>OW285239.1:51248251-51814831 GCA_935421215.2 Melolontha melolontha
TCCACCTTCCTTCAAACTGGTTATCCAGAAACCTTCGAACATTAAGACCATAATGTGGTGGTGCACCATCTTGTTGGAACCAAATACTGGGATCAAAGTTTTCCCTATTATTTGGATCCGGAAATGCCGCAATTAGATCCGGAAGCACTGCGATACGAAGATGTTCCAAATATCGCTCAGCTGTTAAATTCCCACGAAAGAAATAAGGACCAATAAATTTTCCCCTGACGATTCCTACCCATACATTAATTTTTTGGGGGCGCTGGGTGTGTTTTGTCTGAATCCAGTTGGGATTTTCCCGAGCCCAGTAGCGACAATTGTGTCGATTTACTGTACCACTTAAATAAAACGTTGCCTCGTCTGAAAATACTACACTATTAAGCAAATTTGGATTTTCGTCACAATGCCTCATGAAGATTTCACAAAATTCCAAACGTCTGTCCGGATCATCTTCTGAGAGTTCGTGAACAAGTTGAACTTTGTATGGGTGCAGTTTTTCTTTTTTTAAAAACTTTACTACAAACGACTGACTATCATCTTGTTGTAGGGCAAGTTCTGCTGTAGTTGCGTGAGGGTTGTCTTCTAATGACAGCAAAATATCTAACTTTGAATCGTCGCTTATTCCCGGTCTTCCAGATTTTGGAGCATCACTTACGTTTCCTGTTTCATTAAATTTTGCAACAATTCTGCTTACTGTGCTTCTAGCAATTGGAGGTCTTTCAAAATGTGTTTCGTTAAATAAAGCACATGTTTCTTCATGACTTCGAAGTCTATCGCCGTAACCTACCATCATTAGAATTTCTATCCTTTCTCTATCCGTTAAAGGAGCCATCATAATAAAATTGGTATGACACTAATTGTAAGACTGACACTGACAAACAGTTGTTTTATTACTAGGTAACTTTAAGTTTTAATTCTTTTAATATTTAGTTTCTTTTCATAAATTCAAAAACTAGTTTATTTTGTTTTTTATTAATTCTCTCAGTTTTTTCTTGTGTGACCCTACTTCAATTATTTCTTTATAATGCAGAAAAACAAGCTTTATCAAATAAAGTAAAAAAAAAACAAGCTTCATAATTAAAAAAAATATTGATGACGTGATGGACGTTTTATTTTTTTGACTTACGTTAAAAGACGCGGAATAAAATAAACTATTTGACGTGTTTTTGCATTTTTTTCAAAAATGAACATTGTACGTTTTATGAATTTTGTGCGTTACTTTATCATAACCCTGTATATATATATATATATATATATATATATGTGTAGTTAATTATTCCTTCTGTACATCACGTAAACTGTATAAAATTACATTAAAATTTCCTTTAAGTTCTATCAGACTTAGACAAAGAATGTACTAAGCGCGACAAAATGACTACATCTCATCTTCCTTCATTTTAAAATGTCATCAAACTCCAAAATTAATTAGTTGAACAACTGCGTAATGGAATTTATTCTAGAATATTCTGCGATCTCTACACGTAGACAAACGATCAAATTTCCTTCCTTACCAATAACGTGAAACAGTAAGGTTGTGAAACTAAACAAATTTCAAGTAAATAATTGTGGCTGTTGGCAAAGTCGATTTCCGTTTGCAAAAGTATATTGAAGTTCCTACGATTGAAAAGTTTCGAGAAGAATGCAAACACAAAATTTAGAGATAGAATAGTATTAGAAAACTTTATTTTTAGTACATTGATTTCATTAAGTATGCGTATTTGGAATTTATAATACAATTCGCAATTCAATCAGAACGTGTCTTTTATATTTGAAAGTAAAACAAGTATCGGTAATATTATCTTTGGAGCTTGCAAGATAATAATATTCCTAGAAAATGAGGAACGTAGATTCAGTCATTTTCTATTATATATTTTAATAATTTTCGAGCCTTTAACTTAAAAAAGCTTTTAAACATTTATTATAAATGACAGACTTTAATATGTTGCTAATATAGATCTTTAATTAAATAATTTAGTTTGTGTAAATTAACGTTTTCAATAAATTTTTTTTTGTCCGAACATTTAGTTGTTAGGGCTCGTATATAACAAGTGTTCATTTGAAAAGTCAATCTAGTAGCATGTGATTTACTGAGAACATTTTGAAGTATGTCGTAAATTAAAATTTACTACTTAACCTACGAAGTCGTATATTTTGAACAGTTTCATATATACGAATAAATAACAAATAATAGGTATTGAAAATGTTGTCCTTCAAGATCAATGCACTTTAAATCCTCCGTTCAAAATTTCTGATGATATTCTGCAACATTACTGGATTGTTATTAATTTCCAGGCATTTCTGTTCGATTCTCTGTAGCATATCATTCAAATTCAATATAGGTGTTCGCAATATGTTATTTTTTCGATAAGGCCACAAAAAGAAGTCGCAAGGTGTTAAATCGCATGAACGTGCAGGCCAGGCAATTTCAGTATTTCGACTAATTATACGCTCATCAAAAAATTCTCTCTCTTAAATAATCCAAAGATTCTGCAGTACAGTGACAAGGTGCTCCGTCTTGTTGGAAATGTGCATATCATCATGTAACTGATTGACAAATGGTTGTCAAATTTCCGTACGGTACCTTTGAGCAGTTAACGTTCCCTGAAAAAATATCGGTCCAATGATTCGCCTTTGGCTTATCGCTGCCCAAACACCAATTTTCTCTGGATGTAGCGATTCTTCATTAATTACATGTAGATTTTCACTACTCCAAATTCTTGTATTTTGTGAATTTAGGTATCCCGTTTTATAAAACCATGCTTCATCAGTAAAGATTACTCTTTGCGAAAGTTCTCCATTATTGTTCATATTTACAAACCAATTACAAAACTGTAGTCTACGTGGGTAACCAATTTCTAACAATTCTTGTACTGCTGTGACACGGTATGGATAAAGTTGCATATCTTTTTTTAATAACTTGTGAGTTGTACCAACAGAAAGGTTTATTTGTTGACTCAAATGTCGAACAGATGTTTGTGGTTCATTTTCCATTATTTCTTCAACACGATTGACAACTTGAGGTGTACGTTTCTTAACTGTTCCGCTGCCTGATTTTCTTAAGAGACTACCAGTTTCAGAAGAAAGTTTTAAAGTTCTATCCCAAGTATTCTTAAATTGTATATAATTTATTACAAAATGTGGAAACTCAACTTGAAATCCTATTATGCAATCTTGAACTGAATAAACCCATAAACAATCAATTTTATTACCACTTCGAAAATAAGCCTGGACTAAAAAAATGTTATGTTCTAAAGTGAAAGCCATTTTAAAACTGAGAAGCAATTTATTTAAACCAGAATCGACGCACGATTATTTTATGCGCTAACTGATATTTGTGATTGACATTATCAAATGTCATTTGGATTTACGTTTACAGAACAACAAACACATATTAGTATATTTGCGTCTTATTCTATTAAAATTTCAAAGTAACCTAGATTGACTTTTCAAATGAACACTTGCTATACTAGAGAGTAATACTAACAGAGCTTTACTATATAGCAACACTTTTTTAAAGTTTCTCAAGGGGAACACGAACTGACGAACATTATTAGTAATCTATGTATCTACATATAAGTAATTTCATGCGAAGAAATACAATACGAATTAAAACCCTCCTGTAGTAATAGTTTCAAATCTGTCGATGGATTGAACATACACAATTATCTGAAAGCTAATGAGAACTTTCGCTCAATTGTGAAAATGAAAAGCTATAAATAAAATGCTGAGGTAATATTGAATGGATAATGCCGAGTATACAGTACACTATTCTCATATAATTATGTGGGCTGCGATATCGAAAATCTATAATATAAAAAGCTCACGTCTCTATGTGGAAAATACTGAGTATGTAGTCGTGTTTTAAATAATTGAAGTAACTCAATCACATTTTATTACTTTTAGCGTTAGAACTAATCTTCCATTTTTAGTACTATATTTTAATTTAAAAAAAAAACGGACAAACAAACACTAAAATATAAAAATATTGATAGCAAATGCGGGAAATCTAATACTAATTATAAGAAAATTTAAAGCGAATTTAAATTATAAAGTCATCATCAGATATGCTATGTACAAAAATAACTGTAAAACTAGAACGTAATATTCTTAATTAGAATATTTAATATTTATTTTACTTGCTATATTTTTACTACTTAATAATATATAGTAAAAATAATAACTATTATTTATTTTAGTAATTTCACAAGGAATGGAAATTTATACCATCGTATAATTTTATAGCAATGTAATTTTTTGAAAGTATAAGTAATGCACAACTAATCCGCTGTATTTTATTATTGAAACTGATGTGTATAAAAGTTTATAGCCCGCTAATGTTAACGCGAACGCTATTTACGAGAAGTAACAATTTTGTGGGAGGACGAATTTTTTAAATGACTTTTAAGAAAATATACCTAGTTTGTTTTTGGAAACTAATTGTACAACTTATTCAATATAATTGTCGAAAATGTTAAAATCAGGGTTCCAACCTCCAAGTATCCATGCCGTAGACTTTAGTGATTAGACAATTTTTTTTTTTGGAATTTTTTTTCAAATTTGTTACAAATATACAAAAAAATACTTATTCTAAAAAACAGTTTTCAGAGAATAGGCTAATTCCATCACTTTTAAAGAATTTTGACTAATAAAAAAAATAAAAAAGCCACCCAATCAAATTTACACCAGAAATGGGGCGTCTTTGATCCATACTCTGAAAGTGAGTAATATGAAATAGTATACTATGGTTGGCTCAAATGTGCCCCATGTTGAAATGGGTTGTGCCGATTTTCTCTATTAATAATTTTTTTAATGTGGGGTCTTTGATTTTGCAGAAAGTACCTAACTCCTCCTTTAGAAGTAATTTTAATATTAATTTTATTACAAATGTTTAAAAGAAATTACAATTCAATCATATCCACCTTACGCTGAAATGTAAAAGTTTGGTTGTCTTTTTGCTTCGGAGTTGGCAAAACAGTAATGTGTTTGTTTTATGTATGTATTCTTATTTATTGTGTTATTTTATTTTTAAGTAAGTATGTATTTTTATAGAAAATGAAAAGAATAAAATGCCTGATTAACTAAACCTTTTAAATATATTTTTTTTTAATTGGAACCGATCTGATTGAATTCGTATGGATTTGTATGAAAATAATTGATTCGTTAAACGGCTTTTTGCTTTACGGCCAACTTTTTGGAAACGTATCTAGTTCGCTAAGCGAGGTATGGGTGTAATAACATTTATAACGGGATTAAAATATTATTGATGCGTGCTATGTGGGATGATTTGGCAAGCTAAAACGTCTCCCTATATTTGGTGGATTTTTATATTTGACTATATATTCGGCTCCTTAAATTATTTTGGCGAATTGCGAAGTGTTTTTACAACCTACAAGCAAGAGATTACTTAAAGTTTAATCGCTGTCCGCATCTCTTTTTTTTTAATTCTAACGATTCCAGAGATAAATGACCAGACAGTAATTTATCTCTCGAATCGTCGAGTATGTAAGGTGACCGCTTACGTTCTTGCCGACTGTTTTTTGTAATTTCACATTTACTAATGACTGTTACATAGCAATTATTTGAAGGCAAGTACGGTATTTTGACGTTTTGTTTTTCTTTTAGTTTAACAAACGAGAAGAATAAACGGGATCATAGAACTTCACAGTAAGGGGCCTATCAAACTGACTAGCAATAAACGAAGACCGAGGCCGCGGAAAAGGTAAAGCTATGATGATTTATAATTACATTTATGTATTATATAAGGTAAAAAATTATGTTACTGTGAATAAGTGTACGAAGTAGGTTAAACATGTAAAAATAGCTCCGTCTTAATCTTAAACCTAAATTTAAAAAAAAATGCCTTAAGGGCTATTAACTAATAAAAATTAATTCAAAAAACAATACAAAAAGGTTTAAGTATATCAATACGTTATGCACGTATTACGCATTTGTTACAAATGAAACAGACATGCAATATACATATTTGTAACTGTACACATTGACAATACACCTCGTATTTTCAGCATTTACTTCTGCTTAAGACACATGTTTCTGCCATCTATAGGCGTCATCAGTCAAGCTAGTGAAGCAATGTATACAAAATAATACAAATCTATTTAAAAAACAGATTTGTATCTGTATATACATTTAAGCTGAAATCGCCTACAAGACATAGCAAATTTCGTCTTATCAGGTGCCACTATATAATAAGTGACATCTGACGGACGAAAGAGACTATGCCGAAAAAGGCAACCTTTCCCTAGACCAGCTAAGCTGGTACATAAGGGAAAAAATATGTATAGGTGTAGTCCATTAACACGAGCCAGATGGCGGTAAATATACAAAAAGGTTTAAGTATAACAATACGTTATGCACGTATTACGCATTTGTTACAAATGAAACAGACATGCAATATACATATCTGTAACTGTACACATGGACAATACACCTTGTATTTTCAGCATTTACTTCTGCTTAAGACACGTGTTTCTGCCATCTATAGGCGTCATCAGTCAAGCTAGTGAAGCAATGTATACAAAATAATACAAATCTATTTAAAAAACAGATTTGTATCTGTATATACATTTAAGCTGAAATCGCCTACAAGACATAGCAAATTTCGTCATATCAGGTGGCACTATATAATAAGTGACATCTGACGGACGAAAGAGACTATGCCGAAAAAGGCAACCTTTCCCTTGACCAGCTAAGCTGGTACATAATGTAAAAAATACGTATAGGTGTAGTCCATTAACACGAGCCAGATGGCGGTAAATATACAAAAAGGCTTAAGTATATCAATACGTTATGCACGTATTACGCATTTGTTACAAATGAAACAGACATGCAATAAACATATCTGTAACTGTACACATGGACGATACACCTCGTGTTTTCAGCATTTACTTGTGCTTAAGACACGTGTTTCTGCCATCTATAGGCGTCATCAGTCAAGCTAGTGAAGCAATGTATACAAAATAATATAAATCTATTTAAAAAAACAGATTTGTATCTGTATATACATTTAAGCTGAAATCGCCTACAAGACATAGCAAATTTTGTCTTATCAGGTGGCACTATACAGTGTGTTTAAAAAAGATTCGGCAATATTAAAGGGGATGATTGCCCAGGTCATTTTATACAAAAAGTTCCTATAAACATAGGTCCGCATACGCTTCGTTACCGATCTACAGCGTGTTGAAGTTTAATTTTAAGAAACAGTAAAAACTTGATTTTTCCAAAGCGGCTTGAGATATCATAATGAAATTTTAGGCGTGTTAATAGCTGTGGGAGACACATACTTTGCAATACAACACAATGTTTCAGTCGTACCTGTGGCGCGCGTATTGGCACGTCACAGGCTATTTTTCAAGAAAAAATAGGACGCCTCTGATTTCTCTAAACATACAAATATGCTTTTATTTATTTTTCAATTATGAAGAAAAAAGCTCTCTTAACTTTTTATCGTACGACGTACCGTTTTTGATTAAAAAAAAACATTTTAGTGCATGTCCATTTATTACAGAAAAAAATATTAAAGAACAAGGTTTTATTCAAGGGCAAAAACAAATATTTTACCAATCCAAAAATTTTATCAACCAAAAATTACAAAAACTGTGTAAAGTGACCACCTCTAGCTCGGATGCAAGAATCCAATGTTCTCCTCATTGACTGGCGAACTCTCTGAAGAACACCAGGGTCGGTTTTAATAGAGTTGCACCCAGCAATGATTCGGTTTCTTAAGTCTTCTACGTTTTCCAATGGAGTAGCGTACACCAAGGACTTCAAATGGCCCCACATGAAAAAATCCAGGGGATTTAAGTCCGGGGATCGTGCAGGCCATGAGTGAGGTCCACCTCGGCCTAACCAGCGATTTCCGTGTGCTTGTGTTAAGAAATCACGAGCTACTTGACTAAAGTGGGCTGGTGCGCCATCGTGCATATACCACATTGCATCTCTAATTGCTAATGGTACGTCCTCCAGAAATCCAGGGAGCGTGTTTTCCAAAAAGTTGCGATACACCTCTCCGGTAAGTCTCCTTGGTAAAAATACGGGTTCAATTATGCAGTCACCCACAATCCCAAGCCAAACGTTCAAAGAAAACTGATGTTGAAAACGATCTTCAACAATGTCATGTGGATTTTCGTCACACCATACATGGTTATTATGGAAATTCCGTATTGCATTTCTTGAAAAATTCGCTTCATCGGTGAACAGAATCAACATCAGGAGTTGAGGGATTTGAACCATTTTGTGCAAAAGCCATTGACAGAATGCAATGCGAGGAGGAAAATCAGCAGGAAGAAGTGCTTGAACGCGTTGTATATGGAATGGATACAACAAATTTTCCTTCAGAATGTGCCAAATAGTCCCATTACTTACATCCAAAGCGTCAGCAATTTTTCGAGTAGAAGTACCTCGATCTTCTTCAATCATGTCTAGCACATCCTCTTCCAGCTCTACCGTTCTTGCTGTCCTTGGCCTTCCTGCTCCTCCATTTCGTCTTAATGTGCCTGTTTCATAAAGACGCCGATGAATACTTTCGAAAGTTTTTCTATCAGGAAAAATACGGCCAGGAAATCTTTCAGTATACAACCGCCTAGCTTCTAATGCATTGCCATCAGCACGCCCATAAATGTAGTGCATGTCGGTCATCTCGGCATTCGTATAGCGATTCATGATAAGGAACTTCAACAAATTCGACACATACAAAATTATTAATCACGAGACTCATTCAATATGTCATTCAATATGTCAGTGAATAAAACAGGACTGTGGTTTGGTAAAATATTTGTTTTTGCCCTTGAATAAAACCTTGTTTTTTTATTTATTTTTCTGTAATAAATGGACATGCACTGAAATGTTTTTTTTTTTACTAAAAAACGGTAAATCGTACGATAAAAAGTTAAGAGAGCTTTTTTCTTCATAATTGAACAATAAATAAAAGCATATTTGTATTTTTAGATAAATCAGAGGCGTCCTATTTTTTCTTGAAAAATAGCCTGTGACGTGCCAATACGCGCGCCATAGGTACGACTGAAACATTGTGTTGTATTGCAAAGTATGTGTCTCCTACAGCTATTAACACGCCTAAAATTTCATTATGTTATCTCAAGCCGCTTTGGAAAAATCAAGTTTTTACTGTTTTTTAAAATTAAACTTCAACACGCTCTAGATCGGTAACGAAGCGTATGCGGACCTATGTTTATAGGAACTTTTTGTATAAAATGACCTGGGCAATCACCCCCTTTAATATTGCCGCAACTTTTTTAAACACCCTGTATAATAGGTGACATCTGACGCACGAAAGAGTCTATGCCGAAAGAGGCAACCTTTCCCTTGATCAGCTAAGCTGGTACATAAGGGAAAAAATACGTATAGGTGTAGTCCATTAACAGGAGCCAGATGGCGGTAAATATACAAAAAGGTTTAAGTATATCAATACGTTGTGCACGTATTACGCATTTGTTACAAATGAAACAGACATGCAATATACATATCTGTAACTGTACACATGGACAATACACCTCGTATTTTCAGCATTTACTTCTGCTTAAGGCACGTGTTTCTGCCATGTATAGGCGTCGTCAGTCAAGCTAGTGAAGCAATGTAATACAAATGATACAAATCTCTTTAAGAACAGATTTGTATCTGTATATACATTTACGCTGAAATCGCCTACAAGATATAGCAAATTTCGTCTTATCAGGTGGCACTATAGTGAAGTGAAGTATATATTATTTTGTATACACTGCTTCACTAGCTTGACTGATGACGCCTATAGATGGCAGAAACACGTGTCTTAAGCAGAAGTAAATGCTGAAAATACGAGGTGTATTGTCCATATGTACAGTTACAGATTTGTGTATTGCATGTCTGTTTCATTTGTAACAAATGCGTAATACGTGCACAACGTATTGATATACTTAAACCTTCTTGTATGTTTACCGCCATCTGGCTCGTGTTAATGTACTACACCCATACGTATTTTTTCGCTTATGTACTAGCATAGCTAGTCAAGCGAAAGGTCGCCTTTTTCGGCATAGTCTCTTTCGTCCGTCAGATGTCACTTATTAAATAGTGTATTATAGGACGAAATTTGCTATATCTTGTAGGCGGTTTCAGCGTAAATATATATACAGATACAAATCTGTTTTTTAAAAAGATTTGTATCAATTTGTATTACATTGCTTCACTAGCTTGACTGATGACGCCTATAGATGGCAGAAACACGTGTATTAAACAAAAGTAAATGCTGAAAATACGAGGTGTATTGTCCATGTGTACAGTTACAGATATGTATATTGCATGTCTGTTTCATTTGTAACAAATGCGTAATACGTGCAATAACGTATTGATATACATACTTAAACCTTCTTGTATGTTTACCGCCATCTGGCTCGTGTTAATGTACTACACCTATACGTATTTTTTCGCTTATGTACTAGCATAGCTAGTCAAGGGAAAGGTCGCCTTTTTCGGCATAGTCTCTTTCGTCCGTCAGATGTCACTTATTAAATAGTGCCACCTGATAGGACGAAATTTGCTATATCTTGTAGGCGATTTCAGCGTAAATGTATATACAGATACAAATCTGTTCTTAAAGAGATTTGTATCATTTGTATTACATTGCTTCACTAGCTTGACTAACGACGCCTATAGATGGCAGAAACACGTGTCTTAAGCAAAAGTAAATGCTGAAAATACGAAGTGTATTGTCCAGGTGTACAGTTACAGATATGTATATTGCATGTCTGTTTCATTTGTAGTCAAAGGTTCTACGCAATTAAGAAAAGTGTTACGCCTGGAGTTAACCGATGTTGGAAGATGTTAGGTAATGGTACGTATGCTGTACGAAGGGAACGAGATAATGAAAAATTTGCGTAAAGGCCACTATCAAAAGAACTACATTAAGAGTTTTACAAGGAGAAACATATTAGACAGTTAAGTAAGGGATTAACTAAGTAAAGCATAATATAAATTTGAAACGCAACATTACATCGACGTTACTGTTTTTGAGAAAAGAAATGTCGCACCATAGTGTCAAAAGTTGATTTCAAATTCTATGCTTATTGGAAAGGAAAATATTTATAAACTGCGTCTATTGTAAAAGCATAAGCAACTGTTACATAAAGGAAAAATAATATAACACGTCCAAGGTAGAGGCGAAAAGGAAATCTGTTTCACAAATACAAAAGAGAAACGCTCGACGGAAACATTAAGTCCTGTGAAAGAGAAGACAGTCGCATACTCGAAACGCAAAAAAAGCTCTTCAGAAGTCAACGTTAACACAAACTCATAAGACGCGGAACAAAAGAAGTGCGCTTAGGTGAAACACAAGTCGAGAGTTCGTTGAAAACAAAAGACTACGTAACCCGTCGAGACTGTCAATCAGAAATAATTGGCAAGATCCTCTTTTGTTATACCGTGTTTTAATTTCGTCGCAACTTTTGTAATACATTAAATGCTTGGATACATTTATTGAAGACATTTAAAAGAATTTTCTAAGATTCAAAAAAGAAAGATTTCTAAGATTGTAAAAATAAATGCCATAATAAATATTGCAGAGAAATAAGTTATTTATTGCCATTTAAAATTATCAACTTTTATTTAGCCTCGCTTTATTATCATTATTGTCTAACTCGAGTCAATATTACTAGCCTGATATATTTACAGGAATATAAAACCAAATAGATTATTACGTATCTACATTATTGGTAGTTCAAGTCGCATACTTGCTTAATTACAAGATTAGTTACTTATATTAACTAACGTATTTTCCTATTTGACGTTCATCTACTGTACTTTGTTTCAATTACTAGAGGCAACATAAATCGATAGTTACCACCTATATTTATGCATAATGTTCGAAATTTCAATCAAGATAAGGTAAATTAGTTTTGTCTTAACTACAGCTTCTAGCATCGTTAACACAACTGTCTCATTCTAATATCGAATCGAAGAAAGGATAAAACATACATCTATGTATTATTATTTGATATATGAAATTAAATCTTTTAGCATTTATAGTTTAATTTTTTTGTATTCTTGTGTTATACTTCTCCTCTACTGGAATATATAAAAGCTTGGTCAGCGTACCATTAAACGTCTGGTTCGTGTCAGAAAATCAAATACCCCAGAAAATTTTGGGTTTTAGGAAAATATGGCATCTCTGGCAAGTCTAGCATCAACGAATTAACTGAAGCGATGGAAATCTCTTGGTGAAACATTGTGAAAGTTAAGGAAAATAAAATACACTTGGTCTTATTTCACAATTATTATATTTAAGTCTATGTATACATTTCGCCTTGCGGCATCATCAGGAGTTTGAAAATAAATAAAAGTTATTTTCAAACTCCTGATGATGCCGCAAAGCGAAATGTAAAAACAGAGTTAAATATAATAATTGTGAAATAATACCTACCAAGTGTGTTTTATTTTCCTTAATTTCGTATAGCATGTTCAAATAGATTTACCTTTTAAAATCATGTCAATGAATAGGAATCCTATGAGATAATCGCCAAAGATATCAGCCCATACATTAAGTTTCTGAGGCCATATATATATATATATATATATATATATATATATATATATATATAATAACTTCGTGACCTTGGATGATATGGTAAACCTAATCAGTAGGCGATTAAAGGTCTGTATATTACTTCAAAATATATGTATTTAAAAAACTCTACATGTTTCGGCAGTACGCCTTTATCAAGAGAATACAAAATATAAATTTTATTTTATATTTTGTATTCTCTTGATAAAGGCGTACTGCCGAAACATGTAGAGTTTTTTAAATACATATATTTTGAAGTAATATACAGACCTTTAATCGCCTACTGATTAGGTTTACCATATATATATATATATATATATATATATATATATATATATATATATATATAGATATGTGTGTTTCTCGCGTCTAATGGGTGTTGGTGTCACTGCAATATCTGCAGTTGTGACGATTTACTTCACTATTCAATGAAAAAGATGTTTCATCCGAAAAGCAGATATTATACAATAAGTTTCGATTATTGTTGATGCGCTCGGTCATTACCAGAGACCGGACACGTATACACAGTCAGTGTAAGTCAGTGTATACGTGGACGCTGTGTAAAGTTGTTGCGCGATCAGTTGTGCTAGCTTTATTGTGCCCCATGTGCGACATCTTGATTAGTGGTTTTAGCTACTGATGATGACAACTTAGTTGTCGAAATAGTATTTAGGATACGATTAATAATTGTGGTAAGGGGTTATATACCTTTTTAAATCTGTAAGTACATCACGCAGTTATTGAATGCACTGTTGATCTGAATGATGAATTGTGACGTTTTTTGTTGGATATTTACAGTTAAATTTCTGTTTTCATGGGCGTAGATAGAATCGTGTGAAGTTTTAATAATTTAGTCTATTTAGATTATATTACGTAATATAAGTAAAGTGCTGTGAGCTAGTTTCTTGTTTCCATAGTTTTAACTGTTGATTACATCCTAATTTTTGTGATAGATAGTTTAATATCGTTTGATTGAATCTACTTCTCCCAATTATTTCGACGCAACTGTGCATTGAATTTCGTTCAGTTTCAATAACTTACGCATACATTTTTAGTTTTCATTTATATAGATCTATAGAATAGTTTAAGTTACTTTTTCAGATATGATATGGAACAACGTCGAAAACGGCATCGTAAAACAATGGCGAGTTGGATTGACGGTAATGTAATACTGATTGTATGTCCATTGTCAGTGATACCGAAATTTATTGCAAAATCTGTATAATATCGTTAAAAAATTCCATGAAATCGCACGTACAACGTCACTTAGCATCGCAAACATATGCACAGAAATTCGAACCGTTGGAATCTCATAATTTTAACGAAGAACTCTGTGAAACTTTTAAGGCGGCTAATGTTCCATTAAATAAACTTAACAATCCCACTTTAAAAATATTTCTGCAAAAATATACTGGTCCTGATGAATCCACCATACGCAAATGTTTCTAAGTGCTACACACGAAAGCAGTAGAAAGCATTAGAAGCCATCTTTCAAATCAGTACCTCTGGATAAGTTCAGACGAAACTGCCGATATATTAGGATGCTGTGTGGTAAATGTTGTAGCTGGTGTACTACATCCAACTATTCCATATAACTCCTATGTAATAGTAACAAAAGTTATAAATACAGTTGGTGCGGAAACAGTTGCTAAAACCATTTACGGGAATATGCACCAAATGCTTCATTCGGACGACAGGTACAAAGAAAAAATACTTCTATCTGTAAGTGACAGTGCTGCAAATATGTTAAAAACAGGCAGACCATTAAAGGAAACATATTATAATATACTGCATATTACTGGTGTAGCACATGCTCTCCACAGAATCTGTGAATATAGGAGAGACACCTTTCCTAAAGTTGATAGACTTGTATCCGTTTTTAAAATAGTTTTCTGGAAAGCACCATTGAGAGTTCCTCTTTACAGGGAAAAATTGCCAACTTTGTCACAGCCTCCCTCTCCAGTAATAACTAGATGCGAGACATGGTTGGATGAAATGATGGTTTAACGACATTAGATGTGGCTATTAATAATTTGAAAAGTATTCCAAGTGACTTCGTATGTGGCCTTCGGCAAAAGTTAGACGCAGTGTTTAATAGAAATCCAGATTTAATAACATTGCGGCAGTTGTGTATGGAGACAATGCCACAACATCTAACTGCAAAATACGCGGAAATAAAAGAATATTTCTAGTATGCACCTATAACCAGTTGCGATGTAGAAAATACGTTTTATATTTGCACGGGTGTATTTCATTCAAAGAGAACAAATTTTACAGAAGAGAACCTTGATAATGTATTGCTAGTAAATATTAATACTCATTTACTCAACTTGAACTACAAAATGAACAAATAAAAATGTATTTAGTATTTTGTAGCCGTATATATACCCGTTTTATTATTATAAGTATAATTATATAAATAAAATTAAAAACGAAATACAAATGTTCAATAGTACGCTCGTGGGCGATGTCATCAACCTCTCGTGTGCGGTCTCTAGTCATTACTTCACAAAATTCCAACTTCCTGTCAGAATCATCCTCATTCAATTCGTGATCAAGTATAAAGTTATAGGGACGAAATTTAAACTTCTTTAGTTTTTTGCAGACTGATGAACAGCTTACTCCTGATGCTTAAGATACCTGTCGCATCGACGTCGCTTTTCCAAGCACTGTCACCTGACTTAAGACTTGAACGTTGATATCTTCATTATTTACAACCCGATGAAAATGGTTTTCGTTATGTACTGAACCCATTTCCGTAAATGTTTGAATTAATTCCAGTACGTACTTGTGTCGCACATTTGGGTCTACATGATTTTCATTGAATAAGGGAGCTGTAGATATTGCACACCTCGAATTCTCATAATATAAAGTCACTAATTCCACATGTTTTTGCATAGAATAGAACATTATTTATTAATTGTGAAGTCACGACTAAACTAAGAGTAAACCCCACTAAAGAACATTTCACTAAACAATGCAAATAGAAACTAATATCGTACAAAATAAGTTCTAAAGCTGAAAACAGAAGCAAAGAATGTGGAGAAAAACGACATTAAAAATGATAAGTCAATATGCAAAAACAAGTATGAGTTTATTACCACAAAAAATTGCGAAATGTCACGAAAGCATTTGAAGCAAGATTGTACTATTACTCTAGTCGTATTTTATTACACAGGTTGCAAATAATGCACTTTCTGCTTACTGATAAAAAAATATTTTTGATACATGTATAGCCCTAAAGAGAATTAAAAGACCTTTTTAATGAGTGATCACAAAACCAATCTTCGCTATTTCATTTTTTATGGTAGGGGCTGCTACGCCCCCAGGAATAATTTTAAATCGCCATGATCGACATTAAAAGTTGTACGCCTTAACATAATAATTGACAGGTTTCATAATTTTATGTAAATCACAGCAGGTAAAGAGTTATTTGAGGTGGCTCGTTGCAATTGAAATGGCCTGTATATATGTATACGCAAACGTTAGTTTGGCATGCGGCGTATTATTGCAGCCGCGTCTAACAAGACACTCTTCTGTATTTATAGATAAAGTTTCTGGTGGAGATCTAAAATATTTATCGACTTATCTAAATATTTATTTACCGTCTCACTATATTTCCTTTCAGTATTATTTGTCAGCGGAACAGAAATGTTAATGATATACGTTTCATTATGCTTCTTCAATATGAGCGTTATATTAGGAATATTGTTAGGAACTGTTTTATCTATTATTATTTGATGGTTCCAATATAATCGGAAGTTTTCATCCACGTGAACTGAAGGTGGTTCATTCTTAATTCGGAACATTTTCAGAATATGACAAGTATTTCTGAGCAGCTGGAGTATTATTTTGCTCAGACAGAAGCATTTGTCATATTATTATTATTACATTATGATTGTAATTAATCGATTATAATTTCTTCGATTTTTTCTGCAACGCTTTGAAAAATTATTACATATTTAAGTAATTGTTTGATGTTGAAAACAATTTCTTCAAATGTAATATAGATATAAATTCCCTCATTAGTCTCTGAATTTTAAAAATAATAAAATTATGTGTGTTTATATTTGTTAATAATATTATTTCGCACCCGCCCGTACTTTAGATATTTGAGATATTTTGGCTGCTTTACCTTAAATGAGAACGAAAACCTCGAAAACCTTCTCAGATAGCAGAGCTCTGAACCCGATCTCGGGACCCTCGGCAAGATAAAGTGTGTTACTACTAGGTTATCGGCAGTTTTTCTTTCTCACAAAATAGTAAACTTGATTAAAGACTTTATAATAGTATATTGTAGTAAGTAGACAAATAATATTTCGGATGAGTTATGAAGGATTCTATAATTTTGATGTTAACTTAGCTCGTGAGTTCAAATTTTAACATAGCAAGAAATTTTATCTTCGTGAATAGAAAATGTTAAAATAAACTTCAAAGCGGAAAAAGAAGAGAACTACATGTATTAATTATTTTATATTTACTCTGGACATATGAAACCTAAATATGGAATGTTGATATAAGTGCATTTCAATGTCAATAGAATACTCGCAGTTTCTACATAATTCGCTGGTACATATGCATTCATGGTTAACGTATATATATATATATATATATATATATATATATATATATATATATATATATATATATATATATAATTGAAACGAAATTATCGACCGTGATATATTATAAAAAATTAATTTAAATTCGGGTAAGCGGTCAATTAAGAAAAAAACTACTTTATTAAATAACCCTATATTTCGCAACAGACTTTGTCGCTTCTTCTGGGGTAAAAAATGTGGAGTTGAAAAACAATAAAATTGATTATTTTATTATTATTATTATTTTTCAATTCTACATTTTTTACCCCAGAAGAAGCGACAAAGTCTGTTGCGAAATATAGGGTTATTTAATAAAGGAGTTTTTTTTTCTTAATTGACCGCTTACCCGAATTTAAATTAATTTTATATATATATATATATATATATATATATATATATATATATATATATATATACACACTGATTCATTTTCGGCCCTCACCATGGGGATCTCGCTTATTATTGGAGATAGAGTATAGGTTTAAATTTGGCAAAGTTGTTAAATTTTGTGTTTGTTATAAATCCGCAAAGAAAATAGACCTGTGACAAATGACCATGCAGTGGTGTACTCTAAATTTTTATACGACGTTACGTTTCTTTCTGGCCATCATCAACTATCTAATTTCATATAGGCGCCATATTGGATTTAGACATCCTCAGAAGGAGTTTTTTTTTTCTGATTTCAACCATGTACCACATGCTGACTAAAGTTTTTGACATTAGGTTTTATTTGAAAGAATAAATTATAAGATTAAATAAGGTAGCCATGGAATTTCAATCTGTCAAACATTTCATTTATTGTTCATTAATAATACAAAAATGTCATACGCTAACGAAGAGAAACGAGATATGATAAGTATTTTTTATTCTTCGAACCGAAATTCAACAGTAGCGAGTACAAGATATCTACAATTATATCTAGAACGACAACAGCCTCATCGTACCATTTTTCTAGATCTCGACAGAAATTTGGTCGAGAATGGATCGTTTACTAAGCCGCGTAATGGTCAAGACAACAGGAATTTAAATGAAAATCGACAAGATATTTTACAAATGGTAAATTAAAAGCGTGTTTTCAAATTTCATTTTAATCTTGTATTTTTATAGATAAATAATAATCCATCAATTTCTACACGCGAAGTAGCGTCAGAATTAAATTTGTGCCAGTCCAGAGTTTGGAGAACTTTACATAAAAGTAGGTTTAAACCATACAGGATCCATGTTAGTCACTCTTTACTGCCTGGAGATAATTTGAGAAAGCTAGAATATTGTAATTGGTTAATGGGAAGAATAGAAAATGAAAATTTTTTAAGCAAAATCATCTGGTCAGATGAAACAAAATTTACAAATTCTGGAATGTTCAACAGAAATACGGAGCACTATTGGGCAGTACAAAATCCCCGACAAAACAGGGCTAGAAGACCATAACATCGTTTTGGAATAAACGTTTGGATGGGTATTTTACCAAATCGTCTCTTAGGACCAGTTATGTATGAAGAACATTTAAATGGAGAAAGATATTTCAATATTTTAGGTACATACGTATCTGACTATCTTGACGACAATATCCCATTAAATCAATTACAATATTTATGATGGCAACAAGATGGCGTACCAGCACACAATGCAGCTGTTGTTAGTAATTTCTTAAATCAAGAGTTTGCAAACCGTTGGATTGGAAATAGGGGAGTTGTTGAATGGCCTGCGAGATCACCTGATTTAAGTCCGCTAGATTTTTTTTATGGGGATATCTTAACAATAATATTTATAAAGTAGATGCGCCACAAAACATTGAAGAATTACGAGACAGACTTTAGAATGCCTTCGATGCAGTTCCTAGAAGAACTATACAAAGGGCAGTACAAAATGCCAGAAGGCGTGCCCAATTGTGCATTACCGAAGATGGCCAGATAATTGAACATTTACTGTAATTGTTTATTGTTTACTTTTCTATGTATTTTTATTAATGTTTTTGTTATCTTGTACTCGCTAATGTTGAATTTCGTTTCGATGAATAAAAAATACTTATCATATCTCGTTTCTCTTCGTTAGTGTATGAAATTTTTGTATTATTAACGAACAATAAATGAAATGTTTGACAGATTGAAATTCCAAAGGCTACCATATTTAATCTTGTAATCTATTCTTTCAAATAAAACCTAATGTCAAAAACTTTAGTCAGCATGTGGTACATGTTTGAAATCAGAAAAAAAAGCTCTTTTTGAAGATGTCTAAATCCAATATGGCGCCTGTAAGAAATTAGATAGTTGATGATGGCCAGAAAGAAACGAAACGTCGTATAAAAATTTAGAGTACACCACTGGATAGAGGTTTAGAAATGGCCACAAGGATGTGTTTTTATTTTTTCTCTACAAGGCCAAATGTCGGTGCTACAGGTAAAAGAAGAAAATGGGGTTTTCGCGTTTTTTTTTTTAAATAACGAAGGTCATTTGTCACAGGTCTATTTTCTTTACGGATTTATAACAAACACAAAATTTAACAACTTTTCCAAATTTAAACCTATACTCTATCTGCAATAATAAGAGAGATCCCCTTGGTGAGGGCCGAAAATGAATCAACCTGTATATATAGTATAACATACAAAGGTCAAGAAATAATTATCTTTATATATATATATGGTAGATTAATTAGTTGGAGATTTAAGGTCTGATTTTACTTCGATATGTATATATTTAAAACAATCTTACATGTTTCGGCACACGATGCCTTTTTCAAAAAAATTTAAAATATAAATGACAGTATATTAATGTCATACTACACTTCTGTATATAAATATATATCATATAAACATTATTTAAATATCTGTACATCTAACATTCTTTTTATTTCAAGGACACCCCTTATATGGGAAGGGAGAAATGCTTTCAGGGTATTCGGTCTGTTTTTATTAAATGATTAATTCATTTGTACATTAGTCTTCATATTTTGTGATTTATTTACCACTTCATCAGAAGCAAGCTACAATTTATTTAAATCAAAGTTATAAAATGATTAATTTTGAAAGTACTTACAAGGAGAATTTTTTAAATGATTTGCAAACTTTTTCTATGAAATGGCATATAGATTATTTTTAATTTAAATTTACAGGAAACTTATTTGTGAATTAAACTTAGAGTTGGTCAACTTGTAAAACGTATATGGAGAGAAAAGAAATAATACAATGCGAAGACAGTTTCGGTGCGTGATTTTGTAGACTACAAAAGCCCTTGCTGAAACTGCTGGAGTTTTCAACTTTAAAAAAATCGTGTCACGCAACAGATAACTATCTGTTTGTAATAGAAACAAGAACATACACGAAATGCACACCTTAAAGTGCTTTTCTACCCAATTTCTACCATTTTTTAAGTCTGACACCCCATTATAGGGGCACCAGATTGTTGTTAATGTATTTTGATCTTTTTTAGATGTAATGTACTTACAAGTTACTTGAGCCCGTCTTTCTAGAATCTTCTGTAGAAACCAATGTCTGTTGGTGAGCGATCAAATTATTTCCCAATTCAAACGGCCTTAAGAGATGTTTCTAAACGCATTATATATATTTGAATTGTTTTATAATAATTATTCACGTTATATGTGAAGTCTTAAAGCAAAGTTTATAAAAATAATCCTTCTTCTATTGCAAAACACTGTGTGCATCATTCTCAAGTATTTGGTTGAATTGTGCTTTTGGTCCCAAGAAACTATTTTATAACCCCATAGACTACTGTTATGAATAGTTATGGTTCAGGTGTTACTTGTAATATCAATGCCTCATTCCCATTGACTATACGGCCCAAGATGTTCTTATTCACGTCACATTAAAATTTTATTTTTGATACCTTATAAGTAACTTCAACATCCAGCATTCTTCCACTGCACGTAACATACTGTTCATTCACTAAAAAACATTCATTGTTGTACTTCTTCCTTCAGTAAAAAATTTTACTAATCTACATACCATCCAACATTTAATGTGGAATTTCAACCGGTGTTAAGTGACCGCCATTGTTTTCTTATTCACTGGCTTATCGTGCCCATGTTTCTGGGACTGCATTTGGAGCTTGGTGTTCCAGAATGTTTTCATGGTTTTCTTCTCGTTTAACGTACGCGCAGACCAATGCCGCCTATGTGCAGTGTGCAGTGTCAAGCTGTTGAGGTATGCTAAGATATGAACTATTATTATTAAGTATGCATCACACAGTACATGTCCTATACATTAGTAAAGGTAAATGGTATCCATCATTTAAGAACAAAACAATGAACATGGGCTTTTATGACGGCAATATTGTAATTAGAATATTTAGCAATGGAACCTTTCTGGATACCCCATATTTTTCATTAGTTAAGAATTTATGCTTGGTAAACCAATGGTTTGGTTTGGTGGTACTATTGAATGCAAAACAGAAGAAAAAATATTTGATCGAAAAAATATTGATAAATTAAAAAATAGATTGTTGAAGATGTCATTTCTGCAGAAATCAAGAAACCAAAACTATGAATCCGAAATATTGTGACGCGATTATAACGCGAACGCCAAGATTAAAAACTCCCTGAAAATAGTATCACGTTCCGCCTATGAATTCAAAATAAGCACACAGATACACTACAGAGAATGTTTACGTAGGTGACAGCTGTCAATGTTATAAAAACTGTATGCTAAGATCAATAACCTCGTATAAAATCAACCTGTTTATATATTCGAGTGAATTAAAATTAAGATGTGTGGTGCATTAATTTACAAACACCTTTAAAAAATTGTCTCCGCCAGGAAGTTTTTTTTTGTTACGAGAAGCAAGAAATATAAGGATTCAGAATGCCGCTATTATATTTACACGCTGCAACGTTTATGTTTATAAAAAAAACGCTAGAAAATAATATTTTGTATAAGTTTTGTTATTGTAAGAGTTCGATAACCTGGTACGAAGGTCAGCCAAATTTGTAAATTTTTAAAAAAGACGTACTAAAAGAACGAGCTCTATGATCATTTAACGTCCTATTTAGTAACAGTCTATCTTTAATCGAAGAGGTATTGTATCGAAAATACGTAACGAACGACAACTAGACGAAAATGAAAGCGAGATAGACAATAACAAAATTATTCCTTTTGTTATTGTAGGTCAGCTTTAAGATATCGTCTCTGATATAATCGATCGCACAGTAGTGTAGCAAAATTTTTTTAAATGTCTGTCATTTTTTTTCTCGCTCATTAGAGGGGATTTTGAGAAAATATTTGGATTCACCTTCTATATAATTATATTTTTCCGTTTTTCATACGTTTTCTTTTTATTTCAAGAACACCCGGTATAGGTGCCAATTATGGGGAAGATGAGTTACTTGAATATCTCATATAATCTCATTATTTCTTATACTTTTCGGTGTAAGTGTGTAACCTTTTTAAGAGCTATATCTGCAAATGACGCTCCAAACCTAACGTAATTTTAAGTAGTTCAAAAATTTAAGTAAGAGCTTTTATAATTACTTCTAAAACTTTTCGCTAGCAGATAATAAACTGAACAATATAGCAAAAAGCAATTAAAATTACTGCGACCTCTTTGTAAATTCGAGAGACACATTGCTATTAACATGAAATTTCTAATTACTGTTTCGCAATTAGCTTTTACTTTTATCATTTCAAATTAGGCTCAAGTTCCACAAAGTGTAAAATGTGATTCAGGCGTAAAACAAAATTTCGGTGTAGATTACCTTTGGTAAATTTTATTTATATTAATAGCTTTGAACGATGTCATGGCTTTCAATATTCCGAAGCTGATCTATCTTTACAAGGATTTAATGTTTTAGAGAGGACAATAAAACAAATGACAGTATTCAAAAAGCTAGTGCTTTAAAACACCTAATGAATTACAAGTGGTAACGTCGTAGTAACAATGAGGGCTTAACTAAAATCAATTACATACGCAGTTATGGATTGATTTTGCTTACTTGTCTTTTTAGGTCGCTCAGTATCTTATTCTTGATGATCCTATATATTAATAGAATTTCTGTAGTTGATTATTGCTTTTTTTCTCTAAATATTATTTACATCCTTCGTGTACATTTCTGTATATTTTATTATGACTTGATTAGTCATGCATTTAAATTTGTGTTTTAGATATAGATATTTATTGTTCTTGTAAAGAGAAAATATATCAGCGAAGGCATTGTTTCTTCAATTTTGTTTATTCGATACGCGCTTAGTCATTTTGTTTATACAAACAACACACAAAGGACTTCTTTTGGTTATATTGTACACCTTTTTGTTATAATTGAATCACTTTATTTAGCAGTTTCTTATTAGAATCTTTTAATTAACGTCTAATTAGATTAAGATCATAAATTTTTCTTCTAAATTTCCTTTAGTCGTATTGAATTGTTTAGCGACATCTAGTACCTATCTTCCGGACTGTTGTTTGTAATTGTAAATCTTCATAGGGAATGTAATTAATTAATTCTCTTCATTAGTTGAACTTCTTTATTTATCGCCTTAATTGTAATGTAGCAAAATCTTTTTCTGAGTATATGCCTTAGTTACGATGGCTCAATCTGTCGGATGTTTTGAGAATTACAAATTTAGGAATATAATCCAAGGTTAATTGATGCTCAATCCTCTTACTTGTTCAATAGTCATCAAAGTAACAGGGTTGCTGGAGACGTTGAGTCAACATAGTTAATTTTTATGATTGAATAAAAGCATTATGAATGCTACGGTATGACAGGATTTAAGTCGTATAAATTGTATTAGACGACAGAATTTGAGTTGATTATTACTCGTATTGTCATTTACGCGCCTTTCCGCGGATATTGAAGCTCGTCGATCACGTGCTTTAATATTTTTCCACTTGAAGCAAGAACGCATTCTCCTGTTGTGTCAAGTTTCTTTTCCTTTTGTGACAACTTATTGGCACTATAAATTTAGCTAAAATTATTACAATACTGTTTTTTTCTTCATTCTATTGTTAGGGGTCTTCGTAAAGGGTCTTCGTATAATGTTAAACCGTACTCTGAGTATTTCAGTTGGAGAAAACCCAGGTGTGAGAATCTAATTTGCAACATAGATATTTAGAGTGGAGTCGAGAACCGGACTTGCCGAAGGAGATACTTGGAATTGCAAGTTTGAAGATAGGTTCCGTTTATTTTCTTATATAATCAAAAACCAAGGTAGGATTGTTCTCTTTTTGGATTGGTAATTAAAGATACCCGATTTAGACTGTCTACGTGTAAATTTAATTATCGAATTATTATATCATAATTAACATGAGTGTCAAACATCAAATTTGATATTTATAATCAAGTTTATTGACAACCTCTGATTTTGTTGTACACGGGGTGATCGAACTTCATATATGGACTAGGGTTTTGTCCGTTTTTTTAAATTAATTAATTGCTAGGGTTCGAAAATTAAAAAATTATATATATACATATATAAATATACCAGTATGACAGTATATTAATGACATGAATATACTGTCATTCATATTTCATATTCCTTGAAAAAGGCGTCATTTGCCGAAACATATAGAACTGTTTTAAATATATATATTTTGAAGTAAAGCTAGACCTTAAATCGCCAACAAATTGAATTTACCATAATATACAAAGGTCACTAAATAATTATCTATATATATATATATATATATATATATATATATATATAATTTGACCGTTAATAAAAACAGAATTTGACAATTATAACGATGCGATACTAAATATTATAAGTTCGCGAGGTTGTGAAACTCAATTGACTGTTGCTAGCTGAGTAGTACTACCAGCTGGTGCTAGTTATCAAAGCTGGAAATTAGAATTAAAAATACTTAAACATTGAGTGATCTACATATTCACAGAATAAAAATGCAACAGTCAAGGATATTCTTAGAGATAATTCCAAAAATATACCCTTTTTCGGAAAGAAAGAAGTTCCAATTAATAACTTCAATTTTCTACGGATACGCTCATAAGAAAAAAAAAACGTTTGCTTTTGAAACAACTTTTGGCTATTGTCAACATCTCTCAATAAAAAAGTATTTTAAGAAAAACCTGTGGAACCATTGAAAGACCTCAAAAGAACAACCTATATGCCTTATAATCTTATAGAGGGAAACGTATACTTAGGCTAAAAAAATAAAACCATTAAACTAACCTTATGTTTTAGATATTTTTAACACAGGAAAAACACGCAAAATTTCGGATAACCATGTTATTTATATGTGCTAGTGTGTAATTTAAACATCACTTTCACACCAATTAAACATGCAATATACACATCTGTAACTGTACACATGGATATACACCTCGTATTTTCCAGCATTTATTTCTGCCTAAGACACGTGTTTCTGACATCCACTATCAGGCTTCATCAGTTAGGCTAGTGAAGTAAAGCTTAAAAAATCGCCTCATAAAGTATAGCAAATTTTGTCTTATCAGGTGGCAGCATATAATCTAGTGACATCTGACGGACAAAAGAGGCTATGCCGAAAGTGGCAAACTTCCCTTGACCGGCACATCTGACGGTAAAAGAGACTATGCCCAAAATGGCCACCTTCCCTTGACCAACAGATGTCGCTAGATTATATGGTGCCACCTGATAGGATAAAATTTGGTGTACCTTGTGAGGCGATTTTTTAAGTTTTACTTCACTAGCCTTACTAATGAAGCCTGATAGTAGATGTCAGAAACACGTGTCTTAGGCAAATGTAAATGCTGGAAAATACGAGGTGTATGTCCATATGTACAGTTACAGACGTGTATATTGCATGTCTGTTTCATTTGTAACAAATGCGTAATACGTGCTTAACGTATTGATATACTTAAACTTTTTTTGGTATAATCAGTTTCACATATTTTTGCTTTTTTGTTTGTTTTTACGGTCCTTTAATGGTGCCACAGGTTTCTTCAAAATGTTTTCGTTTCAAGGGATCTTAACAATATCCCAATTTTTTATGCATTCCAAAGTTATACCAAATGAAGGAAAGAATTACTAATCTTGAAAGGGAGTTTTTAGTCCTTTAGGTTGCTATTGAGTCGAAAAAAATGTATGGAATGCTTTTAACGCCTCCCAAATTTATTCTGACGGCTGCTACCTTTTACGGATTATATATCTACATATTGTTGTAAGTATTTTTGCCTTTCTATATATATTTAGCTAGATGTATTTCGATTTCTGTTGATATTCAACACACCAGTAGCTTACGTCAAAATCATTTATAATCATTTACGTTTTTATGTTATAATTTTATGACAGAAAGAGTGCCATTTGAAAGGCTACCGTTGTCTTTTTTTTTGAGGATATAAGTGCTCAATAAAATTAAAGTGAGTGAATTTTGACGAAAATCATGGATTTATACCGAGAAAAAGCAACGTATAACTACGATAAAATTTTTACAGCGCGCAAAGGCTAATATAATTTGCCATTGGCATATTTATAGATCATTGTTGTTGTTGCTTTATTTGTGTGTACACCAGAAATTAACGACACACGACAAGAACAGGAACGTAAATAAATAGAGACGGATGATTGGGAGAGTGTACTTTGCCACTGGTTCGTCATCTGTTTTTTAGCGTTTTTAATTTTAAACCGTGCCCATCAATAAAAATGCTGATTTAAGCATCGTCATCTGCATAGATTAACAGAACGTCGCTGACAGAACATGTACAATGGTTTCTGTTCAACATTTTTCAAAAATTTTGTTAACCAACTGGTCTATATTAATAATATATTAAATATATGTTATAAGCGTAGCCATAAACACCCTATTATTTAGAAAATTTTAATATTAGAAGTGTTAATACGTATGAGTACATATTAAAATAATATACAAGAATGAGCCAAAAATAATGAAAAACTATTTAAATTTTGTACATCAGCAAAGTATTGCAAATATATTTTCAAAATTTTTACGAACATTACAGATTTTAACCAGTTATTTAAAAATATATGTAATATACAGTGGCGGGTCCTTGTTGAATCTTTATTGAAAAAAGGGTTTAAGTTTGAGTTACTTTACTACGAAGAATCTAAAGTGTAATAATGAAAGTACAAATGTCTTTGGTTTAAATGTAAAAAGAAAATGATGTTAAAAAAAGGTTTTTCTATTCCGGTGTCGTAAAGTGCTAATTACGATACGCCGTTGCCTGGTTACGCAGTATCGTAATGTATTTCTTTACCGCACTTTTTTTTATATATAATAAAAGGTGTTCGACAGACTCTTGCTAAAGGAGTGTATCTATAAATTCGTTAACAAAGCTAGCCGCTATAAATACTTCTATTGAGATTACTTATCATTGTAAATACTGCAATTGTTATATACTTCTTCTGTAACACTAGAAGGTTCGTGGGCATTAATAGATATTCTAGGCAGATTCTGGGAACACACTATACTTTGTTGGAATCTCTGCTGATACACATTAACTAATAAATCACTGTCCATTGAGTTAGAAGTTGATGGATTCTCTGTGATTTTAGTAGACGTATTAGGTGCAGTGTTAGATAGTATTTCAGCAACGTCTAACTTTTTCTTGATGGAATTATCAATGTAACCTTCAGCCACAGCGGAAGATTTCCATCATCCATTGCGCTTAATTGTAATTAAAGCTCCTTCACTATTAGCCAAATGTGTTACACTGGATCGTCTAAAGCAGAGGCTCCCAAACTTTTTCTTCTCATAGACCACTTTGAAAGTTTTGCTGGTTTCGGTGGACCCCCCGCAGCTACATTTCTACCATATTCCCAAAACTCGACAAAAAAATGTGAAGATTTGATCTAACTATGGAAATTTGCGTTGCGGCTGAGTTATTGGTTAATTAATTGATTGTGCTGTGAGTGGATGTCAAAAAAGTAAAGTTAGCCGATCAAAAAAGTGACTCCATCCAACTTTACTCATTTGACATTTACTCACAGCACAAGAAACCAATCAATTCCCACATATTTTATTTAGAAAACTCCCCATTCGGAGTGGTAAAAATAAAAAGAAAAATAGTATATTTCCTTGTGTTGTATTTATTCAAATATGTAATTATTACACTATTAATTATTCTTGTTATCATATTACATTGTAATATGATAACAGTCGTAATATAATTAAAATTAAATATTAATAACGTAACGTAACTTCTACAATGACATTCACAAAATAGTCATAATTTTAGTGGGAGGGATGTACTTGATGGATTGACAGCAAATTATCAATATTTGGCTTCAGTTTTGTTAGGAATAACCGCAAATCTCCCCGTTCTGTGATATTCAATCTGCTCCTTTTTTTTTTGTTAAAAGGTTTGTAACCACACTAAAACTTTTCTCGACAAGATATGACGAGGGAAACTCTATCAAAAGCTTTCTCGCAATTCCCCACAGTCCAGGATATTTTTCGGGTATTTCTGCCTGCAGCCAAAATGTTTGATACCCCCTTTTAAATTTCACCTTCAGTTCCTCATTAGTGCTAAGCTCGAGTAGCTCCTCTTGTAATATCACATTCTCCACTTCCGTTTCATCAAGTGGATTTATGATCTATGGTGGTATTTCTATCGTCAGAATATCTTCAAATCTGATTTTAAAATCATCATGCAGGGCACTTAAATGTTGAACGTATGTGTGAATATCCTCATCAAGCCATTCTACCTGTGACAAGTTTGAAAACTGGGAAAATTCGCGCCGACTAATATTTTGCTTCATAAATTTCAATTTTCCAAGAAAAGCTGAAATTACACTCTTTGTTTTTATTAAATTGAGGCTGTTCCCTTGTAAGTTAATGTCATTAAATTTTTTGAATAAATCTGTCAAATACGCGATGTCTGCTTTCAAATTGATCAGGTTTTCTTTTAAATCTGGATCTTTACTTTCCAGAAACTCTGAAACTGATTCAAAAAGTGAGATAAATCTTGTTAAACATGCACCTTTCGACAACCAGCGTACTTCAGTATGTAAGAGCAATCGTTGGAAGTCTTCATCATTTTCCGACAGTGGCAAACACTAACATCGATTCACTTTACTTTACTTTTCTTTTCGAAATTCGGGAAACAAATGAGTAACGTTTATCCGTGGCATTCGTATTTATATTGGTGAAGAATCAAACAAGTTCATGCAAGATTGCAAGATTGCAAGCACACACACCACAAGTCGTACTTAGTCCCTTTGCACGTCGGAACAAGCATTGCGGACGGCGGCAGCGGCAGCGCTTTGCAAGTATCGACACGTTGTACTGAATATGGAATATGCAAGTTTTTACAAGTAAAAGTCGCTGAGCTTCTTAAAATATTATCTGCCTACATTGATAAGTGAACTCAAGCCAACATTTTAGTTCTTCACTATCGAAACCAGTTAAATTTTTGTGGACCCCCGCTTACGAATTGTTAAACCCCATTCTTTTGTCACGCCAACGTAGACCCCCGTCGAATCTCCCGTGGACCCCTGGGGATCCACCTGGACCACTTTGCGAATCAATGGTCTAAAGCAATGTCCTGTGAAGAGTTCAGGATTAGCTAATTTCAAGTAAGTAGCAATACAAATCAATCAGTAACCTTTGAGTTATAATAAATTGTCTAGGAACATAAGATTTAGTTATTAGCACGTCAACCATTATGACATCATTTTTAAACTGTATATCATCTGTAATCATGTTTGTTATTTCTTCACGATGGCAGGCTTCATTAAAGCCCATTATAAGAATGACCTAACATAATTTTAATAGGACTATTATAACAAAATAATGTCCAAAATTAGTAAAATACTACTATAATTATGTTTTTATGAATTACTTTCATTGCTAATATGTTTTATCATCGGCTTCTATTATAAATCGGTTAATGTGCTCTATTTCTAAAATCTTCGATTTCATAGGCTAATAGCCTTCAGACAATCTTTTTAAATATGCTATTAGTTGAGAACATTTTGAGATATCTGTATTTTTATAAATATTCAAACTACATTTTAACATCGAATATTTGGACCACAAGGAAGATGCATTTTATATTTTACTTTCGTTGTCAAAATAGGCAATCACAATGTGTTCTGTAATAGTCACGATGTTATTTTCTTTATACCAAGTTATAAATTGGTTATATTCCTTTTTATAAATGTGTCGAGAATTTTTGGCAGAAGATTTTAAAAATTTTCTTCCGCAATTTTCCGAAGCTCTGACGGCGAGCAATTACTTATTTCGTCTATTTTGATGTTAGGTAGTTACATAAATTAGTCTAAGATTTAAATTTCAAAACACATAACAATATTTCAAATATTTGAAATGTTAAATTATAAGTCAATGTAACCAACGTAAAAAAAAGAAATATCTAAAATATTCGTTTTGAACATGTCTATTATTTTAAACATTTTTTAATATTTAAAGGGCGGAATAGAAAAAATAGTATAAAATACACGTTTCATAAGACATTTTTGCGCACTTGTTCATTAGAAAACTCGCCTATGGCTCGTTTTCTAGACCTTGAACTCGTTCGCAAAGGTCATGTCTTATGAAACTTGTATCTTAATATACTATTTAATAAAATTGATTTTTTTAATATAAAATAAGCAGATTTTGTAAAATAAAAGTAAAGGGTAAAATATGATTGATTTTTGCATAGCAACAGAAAATTCTCAAGGACAAAATTATTAAAATTGGAAAAGCACATAAGAAGTATTATATAATGAAACATTTAAGTAAGTCTCATTAAAAAATATACTTTTTATAAATTAAAATGTGATAACTAACCAATATCACGAAAGTGAAATATAAATATAAAGGCATAATAGAAGAATTTTTGCATTGAAATAGAAAAGATTCGAGAATTTAATATAGAAGATATTATATATGTTGAGCTGAGAATATATCTTAGTATAAGAAAAGTGAAACGAAGATTTAAGAGGGTGATAACAAGGACCATAATAAGAAGTATTACTATAGAGTGTGATGTTAATAGGAGTATACAGATACTAGGAAGTGGAAAGTAGAAATAAATTTTGAAAGATTTAAATATTTGGTTATTGTGGAATAGTTGGGCATTTGACAGATGACAAAGGATTTGACAGGAGATTGAAGAATTTCAACTTGGTTCTTAATAGTTTTAAGAAAGTTGAGTTAGATTAATATAATTGTAAATCTAAGGCATTTCATGCTTGCATGATGTATACGTTTGTTGCGTATGTTTTATCCTTCTTTTCTTTGTAAAGTAAAGAAGGGCAGGGGCGATAATGACACCACGAGGAATACTTTAGAATGATAAAGGACACTAACCAAAGCGTGTGACAGTTGTCGCTTCACATTAGTGTAAATAACAAATTAGTGTTATTGCTTCGAAACACATAAAGAACGAAAGTTAAAAACCTAGACACAAACCTTATATTATTTGCAAATGCAATGTTTCATCATCTGCTACAGACAGACAAAGAAGCAATTCTAACCAGGTGTTTGATCCAGAACAGTATTTAATATGCTTAAATTCTGTTAGACACGAACATCTGCCTGATTCGCTAAGCGATCGCATCGATTTAAAACAGTACGGTCACTCGAGAGCACCAGCTCAGTAGACTAATTTCGTATAAAGACATTTTTACAATATACATCGAAAATAATTAACTGTAAATCAATTATATTGGTCGTTGTACTTCATATTATTTCAAATATTAATATTCAAATAAAGTAAATTAAAAACACTTACGTATTCACAACCTCTTCTATGAAATTAAAATATATTAACATATTCATTTTAATTTATCATCAATATGCAGTGCAATAATAATAATAATTTGTTTATTCAACAGCGTTAGACCAAATAAAGGATAATTATACTATAAGAAATTGGTTAATTATAAAATAATTATAAAATTTAATGTAGTATAAAATATATACAAAACTAATTCTAAACTTATATAAGTCAGCCAAAAGAAAAAAGAAAATAAGTATTAATTGTTTAGCAAAAAATATTACATTCGGAACAGATATTATTATAGAGACCTCAGATAAAGCTAGTTAGTGAGTTAACCAATATAATATTCGTTCGTGTGTGGTAATATAAAACATTATTGTGAAAAAATTTGCGCAGTTACCACGAATAATATTAAATAATATTTTCAATGCCTATATAGATCATTTCATTTCCAGTAACTCCAGACCAAATGCTGTTAAGAGTTGAATTTTATTAGAGTCTCTTTCGGGGTAATTATTGTGAATTTGAAAATAAATATTAGAGAAACTTACGTTGTACTTCTTGTTTTTTTCTATCTTAACCCACCGGTCACGGGGCTCAAGTTCAGTATAATCTTTTCTTAAGTTATTTGGTGGCAATTACATTGCAACTTAGGTGCGTTTTCACTATTTTATTTATTTAATAAAGACACTTAAACCTATTTCGCAAAGCAAGCTTTACAGTTCTTAAATTCTTTCAGCGCTGATATCTTGATAAACTTAAAATATTATGTGATAATGAGCTGCTGATACTATTATAATTAGACCTGGCTAATAGTGCCAACAGGCAATGGTGTAGATTCGTCAGTAAGTGTATGGGGGGGGGGGGGGGGGGGTAGTATTACTTTGGCTCTGTACGAGCTCTGTTATATATACATGTATGCCGCCGTAAGTACTATTTCGTAGTTCTACGTTTGTTTTAAAAATGTCGCAGTTACATACGTCGCACGAAAACAACCAATGTCGGATACTGTTAAAGACTTTATAGCAGAAACGCTCGACTTATATTATATTCAGGCATACTCAGTGATCTACAAACAATTCACAATATTTACTTCAGACTAGTCGAGGGAATAGAAAAATTACAAACAGTTTTCCATGTCGTTAGAGGATTCTTTTCAAATTGTGGATGATGTTCACGTACAACTACGTGCTATAGAAGGCGAAAAAATGGGTGTGTAATAGATAAATTGGAATATATTTTAGACAAGGATTTCGATTTTCTTATATTAAGAAAAATGTGTAAAGGTGCGTCTATAGATCCATTAAGTTGTTTCAGAGATTATTTTAAATATGCAAATATGATATTACTAGAAGCAGAACAATCGTTTTCGGCATTAAAAATATTTATTCATCACGTCGTACTCGCTTGACTGAAAGAACTGTGGAAACATATCTAATGATTGAAATATTTAGCAGATATTGTCCACTTTCTGATTTCACGGAAGATTCGTAATACGGTTTTGAGCACGATTTATTTCTTACCATGTATTTTTGTGTAAACTTTTATGCGGTCGCCATTTACTTTTGGCGCAAAGTCGCCAGCCCTAATTATGATTGCACTGATATGTTCTGATAGAAGAATATGTATCTTATATCTTATTATGATAAGACCGATGTTGATATTGTAACATGTTAATGTTAAAGCGACTGATGTCCCTTATGTTACATACCAAGATTAATACGTCTTGAAGGTGAGAGGATATTACCTTACTGCAAATAAGCAAAATCTACCACAACTTCAACAAACTATTGAATGTTTAAATAAAAGTTTGTCGTATCAGCTGTACGGCTAGGTGACGATACAACTCGAGCAATTTACAGTTACTGAATCTTAATAAATTGTGCCTACTGTAATAATAAGCGTGCGATGGTTTAACAATATAATTATATATATATATATATATTTATATAAACCATGCTAATTAAATATTATTTGTAAACCTAAGCATAAACTTTGGAATTTTAGCGTTGTTTCCAATGGGATTTATTGAGGGATGTACAGTGAACGTGAATTAATGAGAAGATAAGCAGCTTATGGACTATGTATTGAATTTATTCACAGATAGGGAAAGGTAAAAATTAAAACGGTCTAATGAATACACACAAATATACTTCACAAATATAAAAGATGCCATTTCTAAAATATGAATAAAGTTTTACAATTAAAATATTTTAATAAAATTCTGATTATTCACTGGTTTCAACTTGAAAGTGGAAGATGGATATTGATAAAATTACAAATATTATGTTGAATATATATATATAATTTTACATTTAATTACATTTAATATATATGTATATATATATACAGGGTGTTTCTGAATTGATTCGAAAGATTTCAAAGGGTGATTCTTTAGCAAAAATTAAGTGGGGTCTTTCATATAACTTTTTGTTTAACACCCTTTTCCCTACAAGTTACAGTCCTTTAAAATTAGGTAAAAAAATTTGTTTTTATTTAATATATCCACTTTGGAAAAATTTAGAAGAATGAAATTTGGCAGATAACTGATGCTAATAAAATGGCAGTTTTTGAGTGTTTTTGTTACCCTAAAATGTAATCAGAAGGGGCTGAAAAAAACAAACCCTATAATATTTTGCATTAGAACTTTTTAATGCGCCCATATTTTCCTATTTAAAAAATTGATTTAAAAAGACAGACTCAACCTGCAACTTTTTTATGTCTTGACTTTTTATCATAAAATTGTTAGTTTGATCACAAAAAAATAAAATACTGCTCAGACTCTTTTCCCATAAATTCACAGAGAGGTTATCATTTATTAAAAAAAAATCAAGTAAGCTGCTGTCAAATGAAGTCATATGACAAATAGTTTTATTGTCCTGATTTTCTCTAATTTCTAGACAGTTTTATAAGGACTTCAAACATTTTTCACAACTAAATAAAACTTTATTGAAAGAATGGCATTTTTTTATTTAGTTAAAGAATATTGTAAATTAGAACGGATTGAACAATCCCCATTTTAGTAATAACGCTCGTCGCTACTTAGACGAAGTTTATGCAAATCGCTGGATAGGACGAGGAGGCACCCAGAATTGGCCTGCCCGATCTCCAGATTTGAATCCATTGGACTTTTGCATTTGGGGTTTTCTAAAAACACTGGTTTATTCCACTCCCGTTGAAAATATCGATGATTTAAGGGATCGTATCATCGTAGCACGTGAGACTATTAGAAATACACCAGGATTATTTCAAAGAATACGGAATTCAATTAGACGAAGAGTAGAGTCCTGCATTTTGGTCGAGGGGCGCCATTTTCAACATTTATTATGATTTTTGTAATTGAAATTTTGTCCACGTTATTATTAGTTTTTTTGTAATTTGTTAATTGTTATTAGTAGTATAATTATTGTTCAATCCGTTCTAATTTACAATATTCTTTAACTAAATAAAAAATTCCATTCTTTCAATAAAGTTTTATTTAGTTGTGAAAAATGTTTGAAGTCCTTATAAAACTGTCTAGAAATTAGAGAAAATCAGGACAATAAAACTCTTTGTCATATGACTTCATTTGACAGCAGCTTACTTGATTTTTTTTTTAATAACCTCTCTGTGAATTTATGGGAAAAGAGTCAGAGCAGTATTTTATTTTTTTGTGATCAAACTAACAATTTTATGATAAAAAGTCAAGACATAAAAAAGTTGCAGATTGAGTCTGTCTTTTTAAATCAATTTTTGAAATAGGAAAATATAGGCGCATTAAAAAGTTCTAATGCAAAATATTATGGGGGTTTTTTTTTCAGCCCCTTGTGATTACATTTTAGGGTAACAAAAACACTCAAAAACTGCCATTGTATTAGCATCAGTTATCTGCCAAATTTCATTCTTCTAAATTTTTCCAAAGTGGATATATTAAATAAAAACAAATTTTTTTACCTAATTTTAAAGGACTGTAACTTGGAGGGACAAGGGTGTTGAACAAAAAGTTATATGAAAGACCCCCCTTAATTTTTGCTAAAGAATCACCCTTTGAAATCTTGCGTATCAATTCAGGAACAGCCTGTATATATATAAATATATATATATATATATAATATTTTCGTGACCTTGGTATGATAAGGTAAACTTAATAAGTATATATATTTAAAACAACCCTACATTAGAGTATCCCTTATTTTAAAATTTTTTGAAATGTGGAAACGGTACCCTCTCATTTTTTTCCATTGGAATAGAAAATAACTCACGTAAAATTTTACGCCCTCATGACCACGCCTTCCCTAAGCGACGGGGCCTTAAAATGCGAAATATGCATACTTTCTGATCGAGCTATTTTTGGACTTAAAAAATTTTTGTTTTGTTTATTTTTATGATAAATAAAAGAATTAGAAAAAACGAGCTTTACTTCTTTTCAATCGGAGAAGAAATAAAATTATTACTACGATTACTTAGAACGATAAGAACGTCACCAAAGCTACAGCTACTATCCAATTTGTGGATTTGTTTTTCTTTGGTTTGTAAACTGTGCATGCAACAAGAAATGATTTAAACAGTCAAACAAAAGAAAAAGAATAAATAAGAAAGGGGTTTCCCCGAAACGACACAAAGCAAAAAATAAACTTGGCATTACATAAAGCATAGTGCGACAGAATAACTGAGAGCAAACAATAAATCTGTATTTTGAGTAATAAAGTTAATAATTTGTGGTTATAAATTTAAAGACAAAATAATGCCGCAAGACTTACGTAGCTGCAATAAATATAAAGTGTATTTAATTGGAAATGTTAATCACCGAATCACGGGCACGAAACTTCCTTCAAACCGACAAGTGCTTGCTGTTTTATTTTACAATATTCGCTAAGGAAAATTAACAGTGCAAGAAAGTGCTAATCTAACTATAAAGGAATGTATGATTTTCTGGGAAAAAGCTAGAATACCCACTAAAATATCCAGAAATAGTGTGGAAAAATTAATTAAGTTACACGGAGTTTGGAAAAATTTGCAAAAAAAATCGAAGAAGACCACTCAAGTTCTCAAAGATAAAGAAAATTTCTTTCTGTATACATTGGACAATCTCTTCGACATAGCGCACGCTGATGCCTTAGAGATAATGGAAATCGAAGAAGACAAAACTTTTTTGCAACGGCAGCGGAAACCTGGTAGACCGGGTTCTTTGGTAGGTGTAGATTACAATCTATGGCGAAGAGAAGAGAGAAAAAAATCGCGGTTATTAACAGAAAGAAACAGGCAGCTAAAGGAAAATGAAACAACAGCCAAATCACCTAATTCTAGTTTCTCATCGGATTCGTCATCCATGAATTCAGTTGAAAATCATCGAGATCACAGTCCACAGCATTGGGAAGAAAATTTATTGCCTTTGCAAAAAAAGGGAAAAAAGGATTTTCTTTCTCCGAAACTTGTGGCTGCCCTCGATAGATGTCAGTTGAGTATGCGTGACTCCGTCTATATTCTGGAAGCAGCATTAGAAGCTCTTGGACATAATGTAAACGAATTTATAATAAATAAAACTTCCATGCAAAGAATAAGAACACAGATGAGAAAAGAACGTGCCGAACAAATTAAGACAGATTTTAAAAATAATGTTCCTGAAATGGTCACTATTCATTGGGATGGGAAATTATTGCCTGCAATAAATGCACAAAATGTTAAAGAAGAGCGGCTTCCAATTGTGATCACATATGAAAATGAGGAGAAACGTGTCGCAGTGCCTAAATTAGATCATGCAAGTGGAAAAGAACAGGCTGCAGCTGTACTAAATGCAATAAATGATTGGCAACTCTCCGATATAGTTCAAAATTTAAAAAAGTTATAAAAGAATAAAGGCACATTTTAGAGCCCGCACCATAGGGAAGGCGTGGTCGTGCGGGCGTAAAAATTTGCATGAGTTATATTTACGTCAAATAGTAAAAGATGGTAGAGCACCGTAAAAATTTGAAAACAAAAAACTTAAAAACAGCTAAATGAGGTCTACTCCAGTGCTTATAAGCAGATCCAACCGATTTTCTTGTGTAGCGAAAATTGATCTGCAGGCGTCATAGCCCATTCCACATGGGGTTACCTCCACCTATGTTCTACTAATTTAAATTTCTTCATCATAGCAATAAACAAAAGCATTGCAGATTCAAACAAATCGAAATCATACGAACAATTCATAGTGCTATCTTCAGAGCCCCGTCGCTTAGGGAAGGCGTGGTCGAGGAGGCGAAAAATTTTACGTGAGTTATTTTCTAGTCCAATGGAAAAAAATGAGAGGGTACTGTTTCAACATTTCAACAAAATTTAAAATAAGGGACACTCTACCCTACATGTTTCGGCAATGATGCCTTTGTCAAGGGAATACAAAATATAATATTTATATTTTGTATTGGTAATTTTTGCAAATCTCCATCACTCTTTCACAAAATTCAATTCTACGGTCATAATCCCCGTCCAATAATTGTTGCACTAAATGTGGTTTGTACGGATGATATTTTTCGTGATTGAATATTCTGGCTATTGATCGACAACTTATGTCATATAATAGTTTAGTGTTAGGGTTGTAATAGAAGTTTTTGGTAATTCTTCTAATGCTATAGCAATTTATTGAGCAATAACTTTATTAGTTGCGACATTTGATCGTCCGCTTTTCGGCAAATTTCTAAAATTTCCGGTCAAGTTATACCTTCTCAAAGCTTTACCAACGACAGTTCGTGACATTGGATGCCGATCTTAATACAAATTGTTAAATAAATCGCATAATTCTTCATGAGTTCTGACGCGGTCAACAAAACCAATCATCATCAGAAATTAAATACGTACTTTTTCAGTTAATTGAACCATTATTAATATCTGGACTTCTACAAAGTTAATTCTCACAGCTTAGGTCAAGTACTAGATTTTAATTCCATAACTTACCAAACATAAACATGATTTTAAAATATCATCTGTCATTAAATATCTTTGTCATTGTTCAACAAAAGGTGCCAAGCCTTATTATTTCCGAACTCCCAGAGAAGAGCTCTATTGAAATTCGTAAGAATATATGCGGTGTTTCATTTAAAATAAAAAAGTTAAGTTCGTTTCCTACTAAACCGGAAGTCTGATTTGGATATACACCGAACCCACGATTTGCATTTAATTAATTGTGGAAAGTCTGTGGAAGTACGGTTACCATTACCCTAAGAGGATTTTTTTATGCTGCAAACTATATTTAAATTTTTCAATATCAAATCTACAATCTCGAGATTTAAATGCAATAGGTGCTGTTGTATGCTTGTTAGTGACATATTATTTGCAAAAATTCTCAAAATTTATTTTATAAGATCTACGAAGATGAAGGAGCTATTCATTATGGATAGTAGTTGTATGTTACAAGAACATTTATTTTTTCCACAGCATTTTGTTTATGTTTACTGTTATATTACAGTTTAACGCTGTCCAAGCAATGATTAAATTTATTGCTTAATATTTTTATTCAATACAGCAGTTTGTTTTCTTGGCATTTCTGAAAAACAACTGATAATAAGTTGTGTTACACATAATATTAGCAATAAATGGGCGAAAACAACTTTGAGAGAAAATATTTATTAAAAAATATTCAACAACTCTTAATGCAAACATATTTACACAAACCATCCAAAATGTTTTCCTTTCGATTTTACGTAAGCTCTTTGTGGTCATTTGTCGATAACACATATAAGTAGAGCTGAGGATGTTTGCGGTACGGCAGGATCGTATGTAGTGCATCCCCACATTTTAACTATTTATCTAAATATTCTCTGAAATGATTTGCCGGATCTCATAAATTAATAGAGTGATATTTTAGTATGCACTGGATATTGTTATTATACAAAATCATAATAGGCATTTGTATTTATGGATCATAAATAATAACACGCATGTATTTGTATTTGGTTGTGAATTCAATTTAAACTTAAAACGAATCGTAATATTTTAACGACAAGCCGTCCTTACAATACATGCATTCGAGACAAAGTGTGCAACTCTACGAATAACTTCCATAATTGATCGAAAATGGACATTTTGGAGCTGAAGTAAAGCCCCTATTCTTAGAAAATTTTATTACTGTCGTTAAGAACTATTATTATAAACAACAAAGGCCTTTTATTAGTGTTGAAGTTTTAGTTTCATTGAATTTCCATGTTGTAAGTAGTCAATTGTAAAGTGTTCATTCACAATATTCTAAAACAAGGTGTAAATTTAACTAAAATCCAGAAAAACACATTCTGATAATATATTACTAGATTAGAAGCTGTGTTTATTACTATTTATAATATTATTTTTATAACCAAATGCAATAAAAGCTACGAAAACAAAAGAAACCTCGATTTATTAAAATCTTGTCACACAGCCTTTCAAAGCCTGGCAGCACATATTTTGCATATATTTTATATATACTACGTACTTGAACTAGGTGAATGAAGTTAGAAGTTATAAATTATAACTTCTAACTTCATTCACCTAGTTCAAGTAGGTTAGAAGTTATAAATTATAACTTCTAACTTCATTCACCTAGTTCAAGTAGGTAGTATATATAAAATATATGCAAAATATTTGCTGCCAGGCTTTGAAAGGCTGTGTAACAAGATTTTAATAAATTGAGGTTTCTTTTGTTTTCGTAGCTTTTATTGCATTTGGTTATAAAAATAATATAATAAATAGTAATAAACACAGCTTCTAATCTAGTAATATATTATCAGAATGTGTTTTTCTGGATTTTAGTTAAATTTACACCTTGTTTTAGAATATTGTGAATGAACACTTTACAATTGACTACTTACAACATGGGAATTCAATGAAATTAAAACTTCAACACTAATAAAAGGCCTTTGTTGTTTATAATAATAGTTCTTAACGCAGTAATAAAATTTTCTAAGAATAGGGGCTTTACTTCAGCTCCAAAATGTCCATTTTCGATCAATTATGGAAGTTATTCGTAGAGTGCACACTTTGTCTCGAATGCATGTATTGTAAGGACGGCTTGTCGTTAAAATATTACGATTCGTTTTAAGTTTAAATTGAATTCACAACCAAATACAAATACATGCGTATTATTATTTATGATCCATAAATACAAATGGCTATTATGATTTTGTATAATAACAATATCCAGTGCATACTAAAATATCACTCTATTAATTTATGAGATCCGGCAAATCATTTCAGAGAATATTTAGATAAATAGTTAAATGTGGGGATGCACTACATACGGTCCTGCCGTACCGCAAACATCCTCAGCTCTACATATAAGTTATATGTGTCACAGAAATTTGGACAATTTGAAGAAATCTGCATTAAAATTTATTGTCCATTTAGATATAGTAAGTGTTATATGATATAACACTTACTATATCTAAATGGACAATAAATTTTATTGCAGATTTCTTCAAATTGTCCAAATTTCTGTGATTAACAGAGCAAAGTAAAGTTTCTTGTCCATATTTTAAGATAATTTATAATGAATATTTAAAATCGGACTGGATAATGGCCAAACTTCTTGTTTAATAAAATCAGTTTCATTACTTTCTAACTACTCCTCTATGTCCTATTTTTTTTATTTCACTAGCTTATCTACTGTTATAATAACATCCGATCATTTTGTTTATTGTAGTTTCCTTCGAATAAAAAAAATTCATCCAAAAGCAGGATAAATCAATGTTCGTTTCTTGCATATCAATTAACTTTTTCTAGTCGCAATGTTTTTAAATGAACAGCAAGAAGACGACCTTTTTTTCTAGTGGTTTTCATTAAATACTTTTTGTTTGGATATTCCCATTTCCAAAACCATTTATTTTTTGCTTCCTAATGGGATTACAACAAATTCGTGCTTTCATTGCTTTGCCAAATGCTGAAGTTCTCCTGTACGGTATATAAATTCAGGGTTAATTCGGAGATTTTTTAACAATTGAGAAGTCACACAAGGACAATAACCACACTTACGTAAAGCGATCACCGCATTCTGTCTTCTTTTGCGCTCAACTCCATAATTATTTCTTGACTTATTCTTTTCAAATACTTTATAGCTTGTGAAGAAATATAACAAACTTAAATTTACCTGCAAGCACTATCGACTTAAATTTAATTATACCGAGTTTGTAAAACAAGTAATATTACCTGATTGTGTATGTATGTTTCATAATATGCGTATTTTAATGTTCTATGCAATAATATGCAATATTCTATATATTTAATAGCTTATATTTTATATAAACACGATCTAATGTTGATATCGGAAAATACGAGGGATGTTTCCAAAGTTATGGGAATTGTGCTCTAATTAAATTACTCAGAACTTATGGTCAATACTATTGGTGATAGACAAATCTTAACATGTTTATGCACCTATCCAGTTCAATATCGTTGAGTGTAATTTAGGTGTTCGACCGATATAGACGCATTTTCGTAGCACTGTTTGTGTAACCATTGAAGACGCGGCTAAATCTCAAAGAGAAATAATTTTCTTATTGTGGAAAGAAGGTGTGAAAATCTCAGAAATTATTAAAGGTCTGCAAGGAGTATTTGGTGAGTCTACAGAATCTAAAAGTACTCTATATAGATGGATCGATCGTTTTAAAAGTGGTTGAACATCATTAGAAGACGATCCTCGCAGTAGTCGCCCGAGTAAAGGAAAGAAACATTACTGCCGCGGAGAACCTACTAAAAGAGGACAGGCGAATGACTATTTCTCAAATTAATGTACGCCTAGGAATAGGTACACGACAAGTTCATGTGATCTTTCATGATTGTTTGGGCGTAAGCAAGGTTTCAGTCCGCTGGGTGGCAAGGCTGTTGGAACCGGAATAGAAACTCAATAGGTCTGACACTTGTCGTCAACTCCAAGACCTGTTAGCCCGTGACGGTGATGAATTTTAGGAACGGATAATAACCACTGACGAAATGTGGGTTCCTTATTTCAATGCGGGGACCAAAATTCAACCCAAAAAATAGCGTAAACCCGAAGAAGGGCCTCCACTTAAGGCGCGTACAGTTCTATCTGTTGGAAAAGTAATGCTTACTGTATTCTGGGATTGCGAAGGATTTGGAAAATCCTGGAATTCCTGGAATTATTTTTATGGATTATCTGGCGAAAAGTACTACACAATTAACGCAGAATATTATTCGAACTTATTATCCGGACCACTGCGTCAGGAACTTATCAGAAAACGGCCTGGAAAGTAGCATAAGCATTTGTTGTTGCAACAGGATAATGCAAGACCGCACACCGCAAGAAAAACGAAGGATGTTTTGAACGATTTACGATGGGAATTGCTTCCGCATCCACCTTATTCTTGTGTGATCTTCATCTGTTCCCAGATTTGAAAAACCTTTATGGGGTGTTCGCTTTGAAAGTTCAACTCACATAAATACGTGGATTGAAGAAACACCGAAAAAATCCTATGAGGACGGCTTAAAAAATAATTTGTCGTTGGGATAAATATATTCAGCTAAATGGCGATTATGTTGAATAACTACATTGTAATATTGATAAAAATTGACAAAATAAAAAACTTAGCAAATTCTCAGGAATTTGGAAACATCCCTCGCATAAACAAGTAACTGCATTTCTAAAGCATACGTTGGAAGGATAAATATCTCGAAAATTCAGAAATTTTACTGAATAAAATATCGTGAAAGTTTATTAGAAGCAATGAAAATAATTATGACGATAAGTTAAGTAAACCAGTATAAGAACAGGTATAAAGTATATAATTCTAGAGATTGCAGAATATAAAAATTAGAGCTTTGGTTTCGTATTTTCGGTATGAAAGAAAGAAGATTAGGATTTGTTTCGTTTAGCGATGCTCTAAACGAAACCTCAACCAGGGTGTCGCAGTGGTATTAAAGGGGGGTCGCAAAATAGACTAAACAATAATTAAAAATCATTTTATAAGTAAAAGTCATTTAGCATAAACATTTTACTTACAATAAGTACACATGCAAAGCAAAGAAATTGACAATTCCTGTATTTGGTATTTAGCGCAACCATAGACGAAAAACACTTTTCACAGAGATAAGACGTGGCGAAAGGGATTAATATTTTCAATGCTTGTGTGACTAAATTTCAATATTCATTGCGACGAGCAAACTAAAGCACATTTAAATCTTCAGATGTAAATTACAGTTGAAGCGCTTTGTCGGCAGACATTTCAATGAGCTGGTCGTAAACCTTTAGCGGCAGCAATAACGTTTTCACTAAACGTATTCGGGAAATACTTCGTCAGCTGAGTTTCTAGCTCACACAAATGCATCTTCATGCAATCCAAACGGTGGTGAAGAATTAGTTTCTTGTTCATTCAAATTTTTCTCATTTTTTGTCAATTTCTCTCAATTGTTCTCTCTATAATCCGAAATGAGTGGGAACATATCCAAATTTTTGCTTTCAAGGCGAATAATCCAGATATTAAGTTTCTTAATGAAAGCATGAATAAATAATGTCATTAATAAAATGCTTTTATCGTGTCCTTGTAAATTCACACTAGTCGTCTAAATGCGAAAATACATCAGTTAAGTAAGCCAACAACACACACATTCTGTAAAAACAATAAGAATGGCATTTGTTTATCCTGGAAAAATATTATTAATTCACCATATAACTTTTATGTGGAAAAGAAGAGATTTGTTATTTTCGCCCATTTCATCGCATAGTTTAGCAAACTGTCTGTTCTCTAACAGTCGACTTTTAATAAAATTAACCATTATTACAACTTCACACAGATTTTGATAGAGATTCCCGACATGTTTCTTGCAACAAGAGCATGTCTGTGAAGGAAGCAGTGTGTCCATTCCACCCTTGGTATAAGACGATCTTCTAATATTTTCATTAATCCACTTCTCTTTCTTTCTTGTTATGACCTTTGCACCATCACTACATACTGCAATACAATCCAATCTATATTAGTATAGTTTCTAGTAGCTTCATTAAAACATAAAAAAATACATTGTCCTGTTACATGACGCGGCACTGTTTTGCAAAAAAACTTATTTTTCTTTGATTGATGTGCCGCTATCACATTCATACCTCACAAAACATGAGGACTGAGACATGTTCGCTACATCTGTTGATTCATCCAATTCAATACTAAAAAAATTACTTGAAGTTACTAGCTGAATTATTTGCCCGGGAACATCGGCAGCCTTGTCATAGCCGAATATTTTTCAATTTTTTGGCTTCTTCTGCGCCTGTTAAAAACACTGACTACATCGATTGCAGCAGGTAATATGATGTTTTCAGCGTTTGAACATCTTAGCTATACTCTTAGTGCTTCGAGATAGTAATAGTGATAGTGATTTGTTGATATGTATATCATTCTTTTTTAAAAAATCCAAATTCATTTGTTTTTATGAGCCGGATGTTTAGTTTCCAAGTGTTGAACTAATTTTGATGGGTTCATGCCTTTATCGTAGAGAACTTGAAAGCAAACAACCTGCTGTGGCTTTCCATCTAATGAGGCAAAACTATAATTTAAATAATAGAATAATTTTAAACATACTTGACTAGGCAAAAGCCTCACCAATTTTATATAATACAGAAGTATACTTTTGTATCATAATTTGAATAACTGTCGTTGTACAACCTTGTCTTTTTACCAATCGATTCACTGGATGTAGATGGTTCACTTCGTTTTTTTCACAAATTTATACATTTTGCATTCAAAATAAAAAAAAAAATTAAGTTTCATGGCTCACCGCACACAAAAATAAAAGCGCCAGGCGCACGCTTCGCATTTGAAACTTAGCTGAAGTTGTGCAATCGCAATCGCCTCTTTTATACTGGTGACGGCACGACTTGTTCAAACGCATCCATATGCATGAGAAAACATGCTCTCACAGCGAGTATTATCGAAAGAGCCCAAATTACAAATAGCACCTACACATCAAGTTGGAATTTGTAAATAGGAATAACGGTATTACATTTTTTATACTGTCGGTTATTTTCGTATGTATAAAATTAGTGCAATGTGATTACATAATATTAGATCACTCTTTTATATTTATAATGTGGTGGCGTCTGTGGGTTCATTTGATGTAGGTAAAGCAAACAAGTGTACATAACTTTTAAAAACATATAATAATAACTAATTTAAATTGAATACGTCTTTACGTCTTTACAGCTGTACGTCTTAACTCTATCATATCGTCTTTACTTCTCTAATGCATCGTCGTTACTGCCCTTCATAATGCAATGTTGTCGCTCTATGTCTAGGGGTGGTGGGGGATGTTTGTATTCCCACAATAATTACATTCAAAATTAAATTAGTAATAGTAAGGTTTACTGTTATTATTCCTTTGAATGGCAACATTTACTATTTGGGAAGTCGCGGAGCTAAGAAGATTGAGAATCGCTGATCTTGCGTTGCCAAATATGAAGCGATTTATAGAGTTTTATGTGAAAAGGTATAACTACCAAACACATGATTAATTATTATCTTTATTCTACTTCAGCTAAATATCCAAACGAACCGGGATATAACTAGTAAAAAGAATTAATTTTGAGCGCTGATTTCTGATACAATTGACTCTAGCATTTTAATATTAAATAGAACCATTGTGTATAAATAAGACGATCTTTTATTGCCGTTTTTATAACGAATATTTTAACGAGTGTAACAGTTTCATGAACTTCGTCCAAAAGTACTAGCGGTTGACCGAGTGTTTATACATTAATCAAGTCAATTAAATGTTTTACTATAACGACTAAGAATGTTCTAAAAATACTCCTCGTATTATATATGCCTCGATATCAAAACCGCAACAACATTTTTTTTTGGTCAATGTACTATATATTCACATGTGATTGATTTTCCTAGAATCATTATGGCGAATTCTTAGTAGTTGCGTGTTTTTATACTTCTTCTTTCTTCTTATTTTATACAATTAGGGTAATTGCAAAGTTTAGTAATTATAAAGATTGTTCGAAATGATATACTTAAAATTTTTAGATAAGTGTAGGGTTTGAGGTTGAATGAACTGGATAATTTAGAAGACTGACAGGGTCATATAAATTATATTTATGATACTACATCTTTTTTAAAACACTTAATAATAGTATTGCTACAAAGTAAACGTTAATATGTTTTTCTTTTTATGAAATATTATATGTAGTATTCACCAATATTATAATTGATTAGTACTGCAAATTATGCATGTAAAATTATACTCTATTTTATGTATCTAGTTATAATAGTACAGTAACCGACGAAAGTAATGTCTCCATCTAACAAAAAAAATCCACAATGCTTAATCGGTTTAATTGAGATATCTTAGTTACAACGAGCCATCGAAAAAATTCATAATTAGAGTAGACTGTGAAATTGGATTGGTACCTTAGCCACTTCCACATAATGACATTTATTATTTGACATTGAAACTATAAGTTTGTGTCTAATTTTTTCAAAACTCTTATTAAGAAAATTAAATTTATTTAAAAAATTGTATTCAAGATAGAACAAAAAGCAAAAATTATCGAATGTTACTTCCGTACAGGTGTGAAAGTAAATGGCGAGTGGCAGTATTCAATTACGGAATGCATGGCTGATTTTAGTGAAGAACATTCTGAATTAGCGTTTGACTACAACGAGTTGGTTTGTGTTTAGATGTAAATGGACAACATTTTCAACAACTTCTGTAGCTATATGTAAATTTTGATTATGATTTCGATATTAAATAAATTATTTGTTTTCTTTTTTTGTAGTAGTATCATTTCAATGCCATAACCTTTTTTTACAATGAAACCAAATGAAACTGTCAAGCATCAAGTAATGTGTCATTATGTGGAAGTGGCTAAAGTACCAACCCAATTTCACAGTCTACTTCAATTAGGAATTTTTTCGATGGCTCGTTACTAGTATGTTAATAACGTACCTTCGAAAACTTTCTTCATTCAAGACGGTCGTGCTTTTTTTTCAGTGGTTGGTGACAGTGCACGTAATCTGTCGCACAAGCATAATTTTAATAGTTTTTGTTATTAGTCATGCATCCATCACCAGTTGTGATGTGGAACGGACATTTTCAATTTTTATCATCTAAAATAATTTAACACAGGAACACCTTGAAATAATTTTAATAGTTCATAGTAATGTTTTCCACTTTCAATATTTCACAGAAAATACATAGTTTTGAGTTTTGTTCTTTGTGAATTATTTTCATTCAAAATTCGATACGCAATTCGCTTGTCAGCATTACTTTTGTTTCAGCAGTAGTTGCTGCCGGTTACCAAACCGTTTATTACATTCGCTCTGTTGTACATTGACAGATACATTTTTTATTATTATAATCGATAAACCTTGAAATTACCCTACGGGTGTTAAGGTATACACTTAATTTTCACTCTGAAACTTAATTCTATTTTTTATTGTAAATGAACTTTTCCCATTCCTTCTTATTTTTTGCCGCAACTTCTGCTTCTCTCCATGCCATTCCACGTTTTTGCAGGTTTTCCGCTACTGTATTGTCCCATGTATTCTTTGGTCTACCTCTCTTCCTTTTCTGTATTGTCTTAGCTTTCCATACTCTCTTTGTCTGCCTTGCTTCTTCCATACGAACGACGTGTCCGAACCATTTCAATTTTTGTCTCTCTATAGTTTCGAGGATTGGTTCTGTATTCAGAGCCTTATAACTTCATTTCTTATTCTGTCCCTGCGTGTTACTCCTTTGACTGCTCTTAAATACCTCATCTCCATCGCTTGTATTTTGGATTTTGTTTTGTTATTTAGTATCTAGCTTTCACACCCATATGTTAGTATTGGTCTATATACGGTTTTAAACACAGTCATTTTTGTCTTCGTTGAAATTTCTCTATTTCTGATGAAAGTGTTGTTGAGTGTATAGTACAACTTTGTCGTGCTTTCAATTCTGCCATTAATCTCTGTGTCTTCTTTCCCTTCTCTATGAATGTTTACTCCTAAGTATTTAAATGTTTCAACTTGTTCGATGTCCTTTCCTCCTACTTTAATTGTTAACTGTTTATGGTTTTTCCCTATCGCCATCACGTTAGTTTTGTCTGCGTTAATTTTCATGTTTCTCTTTTTCAGTGCTGTTTTCCAAATTACCAAGTTTGTTTGCAGGTCCTTTTCGGTATTTGCGTATACCACCAAGTCATCAGCAAACGCGTTCTTCGCTACCTCCACCAGCCCCATATTTCTATATCCTATTTGTATCTTTTTTGCGTTGTTTTTAATATCTTTCAGTACGTCATCAAGTATTATATTAAATAGTATAGGACTAAGTACTCCTCCTTGCCGCAATCCTTCCCTTGTTTCAAACTCTTCTGATTGCCTATTACACGCTCTCACCACGTTTCTTGTACACTTGTATATGCTTGCTATTGCTTTCCTCAGTTTGCTATTTATTCCTCTTTTTTCTAGGCTCCTCCACACCAAGTTTCGAGGTATACAATCGAAAGCCTTTTCTATGTCTATAAAACCTATGTATATCATGCTGTTTGCACTCTTTTCCGTCATCTGCTTCAATGTGAATATATTGTCCTGTACACTTCTACCTTTTCTAAATCCACTCTGTGATTCTTCGAGTTGCGCCTCGATTATTGTTTTTAATCTCTCTTCCAAGATTCTTTCATAAACTTTTAGCATGACACACAATAGTGTAATTCCTCTATAATTCTTACACTGTTTGTTGTCTCCTTTTTTATATATCGGTAACAAAACTCCCATTTCACAATCCTCTGGTATTTTCTGTTCGTCCCATATTTTATTAAATAGTATTTCTAATACTTCTATTTCATTTTCTCCCAAATTCTTTACCATCTCTGTTGTTATTCCGTCAATTCCTGCTGTCTTGCCTCTCTTTAGCCTCTTTAGTGCATCTTTTATTTCTTCCATGGTTATTTTGTCCTGTTCCGTGCGTTCTTTTTTTCTTGTAGGCGACGCGTGCAATATTTCCGGTTTGTTTACTTGGTCATTAATTTCCGTGCTTAGTAAATCCTCAAAGTATTCTTTCCATCTCGCCATAATGTCGTTCTCATCTTCTAGTATTTTTCCTTCTTTTGATTTTATGTACAAGGTTTTAACTTGATTTCATTTCCTTAATCGTTTCAGTACTCCATACAACAGTTTTTGATTTCCTCTGCTATCTCTCTCCATTGCTTTCCCAAATTCTTCCCATGTCCTTTGTTTTGCATCTTTGACCAGTTCTTTAACTTTTCTTCTCTGTTCTTTATATTTGTTGTATGTTTGATTATTTATGTTGCATAAGTAGCTTTTCCATGCTTGTTTTTTTCGTTTTATTTCTTGCTTTATCTCTTCATTCCACCACTTTGTTTGCTTAATATGTTTCCTTATTTTACTATACCCACAACTTTCTTCCGATACTATCATTATTGTGTCTCTGACTATTTTCCATAGCGTTTCTGTTTCTATGTTTTTACTTATTTTTTGTTTGATTTTACTCATTTCTCGCTCAATTTTTTTTTGTACACTTCAACGGTCTCTTCTTCTTTAAGTTTGTATGTCCTAACTACCTTCTTCTCTTTCCCTCTTTTATTAATATTTGTTTTTACTTTCTCGTTTGTTTCTTGGCTATCTATATTTATTTTCGAGAGAACCAAATAATGATCTGTATTTATCTCACACCCTCTCCTTACTTTTCGTTTCGGTGATACCAAGTATATCCCCATACCTTTACCAATTCCTCCACCAATTCTTCTTCCTTTCCTGTTAAACTTCTAACATTCCATGTTCCCATCTTCCAGCTTTTTGTTATTCTTTATGTTTTGCCTATCCCGTTTTTTTCCTTTTGTCTATTTGTATTTACCAACACTATGTCCCTTTCGGTTGCCGCGTTCGTTATATTTTTACGTAGTTTATCTAATTTGTTCTCCGCATCTGTTCTCAATCTTCCCGTTGTGTTTATTTCATTCTCATTCTTGCATGCTTGTGATTGTTTCGATCTTTTTTTTAATTCTTCCGTATTCATGTCCTTTTCGTTATCCTGGTCATCATCTATGTCTCCACCGTTTCTACTTCCTAGTTTTTTGCTTCTTGAATTTCTAGTTGTTCAGTGGTTTTATTCCATCTCCACTCCACTCCATCTATGATTACTTTGTTATATCCAATTTTTATCGATTTTCCTTTCTTTTTCTCTTTTTGAGCTCTCATCATTATATGTTTTTGTTTCTCCTTTTCCTTCTTGGTTAGATAATTCTCAATGTATATTCTCTCTGTCCCCTCTTTTCTTAATTTTGCTTTATTACTCATCACCCTTAGTTTCTCATGTTCGTTCTCAAATTCTACTACAAATATTTTTGTTCCGTTTTTTATTACGTTTTTATTTTTAACATCTACCTTTAAATGTTCCTTTATAAGATCGTTTATAGTATTTTTCATTACTTCAGTATCGCTTGCCTTTATTTGTAATCCTTTGACCACTACACTATTCTTCTTCTTATCCTTTTCCATCCAATTCATCTCATTTTTGATATCTAATACTTCATTCTTAATATCAATAAATTCTTTTTTAATTAAGATGTTTTCTTTCTTCAATTTCTCGTTCTCCTCCTTCAGTTTATTTATTTCTTCATTAAATACTTTCTGGTCCTCTCCGTACTGCTTTATCTCATTTCTAAATTCTTTCTGCTCCTCTTTTACATCTTTTATTGTTTTTAGGATCAAATCTAACTTGTCCTCCTCTTTACTTTGCGATTTCGTTGGAGTCCGTTGTGTTTTTTTACTTCTTTCTATCATTCCCTCTATCTCCTCTAGCGCTCTTCTCTTTCTTGTACTGTCATCAGTTGAATAATCATCACTGTAGCATGTACTTTTTCCTTCCTTCGGCATAATTTTATTTTATTTTATTTTTATTTTTGATGTGACTTTCTCTTTGCGACCCTGAATACGGCTCTGTGTTCTTTACTAGTATTGATAGCGCGACAAAAAACCTTCGTCCGGATCGACTACTCGGAGACTTGGTTTTTCAGTTAACTATATACTCTATTTATTTATAATTTCAATTTATTATCTACTAATTTTTATATACCTGCTTATTCCTTTCTCTATTGTTAACACTTATCACTCGATTTCACAAAATAATAGCTCGAAAATTTTCAGTTATTGGTTTATATATTCGGAGCGTTTTCAACACGATTACTTACTTAAAAAGTGTCAACTCGAATGACAGATACATATTTACTGCATATGTAAATATGTGCCACTTCTGCAGGTGGCCACACGTATCAAAATGTTCGAAACTCATGAATCGCTTACAGAAACAAACCTATTGCGAATTCATAGCCCAAGGCAGGCGCCTACGGGCTATGAATCATCAATCACTCAAATCCGCTGTCTGGTAATTAGTAATTACTTCATTTTTGCACCTCATCGGATGAGCAAATTTTTTGCATTTTTATATGTCTCTATGATGGTACATAACTTTTTGATATTTCGTGACAAAAATACAAAAGTAAAATTATTGAAAATTTCCGGGAATTAAAGAAGTTAAAAGTAAACAGTTAGTGCTTAAAATAAATAACAATCATCACGTCATCAGAAAAGAAATTGAAATTTATAATTTACATAATATTGTTGACTGTATTTTCTGTAAAATAAAAATATTTTGAAATAATGTAATTGTATAAGTTTACAAAAATTTTGTTCCAAAAAATGTGAAATAGTTCCGTGTTAAATGAATTTATTTTTCGCTCTCTAACTATACGTACTGTTAAAGTAACCATGTTTTGTAATGTGATATGATTTTTAAGCAAGTAGTAATGTTAAGAGATACGTAAATGTTTTAATAACTATAATATACATCACCGTCATTATTAATCCTTTAGTTTTATATCTTTCGTGTGAACAATTTTGACCGGAATACCAACATATTAGCTATTGTAAAGTTTGTCTTTTCGGGTTCATAAATAAATCAATCGATAACTTTAGACACACACTATATTAATAATAAAACGTATAACAGTATAAAACTAACTATTAACAACAATTAGCACATTTATGTATTTATATTTATGTAACTTCAATCCGCGATGATTCGATATCGAATGGTCCAATCCCTTCTTCGACGGCTTTTATATCGTGGCTTATATTTTCTCGATGCATGCAGAACGCTCGAGAAAATGCCAGAGGTATGAGGCGCGACGCGTGGGTGGATGAGTCATCATACCATTGAATTATTAGGAATACCCCATAATTGTTCTATGAGATTAAAACAATATATTAGTATGTTCATTGTAAAAATATAGGTCATATTTTAGTGCCAATTTACCGGTTGCCTATATTTTCTGTAATTTTTATAATCTTTTAAAATAGTTTTGTTCGCTAGTAAAATGAAGCTAATACATTTCTTCTGAGATAATTTGAATATATCATTCTTTGCATTGCCACATATTACTTGTATTTTTGCACAAATTTATTTTAGCTGTAACATCTTAAAAGTATATAAAATAAGTTATAATATATTGATTGAAATATTTCAACTATCAGCATTGGTATATATTTGCTACGTCTTGCTTAAAAAAATGTATCATTTTCCAAATGTTTGGGAATGTTTGACGTTTAAACACAATGTAAGTTTTTTAAGAGTGAATACATTAGCATTTCTTAATATTTGTTTAAACGCAGAAGTCGAGAAATAATATTTTATTAGATATGTATGGAACCTTAACATATGACAGTAAAACATATGTTCTAATTGTTTCAAATTACAAAATTTATCATGTGGAAATTGCACATAGAATTAATACGGTATAAGTCTTACTCTATTATTATTTTTGTGCATGCCCGTATATTATTTATACAAATAAAATTTTTACAGATGCTTTCATAAAATTTGATCTAAATAGGCATTGAAAATGAATGAGAAAAGTGTTTAAAGTCATTCGATATAATCCAGAAATCGACCAAGTTTCATTCACATCCGAATCTTACTGTTTTCTTGTAAACTGTGTAAATTATATGAGTGTGTGAATAAAATACGTTAAACCATTCGATGTACATAATAAATCTAAAGATACACTTATATTCTAAGAGTTAAGATATATCAAAATATACTTTTACGATGGTATGCTAATATAAAAATACTAATTGCATTATATATATTTCATTTAACTTGGTTTTATACGAGTAGAATTATTATTGCCCTTGTTTCGAAGTTCCAAGATAATAGGAAAACGATACTAAGCCTCCATTAAAGGTTAACTGAAGACTCACATCTAAGTAAGAACGTGCAATCAGTTTCTGAGATTTAATCATTTGATACAATTCGTAGTTCACCCTCGTTTGTATCGGTTTCTCTTACTCAGCAAGTGCAGGTTCTGTTTCGTTCCCGATGGTTTCGAATTAAATTTCATGCCACGCCGAACCAAGAGCTGACAGTAATTGAAACACATGTTCCTCTATTCTGTATCATGTAAGGTTTCACATATGTATAAACGCCTACACGAGTACGGTATAAGTGGGTATAATTCACATTTACAATTGTACATGAGTTAATACGGGTAAAAATTTTCTCATGTGGAGTATGTAAAATTAGAGTTCGAAATGCATATTCAATGCTTTTACTGAAGACCTCACATGTAGGGTAGAGGATGTGTAAACATGGATGTAAATGTAAATTAAACAAAAAAAAGTTTATTTAGGCACAAATCCTATAAAACTAAATTACAAAGACAAAGAGTTTTCGAGCATACCTCTAATTTAAAGAAAACAACATTTGCTGTTAAATCTAAAATAAGTAGAGCGCGAATTATGCCATAAGCTAGCTATTATGCCATAAGTGATTTTGATTGTATACAGGGTTAGGCAAATGTATGGATTCATTCGAATATCTTTGATATGGCTACCTAGATTTCAATAAGGCTCTCCACAATTAATTAAATGCAAATCGGGGATCGATGAATAAACTTACATCCGAATCAGACTTCCGGTTTAGCCGGAAACTATGTTAACTTTTTTATTTTAATACAAAGGTATTTTTAATAATATAAAATATTATTAAAAATCTGGTGTGAAGAACACAAATGCAGGTTCACTATTAATATTTTCTGTGAACGTGTCCGAATATATCCTATCCCCAGAGACGTAGATACGTATTTCGCTTTTCTACAAGCTCATCGGTACGCCCCTGCCGGAGAAAGGATATTTCCAGACACATTCACAGAAAAGAACCACCTCGCCCTATCACCGTAATTATCCAGACCGAGCGCAGAAGTAAAGTTTTTATTTTAAACGAAACACTCTGTATATTGTAAATATTCTTTCTACACTTTACGACGCTATCTTATTCGAATTTGACTGACCACTGAGCTGTTGAGGCGTGAATTAGAAACTTTTTTATGAGGATGCTTTGAGTTACATCAAAGGAACAGATGAATATATCTTGCCCGTAGTACGGCAGTTGTACAAATTAATTGCGTTTTCGCGATGTAATGTAATTGTAAATATTCTTTCTACACCTTACGATGCTATTTTATTCGAATTTTTCATAGCAAAAATTCGCGCTCAAGTAGGAATCGAACCCACGACCTCTGGCTTGCCGGACCATTGCTCGACCACTGAGCTGTTGAGGCGTGAATTAGAAACTTTTTTTATTGGGATGATTTGAGTTACATCAAAGGAACATATGAATATATCTTGCCCGTAGTACGGCAGTTGTACAAATTAATTGCGTTTTCGCGAAGTAATGTAATTGTAAATATTCTTTCTACACTTTACGACGCTATTTTATTCGAATTTTTCATAGAAAAAATTCGCCCTCAAGTAGGAATCGAACCCACGACTTCTGGCTTGCCGGACCATTGCTCGACCACTGAGCTGTTGAGGCGTGAATTTGAAACTTTTTTATGAGGATGCTTTGAGTTACATTAAAGGAACATATGAATATATCTTGGCCGTAGTACGGCAGTTGTACAAATTAATTGCGTTTTCGCGAAGTAATGTAATTGTAAATATTCTTTCTACACTTTACGACGCTATTTTATTCGAATTTTTCATAGAAAAAATTTGCCCTCAAGTAGGAATCGAACCCACGACCTCTGACTTGCCGGACCATTGCTCGACCACTGAGCTGTTGAGGCGTGAATTAGGAACTTTTTTATGTATCTGTATATTTTTACGAATTTCAATAGATGTCTGCTCTGGGAGTTCAGAAATAATAAACTTTAGCACCCCTTTGTTCAACAACGACAGAGATATTTAATTAAATTTAATAATGCAAATTTTATTGAGAACAAGAAAAGTTAACACAAAAATTATAAACAAAATCAATATGAGTTAAAAAAGTTTTCGAAATGATGACCGTTCACTTCTTGACAATATGTAAGTCTGTAAATAAATTCTTAAATGACATTTGCTAAAGGCTCCTCACGAACTAGCACTCTATTACATAAAGTTCACAACCAGGAACACAAAACAAAAATATTTGGTGCAAACTTCTTATTCGTCTTTTGCAACGTTTATGCACGCTAGTTCCATCTGAGAATATAAAGCAACTACTAGTGGTGGGGCGCAACACGGAACACGCGGCATTTCTCGAATGCAATTAACATTTTCTCCCGCTATTCTGCCAAGAGGTTATATTGTGTGGGTGAGTTGTTACAAGTGCCTGGATTAGTGAAATTTCGGTATGTTTGGTCAAACAAAAATTATTTTCCTTTTTATTAGAGGTTGTTAGTAATAACTAATTGTTATAGACAGCCTGATATTCATTATTTGTTGAAATATGTTGTAAAATATTTGTGTTTCCGCTTGGGAACAATGTGCACAAGAAAGTACTACAATTAACGTCATCTTTTACAGGAAGATGGAGCAACATATACCTCCCAAAATTCTCTATGGTAGAAATAATTATAAAATTAGAGAATCATAAAATAAAATAAAACAATAACTTTGTTATATATACCTCTTTATTCACATATAATCGTGACCGCGGTTTCGACATACAATGTCATTATCAAACTGCAAAAGTTACAGGCCTACATAGAACTTATAAATGACACAAAAATATATGGGGTTTGTTTATGATGTTACTTAAAATTACTACTATGTACTTAACTATTATATACAACATTGGAAAAGAGGTGTATATATAAGATCCAACTGTTCGTTTAAAACGATATCTATTGTGTTATATAATAATAAATCAGGAGTGTACAAATTATATTGTAATGATTGTAAAAGTGTATATATAGGTCAGACTGGTCGAAGTTTTATTATCCGGGTAAAAGAACACATGAGGTCATATAAACTAAAGAAGACAGATTCAACATTCGCAAACCATCTTATTACAGAAAGGCATACATTTGGCCACCGTAAAATATTGCATTTGGCCAAGAAAGGTCGTAAATTAAATATTTAGAGGCCCTAGAAATTTTTAAAAGCCGAAACAACACAATAGATATCGTTTTAAACGAAGAGTTGGATCTTATATATACACCTCTTTTCCAATGTTGTATATAATAGTTAAGTACATAGTAGTAATTTTAAATAACATCATAAACCACCCCCATATATTTTTGTGGCATTTATAAGTTCTATGTAGGCCTGTTACTTTTGCAGTTTGATAATGACATTGTATGTCGAAACCGCGGTCACGATTATATGTGAATAAAATGGTATATATAACAAAGTTATTGTTTTATTTTATTTTATTATTTTCAAAATGAATTACCACAAAGTTACGGCTACCAGTATTAATTTTCTTAAAATTAGAGACATTCCTTCCGGAAGTGAAGATTCCGATTTCTTGGATGATGATATTTCTTAGCCAACATCATCCAGTCGATCGAAACCAGGCGGCTAAAATGGAAATACTCCAGAATCAAGAAAAATGTACATCTTCAATTTGCAGGCTCTGAATTACTTCCAGCTCACATACTGCAACTCAATAATCCTCACAAATTGTTTAGCCACTTTCTGTCAGAAGACTTTATGATTAGAATTATGCATGAGACGTGTATATATAGTACCAAAATTTAGCCAAATAAACCAATTACAACAAATCCAAATGAAATTGAAAAATTTATAGGAATATTATTATGGATGTCTGTAATTAAGCAACCTAATACAAGAAGATATTGGTCTCCACAGACAAGAGTTTCTTAAGTTGCGGATGTAATGCTGATCAACAGATTGAAAAAATAAAAATGTGTTTACATTTCAGTAACAATTCAGAAAGCAATCGCAGGATCGATAAAAGTTTGCCGCTAATCAATAAAATACGCGGTGTTTGCTGGGAAATTCCAATGGTAGATAACTTATCTTGCGATGAGCAAGTTATTCCTTTCAAAGGACGCTCAACCTTCAAAACCTACAAGCCAAAAAAAAACACAAATGGGGCTATAAAATGTGGGTGCTGTCAAGGGTTTCGGGTTTCTCTTATCATTTGAATTATATGATGGTAAGCAAGATTATGAGGAAGTGCCGGATTTTGTAGTAGCCAGTAATGTAGTGATCAGAATGAGCAGAAAGATCCCTAATAACATACATCACATGCTTTAACTGTGACAGCTATTTTTCAAGCCTACCATTAGTTTAGAAAACCAACGTTTGGTGACGATCTTCGTGAAGGGCGTCTATGCACCTCTGTTGCGAAAAATATCAATGCTGTGCGTGAAATGATTTTATCAGATTGACATGTGACATACAGTGAGATAGAGGCGTCCTTAGGCATTGCGGTGAAACAAATACATACGATTTTGCACGATCATTTACATGTCAGGAAGATTCCAGTCCTTGGAACCCTCAAAATTTAAAAGACTAGCAAAAACAGCCGCGTGTCAAGTGGCGCAAGGAAATTCAAATTCTGTATATAACATTGTAACGGGTGACGAATCCTGGATATATTCATATGAGCCTCAAACTAAAGAGCAATCGACTGTATGGGTGTTTCAAAATGAACCTAAACCAACAAAAGTGGTGCGGTCACCACTTCAGATATCCTTTCCTCCAGATTTTTAATAATATTTTATATTATTAAAAATACCTTTGTATTATACAAAACTGGTAGGGTTTTACTCACTCATGTATGTTATATTATTAGTTTCAGCGTAGTTTTATGCTTATTTTAATTTTTATGCCACTTTATGTGTTTATTTTGAAAAGATTTCATGACTTTTTAAGGGCTTATTTTAAGATTTTTATGCTTCTAAATCTGCACTCTATAGATAAGTTTGTCTTATACGTACTTCAAAACTTTAACTTAGTAAAATAGGTTAATATTTCGATATCCAAATACATACACTTAATCCAATTATCGTTCTTTGTTCTATATGAAACTAGATTAATTAGTAAAATGCTTCGTAATAATATAGTAAACCTCAGCTGGAATATCTACAAAGATAACACGATCTGGTCTAGTTTTCGCTGTCTATCCACAACTCGGCCATAAATTAATAAACATTTTGTCATGTCATTGCTATGAGCGCAGATAATTTGCGCGATATTTAATCCGCTTAAACTTTACTTATAAATGCGGTGCTCTAATCGCAAACATAAAATGCATTTGCACTTGCATTCTAACTATTTGCATACTCATTATCCTGGAATACGACATTAAGCTAATTTTAAAAATGTCTGAATATTGTATTAATATTGTTACTAAAATAGTAACTTGTAATGTTGATGTTGAACCCATCCCTTTTACTAACAAATAAGGGAAAATCTGCATATATTATGGCACTACGTGATATCAACGAACTATGTTTTGACAAATTAAAAGTGACTCTCGAACTCAAGAAAGTTGTATCTGGCTTTGAAATAGCGATATATGTTGCTATAAAAGCAACTTGGCCGAATGCTGAAATAAATTGTCTGCAGATTTCATCTGAGTCAAGCATGGTATAGAAAAATGCAGCAATTGGGATTAGGTAGTCATTATAACAATAAAGAAATGAACGAGATTCAAATTTAGCTCAAACCAACATTCGATTTGACATATTTACCTTCAGAAGAGATTGGCGATGCTTTTGCAATGGGTCTGTTTGCAGAAATTCCCAACAACGCCGATGTTGATACGTATGTGAATTATTTACTATAAAACAATATTTCTGATGCGCCGACTTTACACTTGTTACGTCCGAAAAATCATTTTGAATTCATGCAGGAATTTTTAATCCATTTACTTCATTATTAACCTCTTCAAGTTAATTTAGTACTCTCATTTTTCTACATGTACGTTTAATTCTATTTTATTTTATTATATTGTTAATTATCGTGCAACTTATGCTATTCCAAACTTTAATTCCTTTAAATTTTATTCATGTTCTAATACTTTGGCTGACCCTATATATGTTCGATTTATGTATCGCTCACGTCGAGGTGTCCGCCATCTGTTATTTTAATGCATAGTCACGATTGCAGTAAATTCCGTTGTATTCAGATTTTGTTCCTTTAATTGATTACTTTATTGTAGAAATTCTTTTGGAAATTAATGCATCTATTTTAGAGCCTATACGTATTTTAACTCATTTAATTCAATTAATTTTACGTTATTTAATTTGTCTCGCTCGGAGCGCTATCTCTCAACATTTGTTTTACACTAACTTATGCAGTATCCTAGTTTATCGCTCGGTCAATTTTATGTATCTTAAATCTTTAATTTTGGAGATTTAATTAACCCTCTGACGCTTTTGGCTTTGCTGTTCACTTCTGCATCTGTTTAGTGTTTTATTGTAAATTAATTTCCCTTCTTTTCAAAATTTCCGTTCACCGATCATACTGATGACGTAGATCGATAATGTATCGATTCTATTCCTTTGTGTCGTCGGACACTTTTCTCGAAGTCATCGAAGCGCTTGCTTGTGTTTTCATTTGTGTGGAAAACCTTTATCTGCGGTAAGAATTATCTTTATCTATTGTATTTTTACTTATTTCGGATCTTCTTCTTTCCTAGGATTAATTTGTTATTGGAGCTATCTCCCAAGTTGCAAGCACTTATAACCGTTTACATTGAGATTTTATCGTGGGAAATTCCACGTGGTTGTCATATAGCCATTTTCGATCTTAATTTTGGATGGTCGGCGAAGTTTAGCGAACTTTGGTTGGAATCCCGTGTTCGTTTACTTAAACCTCTTACGGCGGAGCTTCTGATATCAACAGTACTTCCTGACCGAAGAAATCTTTCCGTTTGGACAGCATCACCAAGATGACGGCTGTTCCTTGCTGATACAATTCCGAGTTGGACATTTCCGAATTACTTCCGTGAGGATTATCATGAAGAGAGAATTCAGGAGATCTGGGAATTACATTTGCTAAAGCTAAGTGTTGCTGAAATAGTTTTCTTAACTAAAGAGGGTATTAATCAGCCCGAATTATCTTTTCCTAAATAATTTATTTTAGAGATTTGTTTGATAGATTATTTAAACTTTAGTGGGCATTAGAGAGGAGCTTTACCCTTCTCTGTGCAACCATTGATATATTAAACCCTTACTGTGTCAGTTACCGGGCTTCACCCACCTATCTTGTCCGAAAGGCATTAAACGCCTGACTACTTTCATACTCAATCTATTAGAAAATTAATTTATTGGTTGTCTGGCTTCTCCAGCAGCTTGTAGCTTTGTTGATTTAAAACACGAGGCTTAGAACCTTCAGTCGAGCTTTCGCAACTAATTTGGGGTTACGTCAAGATCAAGTTATCCGATATTTATTCTGTAAACTTTATTGTACAGAACCACTGTTATGAATTCCTAATTTGTGTTCTAAATTTTAATGTCTTGATTATTTGACGTACATTTGATTTAATCTTGCATCATTTTATCACCTGTGTATACAGGGTGATGTTAACTTAACAGGTGTTCCTGTTTATTAAAACTGTAGATTACGCCTGGAACATTGCTGGGGCGTTAGCCATTAATTTTGTAAGTACGCTTATTAACTTATTTTATTAACTTATTTTATACCTTGTGGCTAATTATTTTGCGTGAAAGTTTTTCACATTGATTAAAGCCACTTTGCATTGATATTGTCACTTAATGAATTAATTTCAGTGAGGTAAATCCTCGCCTTTTATTTTGTATTAAATTCTGTTTTCTTATAAAACTTTTTCATTCTGATTATAAAATTTAAAGCTGCTACTTACGTTTTCTTGATTGTTTTGATATTACCTAAACCTTCTATTATAAGTTTTGAATCTCTAATTTTAGATTATTTCATTTAAATCTTTTCCTTTTTTTTTAAGATTGGTAAAGAACCATTTTTTTTTTAAATTAATGTAGTGGTTGCAAACTTAGATCTATTTGGCAGCTCCTTTTGTTTTGTTGTGTCCTGCGGTAAACGATGTGATATTGAGAACTGCTTTTGGTTATTAAAGTTTGTTATAGTTGTTAATTTGTGTTTGATTACCTTCCCTACTTGTGTTGAGATAAGCACAGTTTTCGTACATGGCAGCAGCATGTAATAGGGGGGGGGGCTGACTCTCTTGTGTCTGGGGCTACCCGTGTCTCACCCGCAACCGTATATACGGGGGGTACTCAGTTGGTAATTTTATACTGTGGCGTATCCACCATCCAGCGACCTTCGGAACCTCGCATCCTCTCCTAAATCGTGTGAGCTAGCCGGCGGAGTAATTACTGCGGGACGCCCACCTTCAGGTAGGTCAGGCTGAGAGAGGAAGTTTTTGGCAGAACATCTTGCATCCTCCTTGTTGCATGCCTGCTGTTATTTAGGTCGCGTTTAGGTAGTACACTACACATATGAACAGAAAACAACGCAACTTTAGCACAAACTACTAATGCATGTGAATCATTTCAAGCACGTTTTAACGATTCTTTTTACTCCTCGCACCAAACAATATAACGTGTGTTCATTTGAAAAGTCAATCTAGCTTACTTTGAAATTTTGATAGAATAAGACGCAAATATATTAGTATGTGTTTGTTGTTCCGTAAACGTAAATCCAAATGACATTTGATAATGTCAATCACAAATATCAGTTAGTGCATAAAATAATCGTGCATCGATTCTGGTTTAAATAAATTGCTTCTCAGTTTTAACATGGCTTTCACTTTAGAACATAAATTTTTTTTAGTCCAGACTTATTTTCGAAGTGGTAATAAAATTTATGGTTTATGGGTTTATTCAGTTCAAGATTGCATGGTAGAATTTCAAGTTGAGTTTCCACATTTTGTAATAGATTATATACAATTTAAGAATACTTTGAATAGAACTTTAAAACTTGTTTCTGAAACTGGTAGTCTCTTAAGAAAATCAGGCAGCGGAGCAGTTAAGTTAAACGTATACCTCAAGTTGTCAATCCTGTCGAAGAAATAATGGAAAATGAACCACAAACGTCTGTTCGACATTTGAGTCAACAAATAAACCTTTCTGTTCGTACAACTCACAAGTTATTAAAAAAAGATATGCAACTTTATCCATACCGAGTCACAGCAGTACAAGAATTGTTAGAAATTAATTACCCACGTAGACTACAGTTTTGTAATTGGTTTGTAAATATGAACAATAATGGAGAACTTTCGCAAAGAGTCATCTTTACTGATGAAGCATGGTTTTATAAAACGGGATACCTAAATTCACAAAATGCAAGAATTTGGAGTAGTGAAAATCCACATGTAATTAATGAAGAATCGCTACATCCAAAGAAAATGGGTGTTTGGGCAGCGATAAGCCAAAGGCGAATCATTGAACCAATATCTTTTCAGGGAATGTTAACTGCTCAAAGGTACCGTACGGAAATTTTACAACCATTTGTCAATGAGTTGCATGATGATGAACTACAAAATGCATATTTCCAACAAGACGGAGCACCTTGTCACTGTACTGCAGAATCTTTGGATTATTTAAGAGAATTTTTTGATGCGCGTATAATTAGTTGAAATACCGAAATTGCCTGGCCTGCACGTTGGTGCGATTTAACACCTTGCGACTTCTTTTTGTGGACTTATCTAAAGAATAACATATTTCAAGCACCTATATTGAATTTGAATGATATGCTACAGAGAATCGAACAGAAATGCTTGGAAATTAATAACAATCCAGTAATGTTGCAGAATATCATCAGAAATTTTGAACGGAGGATTTTAAAGTGCATTGATCTTGAAGGACAACATTTTCAACATTTGTTATAGTTTTCAATAAATACCTATTATTTGTTATTTATTTGTATGTATGAAACTGTCAAAATATACGACTTCCTAGGTTAAGTAGTAAATTTTAGTTTGCGACATACTTCAAAATGTTCTCAGTAAATCACATGCTACTAGATTGACTTTTCAAATGAACACTTGTTAAATTTTTCTGGAAAAACTCAGAGTTACAATTTGACCCATACATAAAAATACAGAGTTTGCAAATAATCGCTAAAATACATAACAAAGTTAAGCGCCGTCAAGAATTCATCAACAGTATTATATTAAAATTATGAAGCGGAGAGATATAAAGACATACCTTCGTAAAAGTTATATTTTACCATAGTGCTTCCAATAGATTACTACATGATCATTTACATGTATTTCCCATACTTATTGTACGCATTGTAAAGATTGTCAGATACTTAAAGTACGCACGAAAGCACGTTCAGTGAGGATTGATACCATATACATACTTTTATTTTTGAATATCATTCCAGAAAAAATATTTATTTATTTATTTCGTATGACAGGCGATATAAATACAAAGTGGCGCAAATTTGCCACACGATGTTTTTTGGTTGTAATTTATTTTTATGAATGAACAATTTTGGTTCTGATTTTGGATTATGTTTATTTGTTTTAGATTTACACTTTATTAATAAAATAATGACAGCTGTTTCGATAACACAGTAGCTTCTTCAAATTCAACTTAAAACTAAAGATACATACAAGATACAGCGTTAATAAGGGAAATTGTCTTTATGTAGTTTAATCAATGAGTATAATTTCGGGGGTTGTGGATTCATTGCTTTTAGTTTTCTACTTTCAAACACATTAGAACTGTTAAATATGCCAGGTGAGTTCTTGATTAAATTAATGATTTGTCGTTGGAATTTAGGGATCGGATCTTTTTTAATGATAGTGTACTTATCCGGGTCTAGTATAAACTTTCTGGATCTCACTTTAAAACGTGTAAACAATAGGGTCCATTTTTCTATTTACCACAAAGTGGCTCATACAGATACCACGATACATAATAAATCTAACCACCCGGTCCAACACAAGGTAGCGGCATTTCACAGCATGACACATAGACTTATTAACATCCCGATGTCCAATGAATATAATAAATATAATATAAATGAATAAATATAATATAATAAAGAACTTAATATTATAAAACAAATCGCTCACAACAACGGATATGACCCAAATCTAATAGATAAATTAATTGTTAAAAAATCAGTCAATAAATTATTAAGGGAAGTGTACCCGATCATTAAAGTGGAGCCAGACAAGCAGTTTAAATCATTTACTTACATAGGTCAACAGCAACTTAAATTATCAAAATTCCTTAAAAAAGAAAACATTAATATTGCTTATAAAACTAATAATAATCTAGCCAAATATATTAAAAATAATAAAGAAAAAACTGCCAAAGACAATAAATCAGGAGTCTATAAGTTATCATGCGGATCATGTACCAAAACATATATTGGACAGACAGGTAGAACGTTTAAAAAACGAATCCAAGACCACTATCATTCTTATATCAATAAGAAAACTGACTCAACCTATTCTAATCATTTAATAGAGAATGAGCACGAATTTAATTACAATTCGACACCATACATGTAGAAAATAAAGGTAGAAAACTAAATTGTTTAGAATCTTTAGAAATTAATAAACTTAAAAACTCAGAAATGTTACTAAACGATAAATTAGACTTGAATTCATTCCCACTGTTAAATCTGTTCACCCATTGAAATATTGTTTCTTAGTTGCTTATACTATATTTTAATACTTAAACCTCACACAAGTAGGACATGGTATAGTTTTCAAAAAGCAAAATATAAATGTAATAGTCCCTAGAATTTTAACTTGGGTCAACTACCTGATTAACGCTGTATCTTGTATGTATCTTTAGTCTTAAGTTGAATTTGAAGAAGCTACTGTGTTAGCGAAACAGCTGTCATTATTTTATTAATAAAGCGTAAATCTAAAACATCTTATGTGTGTTTTATTTATTAGTGATATGGATTTACATCAAGCAAAGGTCGAAACAATTAAAGAATGTTTATTTGAAGTATTAAATATTTTTTTCATTAGATCGAGAAAATTATATCGATCAAGTGGCCGGCGCTAGAATTGATTACCATACGAGCTCGATTTATGGAATTTTCAATCACTCTTGCCAGAACTTCTGGCGATAGGTTCTCGCATTCTTGACGGATGTTCTCTCTGAGGGCTTCAAAAGTCTGAGGTTTGTTGACATAGACTCCTTACTTCAAAAAAGCCCACAAAAAAGTCAGGAACGGTTAAATCGGGCGATCTTGCCGTCCAGTGCAAATCGCCAGAACGAGAGATAAGGCGACCTGGAAATGCAGCCTTCAGAATTTCGGTTGTGGCTCGTGCAGTATGCGCCGTTGCTGCATCTTCTTGGAACCACATATTCTCCAGTCCCAATTCATCCAATTGAGGAAGGAGATAGTCGTTGAGCATGGTTCTGTAGCGCTCGCCGTCCACAGAAGTCGTTTGGCCCGCGGCATTTTCGAAAAAATAAGAACCGATAACGTCTCCAGCGTAAACGACACATCATGCAGTAACTTTAAGCGCGTGTAATGGATCTTCGTGGGCTATATGCGGATTTTCGGCGCCCCAGAAGCGATAATTTTGCTTATTCAAATATCCACAGAAATAGAAATGGGTCTCGTCGCTCATAATGATTTTCTATGAAAATTTGTCTTCCTCGTGATCGAGATCCTGGATGGTTTGAGCGTAAGTTACACGCAACTAGCGATCAACAGCTAACAACTGATGCACTCTCTGTACTTTGTAAGGAAACATCTTCAAGTCTTTCACCAAAATTCTCTGTAAAGATCGCAATCGCGTGGCACGTCGTCTGGTTGATACTCCGGCGTTCTCTGCGTCATCTTCAGCCACAGCCGCGATATTTACAGCAGAACGGCTGCTACGGGCAGGCCAGACCTGGCAGTATCTCGTGTTGTCCAACACTCACCAAGGCGAGCGGCTAAACGCCGTAGTGTTTGCCCAGTTGGCGTCAGACAACCAGGAAATCTGCGCCGAAATTCACACTGCGCCAACACCACCGACGAATTATTCCATGTCTTGTTGACGTGTATTTTGTATCTGTTTACTTCGTAAATGTCAAAGCAGAATTGACATTTGCCGCCATTTGCAAAAATTATAGCATCGTCCAATAGGGGATGACTTTTGCGCTACCTAGTCCAATGAACAATTAACAAGTATATCCAAGAAAAGTACAAAATTGAATACGACACATAAAACAGAATAAATAAGGTAAAAAATAAGGTATATATTATGTCCAATAACTTATGGGCCATACAGCATTAGGAGATAATAGACATAAAGTAGTTTAAGAAATAAAACTAATGGTTACAATCTTCACTTTTTAATACCTAATCATAAAACGACAATTTTTTCGCCAGCACAGTGGTTTCATCAGATACAGCTAAAGAGTACGTCATAAATTATTACAATTTCCGTCGCATCCAAACTCTCTTCCAAATCGCCTTAGAGGGCAATTTTCAACAACATGGACAACGGACGTGCAACTCCGCAGTCACATTCCGGGTCAGCAACCTTGCATCACGTACCCAAGCTGTCCGCGTACCTTACAGATCGGATTCTGTTTAAGGTTGACATGGGTTAACAATGTTTTGCGAGATAACTTTCGGTTCGGTGTCAATACAAGTCATTTCGATTATGTGCTTATAGCCAGGAGATCCATTAGCATTACAATTTCATCAACGCATTTCTATTTCGTTTATTATCTAAAAGTTTCTTAATATTTGTAATTTGCGAAACGCTATAATTAATGTCTAATGATTTCTTTTGGATGACATCTATGATTTCTAAAAAGTCTTTTTATCTTCTTCATGCCATAATGAAAAACGTCAGTGGTAATGACATTTTACACGACAATGCAAAACGCCTAGAGATACAGAACAGACACTGACTGAACGAGTGTCAGACGCAGACTGAACGAGTGAAGCAACGTACTGTATTGCTTCTCTGGGATGGCGTAATGCGTTTCCCTCTCGCTTACAGCCTACGTGTCGTTGTCATAGCAATCGCATAAACAGGGGAATGAAGTTGCGGCGAATTGTAAATTTATTACCTTCGTCGAGTTTGTCGTTTTGCTTAAGGGAGGAGCGTTCCACTCTCGTTTAAAATATTACAATATGAAAATATGAACATAATAATAGTTTTTTTATTGCAATATTATTAGTCTAGATAATACTATTTTTTCCGAGAGAAAAATTTAAGAAACATGGAATAAAATATTCACTAATTGAACAGAAATTTAGAAGGAATCAGTGTTTCACTTGATGCATCAAAAAAGCCGCCACGGGTATAAAGTAAAATATTTGATGTAACGTATAACATAGCTAGTTTCCCGATAATTTTAAATAATTTATTTGATAGTAAATGATAAGGGATATATTAAGATTTGTGTAACGAAAAATTCGGCGTATAATAAATTTTGCGAATAAAAGGGCTAATACTAACAATCATAGTGAATCTGCCACTTCATCGAAGTCCAAGCTAATTCGCTTATATAAAATGTTTACCCATTTTGTTTAAATAGAATTCCACACAAACATAAATTGTATTAATGGTTCTCTCATCAAATTGCAAATCACTAACAATTTTCACCGTTAAAAGTTAAAAATACTAAATTTTGATATTTACATAGGCGATGTTTGTTTGGTCCAGAATACAAACACAAACATCTAACCGATGTTGAATATGTCGGTGGATATTTATTACCAAATTCAAAGCGGAAATACGGCAGCTACTGCAATGCAGTTATCTTACCTAAGGGACTATTAGATGATTACTATTATCAAATAAATCAATCAAAGAAATTATTTGCAGATGGAACTGATTAAAATACATAATATCGTGGATTATATTTTACCTTCTTAGATATGTTAATTACTTATTCGATAAGATTGATTAAATTAAACAAAAATTATTTTTGATGATACTATGCGTATGTATAGTGGGCGAGATTAAAAACGGGAGAAAGTTTTAATAGAGAACCTATGTTGGTTTCAAATGGATCGGGCACCCGCACTCTTCACTCTCTTCACATGAGGTATATCGGGAATTAACCAATATCTTTGAGGACAAGTGGGTTGGTCGCAATGGACCTTGGCTCTGGCCACCTAGGTCCCCCGATCTGGCTCTAATTGATTTTTATTTATGGAGTCTAATAAAAAATCAGGTTTATGCGTCTCCCATGCAATACAGAGAATAGCTTATAATTAGAGTAAGAGACAATTTTCGAAACTTGAACGCTGGACAAGTAAGAAAAGCAACTACAATAGACTTAAGAAGAGTCATGGTTTTTTTAGATCGCCGATCATTTTAAACATTTGCGAATATCATTATTAACGCATTATGTTTACTTAATATATTGATTTTATTCACTTCTTTGCTTGTTAATGTGTGGTTATTTTCGTTATCTCATATGATATAAAATATTTTCTCACTTTTGAAATTTAGTTTTTTATCTAACCTTTTCGCAAGAAGTTTGATGAATCTAAATATAATTGATATAATTCGAAAACTATTTAGATTCTTTTTTCCAAAGTTTTCTGCTAATAATGCTCAATTTAGAAAACAATCATTAATAATTTTGAATTTAGTTTTATTCATTGCTGGTAAATATAGGCATTTTTCATTGAAAAGTTGACATATTCTTTCAATAATTTGAAGAGATTCACCATGAATGTAGAATAAACTCAAAATATCTCTATTAGAATAAATATTTAATTCGTCTTGCATATTTGTGAACAACATGAAACCAGCTAGACACGAAATAATCTTTGTAACAATTTTAACAGATCATATTTACTTTTCAAGGCTTACTTCTACAATTTTTCTTGATAATGCTCAATTTATAAAATAATTAGTAATAACTCTAAAACTATGGGAGATAGACATAGGGAAACCTATACCTATACGATGCAAAATGTTTATTTACTTACTATGGCGATCTCATCTACAAGTGTTCCATTAAAAAAAAAACGATTTTTTTTAAATTAATCATTACTTAAATAACACAGGTCTACAGTGTTTTGATGCTTGAAAGCTGTTTGCTAATTTGTATATGTTTGGGGGCGCTTATTCCAAAAAACGCCATATTTTTGCTCTATCACGTAAATTTTTTTTATAGCGCTCTATATCTTAAACATGTTAATTTATTAATATACATACCTATGACAAGAATATGTTTGTTCCACGTTAGGCATGATTTTTAAATGAATTGATTTTTTTGAAATTAAATGTGATTTGGCAACACTGGTTAATATTAGATTTCTCAGCAAAGCAACAGAGTCGGCGCAGAAGCGTCAATACAACGTTGAAACCTGCTTATGTGCATTTTGGTTGTGTCAGTCGTCGTGCTACTGTGTCCGCGCGCTTGTTGTCTTCGTTGTAGCGTATTTTAAGTGTTCTAGAACGTATAAATATGGAAAGAAGACATTGTGTGAACAATCCGAATAACTTTTGTTATATCTGTGTTAGTTATGTCGTAGTAAAGCAGAGGCAAACTATAACTTCGTTTGTGAAAAATGTATACCACGCTTATTTTGGTGTAAAAATTGGCGACCAAGTCCTGGGCTCCTCATACTGTTTGTTCCGTTTGCGTTGAAGCATTAAGAAACTGGCAAAAAGGTAGGAAGAAATGTTTAAGCTTTGGTGTTCCTATGGTATGGCGAGAGCCTAGAAATCACAGTGATGATTGTTATTTTTGTTCGTGTAATTTTCAAGGATTCAACAGAAAAAATAAGAAACAAATTGTGTATCCCAATCTTGACTCTGCTATTCGACCAGTTCCTCATGGACCAGATGTACCGATACCTACCGCCCCAAAAGCACTAGAAAACGTCATATCGTCAGAATCAGAGGAATCTAATTGCGACCCAGATGACTCAGATTTCACACCAGATTTCAGAGAGCCCGAAGTGTTTAACCAGAGCGAACTAAATGATTTAATTAGAGATTTGCACCTTCCAAAGGATGCATCCGAATTGTTAGCCTCCCGACTTCGTGAGAAACATTTACTGGCACCTGGCGTCACATCAAGCTTTTACCGGGATCGCGAAAAAGGGTTATGTCAATATTTTACTCAAGACGGACCGCTAGTGTATTGCAACAATATTCCTGACTTAATTTCAAAATTAGGAAATGTGCCGTATGTAAAAGAAGAATGGCGCCTGTTTATTGACTCAAGTAAGCGTAGTTTAAAAGGCGTTTTATTGCACAATGGTAACGAGCTGGCCTCGGTTCCCGTTGCCCATTCGGTCCATTTAATGGAAACGTATGAAAATTTTGAACTTCTTTTAAAGAAAATAAACTACCAAGAACATCAGTGGATGCTTTGTGGTGACCTTAAAGTGCTGTACATGCTACTAGGACAACAAGGAGGTTATACAAAATTTTTATGCTTTATTTGTGAGTGGGATAGTCGAGCAAGGGATAGACATTGGACTAAAATAGAATGGCCCTCTAGAACAAGCCTTACACCTGGTAGCAAAAATGTATTAAGAGATAGCTTGGTTGACCCCAAAAAAGTTTTACTGCCTCCTCTCCATATCAAACTTGGCTTGATGAAGCAGTTTGTTAAAGCCCTAGAAAAAATGGACAGTGTTTTAAATATTTGTGCGAGACATTTCCAGCCTTATCCGATGCCAAGTTAAAAGAAGGTATTTTTGTTGGGCCGCAGATAAGAACATTATGTAAAGATAAGGATTTTCAAAACACAATGACCAATGTCGAGAAAAACGCCTGGGTTTCATTTAAAGAAGTAATTGATAAGTTTCTTGGGAACTCTAAGGACGAAAACTACGAAAATATTGTTCAAAATATGTTACAACACTTTCATCGTCTAGGTTGTAATATGAGTTTGAAAGTGCATTTCCTGTTTTCACACTTGAACTATTTTCCTGAAAATCTTGGAGCAGTTAGCGAAGAACAGGGAGAGAGGTTTCACCAAGACATTTAGGAAATGGAACGGCGATACCAAGGCAGATGGAGCATAACGATGATGGCGGACTACTGCTGGATGTTAAAACGGGATATGCCCTTAAAAACATACATCCGAATATCCGGACAACGCAGCTTTCTGGCAAAAAGACAAAGATTTCACTTAAAAAAGACTGAGTAAAGTATTTTTTTCCACTTTTTTAACTTGTATTCCACCTTTTTACTCAATAAACAAATAATTTTTTTAGAAATATCGTTTTTTTTCATTTAATATTTAGAAAAAACCTTACGTGATACAAATAAATGCATAGAATTTTTGAAATCAGCCTACCAAAATTATATAAAATCAGTTTTCAAAATAAAAACATCTGTCAAAAAGTTTAATTTTGTAGACCTGTGTAATCAATAAATTTTGAACATCCTGTAAGAGATTTCTTAAATGTTTAGACATTGCTCGGAATCTAATAACTTTCGCTGTCTCCAGTAGAAATATGACATAGTTCAGATCAAATACGCCTAAGATATGTGGTTTTAAAAAGTACCTTGAAAAAACAAAAACATTCAAAAACAGTTAATTTTTTGCAAAAGAAATCTTAACATAAAGTGTTACAGTACTTTAAAAGGTACCTAAAAAAGTAATAAAATGTATAACATTCCATTTAAAATATCAAAGTTGGCTATGATTTCCGGTATAACCGAAAGCGGTTCATGTATGTAAATATTTTTTTTAATACATCAAGTATCCAGATTACGTGCCACAAATTTTCAAAAGTATCCTAAGGCGTTAACATAGAAAATTTCTAACGAACAGGTTACGTGAAAATCCCCGTATTTGCATTAAGGTAATTTTATCATAGTATTTCCATAACGCAAAATAAGTTTATATATTTTAGTTTGAAACAAAATGATGGGGCCAAGTATAATTGCAAGCGAAAACCAATAAATGATGTATAAAATAAATTTAAAGAATTGATGCTTTTTGTTATTATTTTATTAACTTTATTTTATGAAGATGTTATTATGTCAATATTGACCTGAAGCCCTATAAACTCAGAAGAACATATTTACTATTCCTAATTAAGATTTAAATTTAATGTGAATATATGCCAAAACATACTGTGTGATTATATATGAACATTTAAAGCAAAAAATTGAATTTTTTGCCGGCTATCAATAAATCATGATATTTAGATAATCTGCAATTATCGAAATTCCGGCTCGTTTACTTCGAGTTTACCAGTTAAACTAAGTAAATTTATTCCAGTGGTATTCCCAGTCCCTTGCCATTTAATAGCACCATTTAAAATAATTTCAAAATATCGTGCCCTGAACATTTTAATTACTAATTTTCAATGAAGTTTACAATTAATTTTTTTGGTAATTCAGCTATCTAGGACATAGTGAGAAATTGCTTCTGTTTGTGTATTTTCTCAATGGAAATACTGCTCCGTTTCTAAATAAACGCTCTGTCGTTATCTGTCGTTAGGTCTCTTTTTTTACATGTAACAAAATTCCATTTACTAAAGTAGCATTGTTAAGACATGCGTCCACGCATCATACGAAGTGCTACCTAGAAATTTCTGGATTTTGAATGTGTCGTGCAAACGGAGGGATGAGCTACGTCTATACTAAGTTAGCCTGTCAAACGATGCTTTGCTAGCTGGTGACAATTCGTTTTTGTTTTTATATTTGTTCAGTTGTGCTTGAGTTATTCTGCGGTATCTCATCATGTACATATAATGTTACTTCAAACTTAGTAAAATGGCATCGGGAACCCTGAAAATGCTTAAACAAATGTTTAGTAAGGAGGCTATACGCCAGACACAAACTGGTCAAAAACGTGTGTTGGTTAATGACGATGAGCGTTCCGGTCGTCTATCGACAGAAAACACGCCACAAAATATGGCAGAAGTACACGATGCTATACTGCAAGGCCGAAGGAGAACAATCTATAACATTTGTAACTATGTCAGCTTGTCGTACGGCGTATTCTGTCCGGCGAAGTCAACATGAGTCGTATTACTACGAAGTTTGTGCCAATTTTATTCAGCATTTAACAAAAACGGCACTGCATTCATGTGTACACAACGCTGAAAGAAACTGTCGAAAAAGATGAGAACTTCAATACCAGACTCGTCATTGCATTAAGCAGCAGTCATTGCAGTGGAAGACGCCATCGTGACCACAATGGAAAAAAGGACAGCTAGATCAAAGCAACGTCAGGTCGATGTTGACTTGTTCTTTTTTATAATAATAATAATAATAATAACCTTTATTATCCAACAGCAATTACAGTATAATACTTAAGATAATTATAAACGGTTGCTATCTACAATAGTATGAATACATAAATAAAAAATTTAAAAAAATAGAAAACGAAGAATTAGCAAAACACCAAAATAAAATTCTAAATTGTTACAAAATATGCTTATATAAAAATTAAAATTTATGTTATGAAAACAGCCTTACCATAGAAAAGTAAGTGTAAAAGAGAACAATGCTAACTGCAGAATGGGTCCAGATCGAAGGTGTTGCAATTCCGCATCATGTGTACCAGAGGTGCCTTCTTTAAAACATTAGATCTAGCCGTTGGCAATAGAAACGTGGCAAACCAGCGTGTACGGTAAGCCGGTACGAGAAAATAAAAAAAAAAATTTGACACTGATGGCATCGTGCACAAAGTGAAACAATTAATGGACGATTTTATTGCGATGTTCTTCAGCGACTAAGAGAAAACATACGACGCAGCGACCTGACAAGTGGCGCAACAATTCGTGGATTCTATTTAACGACACTGTAACAACCCATACATTGCCTGTTTTGCAGCAGTTTCCTCAATGAAGACGGCAGTACTAATGAAGCTGGAGGGGCGTCGTTTTTGGACAATTAAGGAGGTCAAGTCAGTGTTGAACACATTAAGATGCCAAGACTTCCAGCACTGCTTCCAGTCATGGACAAGTCGCAGGGATCGGTGTATTTATGCGGAAGAATATTACATTGAAGGGGATGGTAGTGAATAAGTTGTAAGAACAATTTATCGTGTTTTTTCATATTCCGGGAATTCGTGGCTAACACCGAGTATACAAAAAAAATCGAATCACTTAGTAATAGTATAAATTCTATCAAAGTGATCTATAAACTCTGGGGTCTCGAAGGAATTCGGTATTATTTAGCCCTCGGATATATGGCAAAGTGCATGTCACAGAATTTCGTAAAGGAACCTGAACATTTGAATGGCCGTGAAGGAATACTAAAGGAACCATAGTTCTTATGCCAGCCCCACCCCAAACTATCAATGATCTAACAAGTGCAGTCTCGCTTATATATAAAAATTCTAAAACTCCATCCCAACATGCACTTACATTACATTATTATCTACGGGTAGAATGCCGATTAATGGGTGAAAGTCTTGGACGATAGTAAATCAACCCAAACGGAAGAATTGTACGGCCCAGCTTTGCCACGGAAACCCATTTAAATGCTCAACGATATCCGTACGAAGTTCTGAAACCATTCAGTATGCCATATGTCCAAGGGATAAACAATGCGACATTCCAGCTAGACAGTGCCCTCTTCATGCTGTATTTGCTACAATATGATTCCTGCAAGAGGCCAACTTCAATATTCTCAATTGACCTACGCGGTCGCCTATAGAATATGTGTAGGATATCATAGTTTGAAGGGTTGGTACACTTGCTAATTCTCTCAATGTTCTCAACTTGTAGGATATTAAGCAGCTTCCGTAAGCTCTCAGTAAACTTACGAAAGCTGCTTCAGGTCTTACAAGTTGAGTGGAATGAAAGTTCACAAAAATTTATAGATCATTTTAGTAGAACCATGTCCAGGCGAATAGTAGAATGTTTTTGTTTAAGTGGAGCAGAAACTCATTATTAAATTTTCTCTATAGAGAGTACGAATGAACAATGACCTGTTAACCCTCGAGCAGGCGCGTAGGTAAATTTCTAACGAGCGGGCGCGCCGCGGTATTCTATACCGCACACCATTTTGATATTGTTTAAAGCGATTGTTATATTAATTATAAGTTATTGTGTCGAATAGGATACTATAGATTAGTATTTCTATATTTATTTTGAATATTAAGCAGTAAAAGTTATGTAATACATACAAAATTCTGTAAATTCGAAAACAAAATAATATACAGAAATTTATTAACATTATTATGTAGCATTATGTAAACGCATAACTAGTATTTTAAATACATATTATAGGAACAAATAGTATATTTAATCCTCATCCATAGCAGGATACTTGCAAGTACTACAATTGACTAACTTCTCACTATGATTTTTACAAGCGAATTTGAGGCACGAGTTACAATATACGATATAGTTGTTTTATTATTTTTACTTCTGATAGGTTCCTCTGTTTGATCTTTATATTTTGACAGAAATAATTGAATATCCTTTTGAGGCATTCTAAGCTGGGCTCGTTCTTTCATATGATTTTCTAGTAACGCAAATCCTAAGTTGGACAGAAATGTTCTTCTTTTTTGGACGTTATCTGGATTGTTTGCCCGAAACACAACTTTCGCATTTATCGCGGCAATATCCAGAAATCTAAAAAATAAAGCCGGCGTCCACCTTCTAGTTATCCTTAGAGTTGAATATGAGGCACACATCTGGTTAACTACGTCCACTCCACATTTCGTCGCATTGTAATGAAGAATCATGCATGTTTTTTTTTTGTTTCTTGGTCAATTTCTCCTATATCATCCATCGTTGATAACATAAGGACCATTTTATTTTTTTGAGACAGTACGACACAATAGTCATGCCATCTTGAAATCCAAAAAGGGATGATGTTACTTGTCGTTCCTTATAGGAAAGGAATTCCGCAGGGATTTCTCGTTTATTTTTCTTGAGAATTTCGGTTAACGTAATGCCATTTTCCCAGAGGTATAGGGCTAATGGATAGCTAGTGTAATAATTATCTATTGTTAAGTTTCTGTTGGATTTTTTTATAGGATCAACCTTTTTACTACGTCTGTCGGACTGTTAGAAACTTCCCAAGGCCCATCTTTTTGTTTTCCACAATAAATCTCAAAGTTCCAGGTATAAAATGTTTTGCTATCACACAAAGCATAAATCTTTAGGCCATATTTTGCTGGCTTATTGGGAATGTACTGGATGAATCCACAGCGGCCTCGAAACGGGTGAAGCATTTCATCGATGGTAACAAATTCACCAAGCCAATAATTATTTCTACAATTCTGCAAAAAGTTATTGTAAACATCTCTGATTACAGTTAGCTTATCAGTCTCTTGTCGAAGGATACTTGTTCTGATATCATCAAAACGAATAGATCGTTACAAGAAAAGAAATTTAGCTATAAGAAATCTCTTATAGCTAAATGCAACACTCAAAATAGTCATACCAGTACCTTTAGTAGCCCACAATTCTAAAATATTTGCATGTCTCCCTTTTTTGACAGCAATTAAAAACAGGGCTCCAAACAGATCTTTCATTTCATTTCGCGTAGTTAACCTGCAATCTCTATCCCGTTGATATATAACGTTTGATTTTCTGTTTTCAATATAAATATTTGTAAATTTCACGATATCGTCAAGCATCTCATAGTTTATAAAAAGTAAAAGGGAAGAGAGTTCTGAAGGAGTATTTCTGGCACAACGAGTGGGACCAGGCAAAATTTTAATAATATTTTTCGACCTCGACTTGGCAGTTATAGTCAATGGATTACTTTTCCAGAGAGTGGATTCATCCCTACCTACGTAAAAACTATAATCTCCGTCCTGAACTTGTTGTAGGTGGTATTTATAATCTTCGTCCGCTGATTGGTCTGTGTCACTTTCGTCATCTACTTGCTCTATTTACTCTTCTTCTCCCTCACTTTCATCGGTGAAATCAACGTGTTCTTCCTTTTCATCGTCATCCCATATTGTATTAGCGAGCTCCTCTAACTCTTTCTGTGTCAAATATTTCCGAGCCCTACGGCGCAAACTTATACTTTTAGTAAAATATAAACATTTTGTTATATCAGATATATTTACACAAAGACATTTTATATGTATACGTATACAAAAAAATTATAAAAAAAAACATTAAATTTAGCATATAAAAGTAACTGTTGCAATCCGTTTTTTTTGTAAGCGACATAGTCTGAACAGTATATGTTTAAAATAATAATAATTTACTTACATGACCGGGCGCGCTGCGGAACGGAATACCGCACAATGAACTTCTTCTGTTAACAGCCAGTTGTCGACTAACCTAAAGCAGATAGGTGGGACCTAATAACATGCTGCGTTGCCAAATATGTTTAAATAGGCATACCTAGAAGCACGGCGCAGGATCAAGTTAAACGCGCTTGTAATACACGAAAAGCCCAAAAAGCTGCCTAAAATTTCTCGCGCGACCGCTCAAGGGTTAAATAAATCTATATCGATAGAGTGATTGAAGAAAATATACGCTACAATTGAGCTGGACAGTACACGACCTATATTATTGAAGATTGAAAAACGCAAATTACATAATGACAACTTTGCCAACCATTTCATAATTTATTACTTTTTATGCCGAGTCCAAAATTGAAATGGGGACAAAAACGGGCACTTTATTACAATCTAATGACTTAAACTACCCTTTAGGTAAAGGGAGGGTTAACGGCAATATAAAATAGTGTTGCAGGAGACAAAGGTCCTTACATCTTTATGCCCCTTGCCGTAAAGCTGCATCTAAGTTGCCAAAAATCGAGTAAAGCAATGTATTGTTTTGGAAATTATCGAGATTTTTACCCGATAGATTCATGCAACATAAGCATTGTATCATCAAAAGGAAGTTACAAATAAAACAAATATAACTAATAATATTGAGAAGCTATGATGGTATGACCTGGAAAGGAAAGCACAATTAATCTCTGTAATGAAAGCATGTCTGACCCAATACCTGCTGTGTGTGGTGTTTCTAAATATTACTTAAAATATATTTGATACAATTTTATGTATTACTTTTGTGTATATTAATAACCTATTCACTAAAGTTGTCTTTTAATTGGGGTATTATTTAATAAATTTAAATATTATTTGTTGTCCTAATTTAAGAAGAAGAGATTGTATTATTGCAGATTCATTGGATCTAAACAATTGAAATAACTTAATTCCATATTTGACAATGATTCTAAAATATTTGTGTACATACGTTTATGTGTATTCGTACGCCAGCATTTACCAGATTTATTGGATTTTAAATTTGAATCGAAAATTTGCTAATAGGATTGTCAGTGATTCAAAATTGCAAATTACTATTGATTTGAAACCGCTCTAAATACAAATATTTTCCCGTATTTATTACGTATTACATTTCCATGAAATAAAATACTATTCATCCTTTACGCAAATAGAAATTGGAAAAATGTTATTAATATTGAAATTTGTCACATGTTTTATAATTTCATTTTATTTACGTATATATTACTACAGTTTAAATGGAAAATATTTTCCTACTAATAAATTTGTGTAGCATTAAATATAAAATAAATGAAAAGGAAGAAACTGTATGATGCAATGACAAGCTGGAAAGTGGACAAGCTGAGTAAACTAGTGTCTCTTTGAAAAACAAAAAATGTAATAATATTGCAAGAAGTATAAAGAGAATTGACAGTAAAAAGAGATTGAGCCAAGGTTATTTTTTATTCACACTGCGTTTTTACTTGGTCCAAGAGATGATTTTCAAAGAAAGTGGGATAAGAGCAAGGAGTTTTACAACAGGATGGCGTAATGGGTATTATTATTGACATAGTAATGAGACCACCCAGGGCGAAGATATACATTATTATTACATATATAATGCAGTTATATAACACAAATTTTTTCTTGAAAATAACGTTTTTCAAATGGCCACCACGCTTTTCTAAAGATTCTTGAAATTGTGATTGAATATTCTCTGTAACTCGTTGCAGCTATTTCTGATCTGATTTATTGAGTAATGTTGGCTCTTATAGCTAGTTCGAGGATTATTTTTGAAAACCATAACCTTTAAATATGCCCATAGGGAAAAAATCAGGGCTGGTTGAATCTGGTGACTTTGGCAGCCAATTAAAATCACTATATGTTTTTTAAAGCAGCCATGCAAATTGGCGCAGTATGACTTGTTGCTCGATGTTGCTGGAATCATAAGTTATTTTTAACCCCCAATCATGCAATTCAACAGGTCAAAAAAAATTGAAGCATCTCCGAAATATCGTTGCAAAGTTACAGTCAATGTATCATCATTTTCTTCGAAAAATTACGGGCTTAGTATTTCGAATGCAGCCACACCGCATCATATGATAACTTTTTCGGAATACAGATATTGTTCGTGAATTTGTTGTGGTTGTTTGACAGTCCATTACCGAAAATTTTGCTTATTCACATATCTTGATAAGTGGAAAATGTGCCTCATCACACATCATTAAGTAATTTAAAACATTTGTGTTCAGTAAGTCAAAAATATTCTATAAAATTGTAACGCTAAGAAATAAGTAGGTAATTAAACTCCTAGTTTCAAAAATTCTTTTATTGTAAATACCACTACAATATTGTTTCGCCATACAATGGCTTCAATAGGTGGATGAAATACTGATTTTAAAAGAATTTTTGAAACTAGAAGTTTAATTACTTATTTCTTAGCGTTATAATGAAGTTTCAACTAGTATCTCCTTCGTCAATTAACTATAAAATTGTATTCGTGCTGGTAAGTCTTGCGGTAGAATTTTATGAACAATTTCAATTTTATACGGATGAAATTGTATGTCTTTCGAATTTTCATAAAACGTAGAACGAGTATGGCTTGCCGTACTTGTTCCACGTTTTATGATGTACGCACAGTTTTTACTGAACCGACATATTCATTTTGTACACTTCCATAATTACGAAATTGCAACCCACAACAAAATTGTGTTGCGCGAAGGAATTCTATCACGCTTGGGCACAATATATTTACGCCGAAATTCAATAACAGACTCCGATCGCTGATACGCTTAAATGCAAAAGCTGCGTTGAATCACTGGTTGCGAATTCATAACTACTAAACTGCATAAAATACGGAATAATTTAAGCCATTAACTATACTCACATTTTGCTCATATTCGAACAGTAGTGTTTCGAAAATCGTCAATATCCATTGCGCCACCTGTTGGAAGCAAAAAAAGCAATGGCTTACGCCGATGACAATGTATTTATAGCCAGATCAAAGAAGGAAATAATAAACATTTTAATCTACTTGAAGAAAACCCAAAAAAATACGGACTAACAACGCTACTTTACAAATTTAAATTTTTTTAGTATAAAATGAAAAATCAACTGTATTTAGAGTATTTTGTAATGCTTAATTCAAATCTGCCGCTAGAAAAATTTCATCACGTCTAGTCTTATAGTTAGAGCAAGGTGGCGCCAATTGAGGTTTAGTTATGACTCAGCGTTTATCATCATTTTTTAATCATACATATGTGTTTATTTCGTTCATAATATCGCTTGAAAATGTCGATACAAATGTGTAAAACACGTAAAACATATTTTTGAGAAAAATGGATGTGTAATTACAGAATCTCTTCCATTCGCTTATTTACATTATTTTCGTTTCCCGGATCTAGCTAAGGGAACCAAAGTGACCAGTTATAGAAACAGGAATAAGCCATTTGCTAAATATTTTGAAAAAAGGGAATCTACACTCATGGACAATTTTTTTTGCATATATAAATTTTAATGAAAGAAAAACATTATACAAGACAAAATAGTTTGCTTTTATAGTTTACTTATCGAATATTAATTATTAATTAGCAGAAAATCATTAAAACAATTAATGATAAATTTTATGAAAATTTAGGATAATTATTTTAAACTTAAATGCAACTCGGTTAAGGAAATCCTAATCGTTTGATTGAAATAAGAGCAAAGTTAATAACTAGTATTCCTGCCTCGACTACTGCTTGCATCCTTCTCAACATGCTCCAATTAGAGTTTGAATATATTCTTGAGGAATTGCGTTCCATTCATATTGTGTTGCAAATCAAGGTTCTTCTATTGGAACATTATTTGGAACAGTATTTGGAACAGGATTTATTCGCCGTAAGCGACGTTTTAGCTGATCCTACCCTACTGAGCTGCATCAAGGTAATTAGTCATTATGCCTGCTGCGTGTATTCGAGTGTTATCATGCATAAGTACGAATCTGTCGTATCCAATGTGGCCCACATATGGCAACATTCGATATACAAGTCACTAGTTATAGTTGCCTCCACAAGTTCAGTGCGTCCAGCCCAACTTATGCCTCTCCAAAGAGTTATGCCACCACCTCAAAAATAACAGTTTGTATAAGATTGCAGCTGCTGTACCGTTCCCCAATTCTTCTATAGACATTATTTCGCCCATCTGGCTTCCATTCTTGTATTCTAGTCTCATCAGTGAATAGAATATTTTTCTAATTCTCGATATTCCACTGAGTTTCCACCGACAAGTTTTGTGATTTTGGAGAAAACGTGGAACTTTGACAGGCCGTCTTGGATTTAAATCTACTTCTTTTAGTCTTAATCTAACCATTCTCGACCTTACATTAACTCCTTCTCTTCTTCTTTCTCTTTCCTTAAGACTTAGTCTTGTTTCTTCTACTATTTTCAATTTTGTTCAGCCTCTTGGGAAGCAGATGTCCAGCTCTCGCACCATCTCTTGGGAGGTCGGCCTGGAGGTCTCCTTGAGTTCGGTTTTTCGTTCTTTGACCATTTTGCCCATCGATCCCCCGTCATTCGGTCGACGTGGTCTCGCCAGTATCTTCGTCTATTTCTCGTGAATTGCACCACGTCTTGAATTTTAAGGTCTGTTCGTATATCACTGCTTCTTACATGATCTCTCAAGCTTATTCCTCTGATATTCCTTAAGGTCCTCATCTCCGTTGCTCTCATCATGCTCTTCGTTTTTGTTGTGTCCGCTCGGGTTTCCACTGCGTATGTAATCACCGGTCTTACGGCTGTTTTATATATGCGGACTTTACTTTCGGTGGACATGTATTTATTCCTCCATATGAGGTCCCTTAGGTAGCCAGAAATTCTTGAGGCTTTATTCATTTGTGTTCTGCCTTCCTGTTGTATGTTTTTGGAGCTTGTTATCTCGACTTCCAGGTACGTGCATCGCATACATTGTCGGATGGGTTTGTCATCTACAGCCAGTTTACATCTAGTGGGTTCTTTTGCTATGACCATTGATTCTGTCATCTCCACTGATATCTGCATGTTAAGGTTCTTTGCTTTTGTTTGGAACCGATATAGCAGTCGCTGAAGATCGTCCTCGTTATCCGCCATCAGGATTGCGTCGTCAGCGTAGCACAGTATCCGCATCGATTCCTGTCCCATTCTATGTCCTCCATTCACTTCTTTTACGCCGTTGATTATTTGATCCATGATGAGGTTGAATAGTACTGGGCTCAGGCTATCCCCCTGGCGTATGCCCGTCAGGAACGGTACTTGTTCTGTGAGTCCCTTTGGTGTTTCGATCTTGGTTGTATTACCTTTACTGAGGTCTTTTATTGTGTTAATGTACGACACAGGTGTCTTGTTTTGCTGGAGTATATCTATGATGTCGGCTATTTGTACTCTATCAAACGCTTTTTTGAGATCCACAAAGCAGAGAAACAGCGGCTTGTTGTATTCTATGGATTTTTCGATCATTTGTCTAAGGATGAAGATTGCGTCAATTGTTGATCTATTTTGTCTGAAGCCTTGTTGTTCTTCGTTTATTGCTATTCTCTTCATTATCTTTGTTGCAATGATTTTTGTAAAGAGCTTGTTTATGCTAGGTAGGAGAGATATCATTCTGTAATTTTCTGGGTCGTTCTTATTTCCCTTTTTGTAGATCGGTATTGTGATGTTGTTTTTCCAATCATTAGGCACTTTTTGGGTCGAGATTATTTTTTGGAACAATAATGTGATTGCTGTTTCCAATTCAGCCCCCCCGTACTTGAGCATTTCATTTACGTTTTGGTCTGGGCCGGGGGCCTTCCGGTTTTTCGATTTTATTAGTTCCTCATGTACATCTTCCCGTGTTATGTTGTCCTCTTCAAGGAGTTGTTCTGTGTAGGTGTTGTCTTCATTCTCTCCATTATCGTCTGTCCGCGTTTCATACAAGCCCTTTACATACCTTTCCCATTCTCCTTACATTAACATATCTTATAATTAGTAACTCATTTTTGAGATATGTGGATGTCAATGTGCGATTCCGCGTAGAATTTAGTGTCATTCATTGCTGTTGTACACCTTTTACGCCCTTGGTCGGGTCTTCGTATGAAATTTCCAGTCTCTTGATACCTTTTTAAAATATTCGATACTGTAGATTGACCTCCCCTGAGACGTTGTGCGATATCTTTTTGTCTAAAGCCTTCGTCATACAGTAGCTAAATGGTAGCATAATACCTGTTTTTAAGAGGTAGCAAAAAACGAAAATCACTAACGCTTACTTAATTTCACCACAAATATATTAATTCACATTAATTCTTAAATTATGTGAGGAATTTTCAAATGACGTAACGCGTGATGGACAACATACGCCATTAAAATCATTACAATGAATTAAACGTCAAAATATTTTAAAGCAATTGAATATATTCACTTACTATATCAATAACATCAGCACATATATAACTTTACGGTGATAATTTAAAATTATATTTGAGTAATAGAGATAACAAAAAATATTGGATAATTTTGTCCGTGAGTGTATTAGTTTTTGTAAAGACATCTCGGGCTTATTTTGGCTTATTGAAATGAAGCAACCATATGATGCAAATGAGTGGCGCTTGTTCATTAACAGTAGCAAATATGTTTTGAAGGCTGTTCTCTCCCATATTGGAAATGAAAAGACATCGATTCCAACTGGTCATATTGTCAACGTAAAAGACCATATATTTCGATTAGTGCATTGTTTAAAGTTATCAACTATGAACAGCACAAGTGGAAGGTGGGCCATAATCTGTAGTGCATTGTTTAAAGTTATCAACTATGAACAGCACAAGTGGAAGGTGGGCCGTAATCTGAAGGTGATTTGTTTATTGACTGGTTTACAAGGTGGTTTCATCAAATATTGTTGTTTTTTTGAGCATGCGGGATAGTCGTGCGACTACACATCACTACGTAAGGGAAACGTAGCCTGCCAGACAGATTTGTTCACCGGATATATTAAACATTAAAAATCAACCGTTAGTCGATCCCAAAAGTGTGTTCCTTCCACCGCTTCATATCATACTTGGCCTTATGAAAAATTTTGTAAAAGCCTTGCATGTAAACGGTTATGGATTTAAACATTTGACAACCACATTTTCACAACTTTCATATGCGAAAATTAAAGAAGGCATATTTGTGAGGCCTCAAATTAATGACAGAGAGTTTGACAAGTTGCTATTACCAATCGAAGCTGCAGCATGGCCATCATTTCGACGTATTGTTGACGGTTTTCTAGGTAACAAAAAAGTAACAATTTTAAGGAAATTGTTCCACTTCTTACATTCCCACCTTGACTTCTTTCCAGAAAACTTGGGCGCAACAAGCGACGGGCAAGGTGAACGTTTTCATTGAGATTTATTGAAGATTGAGAAGCGTTACCAAGGATATTAGGAAGAAAATATGCTGGACATTAATACGCAAAACCAAACAAAGTCATATAAAAAACAAAAGTTCAATTCTCAATATTTCTAAATTATATCTAGTATATTCAATAAAACACGTGTAAAGAGTAACAAATGTATTTTTGTTAATTTCAGTTATCTGACGTGGTACAAATTTCCAATTGCAGTTTCTTGTTCAGCATTGAAAATTACATTAATAACAGAACTCAAATGTTTTTGTACAAAATCTAAACTAGTGTAATTAATGAACAGGGAACGAAATAGGTAGCAGTGAAAGATCATGGAAAACGAGAGAGGAAATATTTAGCCCAAAATTTCCCTAGTAGAAAATGTATTATAGAGAAAGTGGAGCATGTAAAATAGACGAAGGGAAAGAAATAGATAAAAGGCTAGCAAAAGGAAGCAAAGCCGCCTGAATTCTAACCTAAATCTTAAAGGCGAAGAGTATATCAATACCTTTAAAGTAAAACTCTACCAAACAATAAGAGCCACTGCTCTTATGCTTGCAAAACCTGAATAATGTAGAAAAACTAAGAAAGTAAGAAAACTTGCAATATGGGAAGGATTTTAAGGAAGATTTATAGCGGAATAAAGGTATATGGACAATAAAGAAGTAGGAGGATAAATAAGGAATTAGAGGGACCTCTAAAATTCCGATATTAACTAATAACATATTTTCAAATCTGACTTGTACTTCCACGTTGTTGGCCATGATGTTCGGCTGGAACCGCGCTTTTTGGCACTGTTTCTTTCCTTGCTGACGTTTCGTACATTACTGCAAGAGACATCCTCAGGGCCACTACTACAGTTACCTGTATTTAAATTTAAATCAGTTTTAGTGCAGTCAAATATGAGAAGAAATCATGTTTGGAAATAAATAACATAGTCGTTATAACTCAGGGCACCACAATGTATATTTTTTTTTAAAACTTCATAATCTAATACTTTGACGTTTTATTAAGGCCAACTAATATTCGACGAAATCGAAACCAAATTGCAGCCACTGGTAACCTCTCTTTTTAGAGGTAAAAAAGCGGAATGATTGATAATAAAATCGCTTAAACAAACGTGAAACGAGAAAGTGTTCAAATATTTGAACTTCGCAAAATCCCTTTTTCATTTCAATAAAACGTAAAGTAAGTGTACACGCATCCGACAATATTGAAATACGAAGTAATAAAAACGAATTTGCCAAGAACTACACGTACGCCCATAAAATATTTGTATGCTAATATTATAGTCTTTTCCGTTTGCACGATCATGTACCGTAGAATGTGGCGATTTTCCAAATGGTCGACCAAAACGCACGTTCTTCGATAATATATATATAGAAGATATGAAGCATATGTAACTAACAATGCGTACTGCATATTTATAAATATGAAATAGATTTTTATACTTCGTAAAAAACATGTACTTTTAAAGAATCTTGCTCGCTATAAAGAAGCAATATAACTTGCCTCCAAAAACTTTTCTCATTACAGTAGTCTGTTTTAAGTAATTATGTAATCAAAGGTCTTTCCTTGGAGACTGTGGTTAAGTAAAAACTCTAAAAAGATATAAAACCCCTTACCACAAGAAATAATAGTATAAAAAAAATAAAGATAAAACTACGGTTAAAATCTTCACTTTTTGATATATCATCGTAACACGACAATTGGTTAGCCAGCACAGTGGCTTCATCAGGTACTTACAGCTACAGAGTACGTTATAAGCTAAATTTTAAAATATATATATATAAAATCAACAAGGTTGGTATTATTTTAGAACGTTTTTAAAGAAGTCTATGAATTTACACGATAGACAATAATAGAAATGTACATTTACTTTATTAAAATAAATTCTATGCGTAAACATATTTAGTACCCTATAATATAAGAGTTAGGGCCGACCAGATGAGCCACATTTTCTCACTACCGACAATACTTGTGTAAATTCATAGATTTGTTTAAAAACGTTGTAAAATAATACCAACCTTATTTATTTTATATATATGGAAAGGATAATCGTTTTTTCCAGCAAAATTAAACTCTGTTACTTAAGTTCTTTATTTTTTTATTCCAATATTTCGCATCAAATTCGTATGCTTCCTCGGGGGCGCACTTTAAGAGTAGATGGACGTAAATTAAGTATTTATTAACAAAAGAAAGTTGTTAATACTTACAAATGTGAACTTGTCTTTTTTTTGGAGAAATTACTCTCGTCTTAATATTCATATGTTTGTAATATTCTAAATTAATACAACTAGTATCAACGGACGTACACATAGTTATTTCGAAATTACATTTTAAAAGCAGGACAAACACATCTAAAAGAAAGCCACATGTGCAATATTGACGAATAAAAGAAGTAATCGTACAAACACATGTTCTTGTCACAAAGTTAATATATATAATGTTAGAGGATGATAGTGTAAAAGATCCGGTAAAGTTTTTTTTTGGATTCCAGGTATGTAACATCGGATTTGAAAAGTTACTATTCATAATCAAGGTCACAAATTTTATACACTGGTGTGCGAAAGTCAAGGTGGCTATTCTTTTAAACGATTATCCTTGCCATAGATGTTCTAACCGCAAAGACTCCTGGTCTAATTATATATATATATATATATATATATATATATATATATATATATATATATGTACTTAATTTAGTTTGTAACGAACTCTATACCTGTAAGTACCTGAGGAAGCCACTGTACTGGTGAAACAATTGTCGTGTTACGATTAAATATTAAAAAGTGAAAATCCGAACCGTAGTTTTATTTATATTTTAAATTATCAAATCAATTCAGAATAATAGTATCCTAAATATATATTCCGACACTTTCACGAGTGGCTTACCTACTGATGATGACAACTTAGTTGCCGAAATACGTATTAAGGATACAATTATTAATTGTGTTAAGGGGTTTTATACCCTGTTTGAATGTAATCAAAGATTGGTGCATTTCCGAATCTTCATAAAATTCTGACAGTTGTCATACATAAATTTAAATTATAGACGCTTATATTTTTTTTAAATTATATTCGACGTCTAATGGACAATTAACCCAAAAAATTATTCCCAAAACTATCACAAGTTCATTTTTTAGTGGGAACATTCATAATATTTTAAAAAAGTTGTTTCCATCTAAAATTCAAGCAGTTCCGGAACTCAAACGGCTTGATTTTGTTACAAGAACACAGTATTGTCTATGGTTTTTGAATGACATATCAAATAATGATATTCTCGACAAATGATTATTTTCGAATGAGCGTGGTTCCATTTTTCAAGATATTTAAACAAGTAAAATTTGAGAATCCTTCATGAATTTGTGGAAGCTATGCTACTTCCATAAAATATAGGCGTCTGGTTAGCAGTTTCAAGAATACGAATTATTGGGCCTATATTTTTTAATTGAACCATAACTGCTGAAAGATATCGAAATGAATTATTAGAGACGTTTATTAATGAACTTCATGATGATGTACTTACGGAAGGATATTTACAGCAGGACAATGCACCAGCGCACAAATCTCGAGAAATAATAGCTTTTTTGCAAAAAACTTTTTGATACAAGAATTATTAATTTTCCTCTAGATTTGACAATTTTAGACTATTATTTTTCAAAACCAGACATTGAAAAAAGCTGAAATAAAGAGATTGGCCAAATTTTTGAGATCAATGAACATGTTTCTACTGTAGCAATGACTGTCGTAGTATTAATGCAGAATGCTATGCTATAGTTTAGATTTTACATCGGCAGAAGGAACTATTGGCGCATTTAAATATGAAATAAACCAGTTAAAGCGAAAAATTTGAGAAAATGTTTTAGAGACTGCTTTCGCGTATGCAAAAATTAAATGGAGGGGAATACTTTGAAAAACTATAAACAAATGTATTTTGTTAAAATATCATGAATTACTTTACTAAACTCAACGGAAATGCAACAACCCTCGTATATGTAATTTTAACATTTTTAATTTATATTCTGCTCTCTTTTATCTTTCAATATCGATGGGTCGAACGCACGGCACCGTATGGGTATTATTTTTTACCAGCTATCCATCCAGGAATTATTCACTGTAAAGTTTGTTCGAGTATATCCATTAAAATACTATGTATTACTTTGACTACAGTGCCATATATGGGATTACAAAATTTCAATATCTGCATTTAAACAAAGATGAAATTTTGTCATAATAATTTCATTATTTTTTTTAACATTTTCTATGATAACACCGGTCAACGAATTTTAATTTTTTTAATTTTTCTTTAAAAACTATGTACAATTTTCATTACTTTTATAGTTCTGCCAACAGTAATAACAACGAATTTCTTCTGGTACGTCAAGTAAATGAAATAATATGAAATAGGTATGTACATTATATGGAGCTGTAGGGTATCGTCTTGTTTAAATTGTTTTTCTTTCTACTTTTCTTTTATACTGTTCTTCAGCACTTTCTTATATCGATGTTCAACAATAATCGGTAAGCATTTCACTGTTTCACATATTCTTCACTCGAAACATCTATGGGTGTTAGTACTGGCAAGGCTTCTGAATGAGGTACTGGACGAGTAATCGAGAGCAGACTAGCATAACTAATATTTTTCGTACTATTGTTGGAAAAGCAGAAAGTTTTCGTGCAGCAAAGGTAGCAATCAGTCGAATGGCCTTTTGTTCAAACTAAATCATAGGTATTGCAAATGGCATGGCGCTTTTCTTGCAGTTTGATCATCCCCTAAGAGGAACAGTTGTAACAGACCTTATCTTTGGCATATATTAATAATAGCCTGTGTATCGAGGGATTCGAGGTCGCTGTTAACAATGATAACTTCGGTGAAAAAATAACTAAATGCCGCAGTTACCCTAAATATTGAGATGTAGATTTACAAAGTTGAAAAATAGGTAATGAATTTATTCAATTATTGTTCAGTTGGACGCCAAGAAGATTTACCCCTACTAAGGTATATAATTGAATTTATACTAATTGCCGGTTAGCTGCGTGGAGATTAAGAAAGAGAAACTCTATATTAAGCTGGTAAGCTGAAATGGTACTTACGTCTTCCTATCTCAAGGAGTGTATGAAAGCGTAGGTGAAACGAATGAATCCCTATTTTTTATTTATTAATTGTTTCAATCAATTCCTTTTTGATTAATATGCTCTTACAATGAAGTTACTTTACATAATTTGAATAAAACAAAATTGTTGTAAAACATATACTTATATTGACAAAAGAGCTTTCTAATTACTACATATAATCTAATATAAAATTCTTTATTCTTATTCTGAAATATTAACTAGACACTATACATACATATAGGGCGAGATACGATAACTTTTACATGTATTTAAAACTGTTTAGTCTGATCAGATTCTAGAAATAGTATTAATAATGACTAAACTTGATATCTTTACACTATGGCCATATCACTTCACAATCTATTCGCTTCCTCTGGAGGTGATGCACTTGTACACTAAATTTTACTTCTCCTTCACGCCTCATGGTGCCTGGAATCCCAGACAAAAGCCTTGATGTAATAAACGTGGGAATTTACGTGTCAAACAAATAATTTCACTTGTAGGCAAGTAATACCTCTTGCTACACTACGTACTTCTTTTCTTACTTAAGTACATATATTGCGGTAAACCCTTTCTTTACTGTTAATTTTAGGGGTCCGCACGTGTGACTCGCTTTGCTACTCCGAGCCAAGTATCCCGTTTCGTTCTCCTTGATCCGTTCTAGCGTCTTTTGCTCTCGGTGAATCCCCAGCTTCCTTTTGAAGTTCTCGATCGTTCTTGAATATTTAGATGATGTAATACAGTTACTCTATTAATTCGCATATGTGATACAAGGTTATTCTATTGAAGTTTATACATGACTAACTATACAAGTTGAAGTACAGAAAATGATGTCATTTGCATAAAAAGATCTGATTGAAATATGCATTTAATATTATTGCGAAATGTTTCGCAATAATACCTAATGGCGGGAAAAGCATTAATATTGATATAATTTTATTTCTTATTTCAAATAAATTAACTTTAGACATCATTAAAATTATTACAGACTGATATTTAAATGTCTTGAAATAAGATGGTCGTAGATGTGTCCCATTACACAGTACAGTGTACGCAGCAAATACTGGAAACCTATGGCTTTACTTGATGTTCAATGGTTAAGCCAAAATAGTGAAGATGTAGCCTTTCTTGTAAAGGCGTAATATTCTGCTTATGCTGGCGGATAACGAATTCTCCATATACATAATAGAAACTGTTTGGATTATCTATAAACGTATGCTATATTATGAAATAAAAAAACGTTCAGCTATCACAAACCGACTTACATTGAATTGAAAGAGCCGTGTTTAGCTCTTTATATGCTCACATAACCAGATATTTGCCAATTCTTAATTTTATTAGTTCTAGAGCAAAAATGGGTGTGATTTAAGTGCTCTGACGTGGGACACATGCAAGGACATGTTCATACATGTCCACTCAGTGTTCGACAGAACAATATTTTTAGTAGTTTCTTTCTTATATAAAAGTAACTTTGAAATTTTGTAAAATTTAATGCGTTTTTTTGAAAAAACTATTTAAAAATGTCTCAAAATCATTACGTGATGGAGAAAATTTTAAATCAGATTCAAAATTAGCATGACAAAAGACATAAACTATATGTATTGGTGTATAAGAAAACCAAACTGTGTTGACCAGTGTAATTTTAGATGATTGCAGAAAAAACAGATATTTTATCTAGCGCTTATATTTAGGAGCACAATATCATCAATTACATAGTTAGTAATTGGATTCTTTGTGTTTTGTGAGAATATCATATCATTTTGTTTCTTATTAAAAGATGTACATTGTATAATCTGTATAAGCTTAAGTTTAAAAAATACTTTGGGAAGACCACTTCCACCATGTTAATCCTTATCTTTTAAAAACACACATGACGAGTCGTATCGAAAAATGTATAATTCTTTTTCGTGGCTTCCTGTAAAATTTTGTCAGGAAGCGTTAAAGTACATTAAAAAAACTAGGAACGCACAAAATAGAATAGACAGAAATATTTGTCCAAGATTATTCCATACGATCACAGTCTCTTCTACCACCATGCAATAAATAAATATAACATTAAGAAATAAGTAATAATTTTGTTTCGTCCAAAACGAAAGTTATTCATTTGTATATACAGTGTGATTTATGCCTGGTGGCGAAAAATGAAAATTGATATTCTAGAATGGATTCTATGAAAGAAATGCCAAATAACGTTTTCTCATATCGGACATTGTTTTGGAAATATCGAGGTTTAAACTTATGGAAGATATAAATTTCAAGTTTCACAAAACACTGACAAATATATATGAAAACTCTTAGTTATTATACGAACGTTGTCTTTTAGATATTGCATATAGAGCTGAAATAAAACAGTAGATGGCTTTTAAAGACTTTATTGTTTTTCGAAGTATTCTCCACGAAGATTTATCCAGTTTTGCATTCGCTAGAACCAACTCTGGAAGCAGTTATTCCACTTGTTTGTTGATGCAATCAAAATTGTGATTTTTGAAGGCATCGACTGCTTTTCCTTGATGACTGGAACCTTTGACCACGCAGTCCGTCCTTGATTTTAGGAAAGGTAAACAAATCGTTGAGATTTAGGTCGGGACTGTACGGAGGATGGTCTAACAATTCGACGTTTTATTGCGTTAAAAATTCAATTGTCTTACGAGCTGTATGCGAACTTGCATTGTCTTGGTGGAAGCTGATTCGTCATGGTGGGTTGGTTTCTGATAGCTCAAGCGATAACTTGGGGTAAACAAATGATTGTATACCAATCCTGCTTTCGAGACAAATGTCGCGACCATCTTTTTGAAGAGACTTCGAGAACAGATGACTTTTGTAGGCTTTTCTTCGCCTTGGAACACCCAAACAGACGACTGGCGTTTATATTCTGGTTTGCATGAGTAAATCCAAGATTGATCACCACTCACGGTATAGCGGTATAGAGTTTTATGACACCAATTTACCCTAGCTGTTTTCTTTTCTTCAGGCAGGTGCGGTATCCAATGGGAAACTAATATTTTTAAACACAATTCTTCATGCAAAATTGTTTGAATTGAGGTTGTGAAATATCCAATAATGTCTCAGTTTCTCGATATGTCACATGTCGATCTTCGTTGATGAGCTTGTGAACAGCATCGACGTCTTGTGCACCTACCCATAGATAGTCGCTCAGACTAATCCGTCCACGTTTGAATTCTCCATCCCAACTAGAAATTGTTGACTGATGTGGTACTTCATTATCGAAAATAGGAACCAACTCGGCGAGACATTCTTGTTTAGATAATTGTCTTCGAAAATTATAAAAATTTCACCGATTAATTCCATTCTTCAACTAACTTGTCAAATTTGACAGTTCGTTGTAGCTACAACACTACACGTACGCACTGAAACTTTGGATTTTGGCTAACCAAAGATGGAGGTTAAGTTTTGGTACTGGCATTTGATTAGTGGCGCTCTCTATGTCCCAGTATGCAACACATAAGGAACATCCGCCGTATTTTTGTTTTGGAGATATCGAGAAATAAAATTTTCCGAACTTATTTAATTTTTGTCCATAAAGTTAATAGTAAGTAACAAAAGACTTATTTACTAGTTTTTGACAGTTGTCACATTCTTTGGGTAGTGTTCTTAACCCTTAAACAGAAACATCGATCTGTACTACATAATTGGAAACATCCGGTCTGGGAGACCTTATATTTTTGCGAACTTGATATTTTTGAATATATGCTAATACATATTTGTTTTAAAGTCTTTTGGGCAAAAACATACAAAATTATCATTAATAACACAAATTTATTGAAAACTAAATAAGAACAAAACAATTTTTATTTATTTGGTACTACACAGGTGATACACACTTTTCTACTGCACTGCAGGCAAATTGTATTACTGCATTTTATACATTTGTAGGAAGTTTTTCTGTCCTTTGAAGATGGACACTTGGAGCAGGTCTTCCTTTTCTCAAGCTTGTCGCTTGGAACTTCATCATGTCCTGCAGCTGCATTTTCATCTTTCGGTATTACTTCTGTATCAATGCTCTAATATCTCGGGGAAGATTAGGAATACTGAGGCGTCTTCTGAGGTGTGGCTCCACCAGAGAATAAGACAGGCTTTTAATAAAAGGTAATCTTTTTATTTCTGGATTTTGACGATAGCACAAGTAAAGTATGAAACTGTTGACGCAGCTTATGTTAAGAAGGGAGTAAAAAACAACTAATGGCCATCTCTTCGTTCTCCTGTTGGACGAGTACAGAGCACACTTCAAGTCAAGAAGGTCAACACCACTTTTGGTCTTATTATAATAGCAGATGATTTCTGGTTTGTTCTTATCGGTATCTGTTTCAATATTATGGTGCATAGACGAGATACGTACAACTGCTTTATTCTTCTTGGGAACAAATGACAAGAATGTTGCCGGAATATCATTTTCAAACCCATAGAGGGCTGATCCAACTGGTCTCGATTAATCAGACTTGAACTCTGGTGGTAGAATACTTTAATTTTTCTTCATAGTACCAACAAATGTTAGTGATCTCTTTTTTAATTCTTCCACCAGCTCTAAGGATGAAAACCAGTTGTCTGCAGTGACATTCCTGTTTGATTTTTCAATTGGTTTGCACAAGCGCAAAACTGATTGAGTTGGTTTCAAAAGTTTATTCTCTTCTTCAGAAAGTCCAATGACATCACTGTCCTTTCCAGTGTAAATGTAGGCATTAAAAAGATATGAACTGCGTGAGTCAGCTATGCATTGAATCTTTATCCCATATTTGGCGGGTTTCTTCGGCATATACATGCGAAACCCGCATCTTCCTCTAAAGGCAACGAGCATTTCATCCACTGTTATATTTTCAGAGAGGCTATACATCTCTTGTGAGTTACGTATGAAGGAGTCAAATATTTGGGAGATCGGAGCAGCACGAGTTGTGGAATCATCAAAACGTAGGCAGGTTATCAGTATTTCGAAACGTTTCACGGACATCGTTGCTCTAAATATGGGTCTTCCTGTCAAGTCTTTTGCAAAAAGAGAGAGCATATTTTCGTGAGCGGATTTAAAGATTGATGTATATATTAGTAAACCGATCAAGGCATATATCTCGACTAAGTCTGTATTTCGGTAGTTTGACGGATGTGTTGTTGATTTGAGTTTGTTTCTAGCCTGCAGCAGTTTCACGTTTGTGTACGAGACAATGTCATCAATCATTTGTTCATCAAACAAACGCTCCCAAATTTCTCAAATGTTTGGGTTTCCCAATTGAGAGGCTTTTCTAGTCAGTCTAGGTAATTGTCGCATTACGTTATGACTTGGAGTTCTCCTGTTTGTCGGTGGCTCCTGTTTTTGTCATTTGAAATCTACTTTGTTCTTTTTTCCAATGAAAACCTGGGGAGTTGCATTTTGTACATCATATGAGGATTTCACTGCAATTTCTTGTTCGGCTTCCAAAAGATCAACAAGGTCGTCATCATCACTGTCGTTTCCATTCTTTCCATCCACCTTTTCTTCATCTCGTTCCAAATCTTCATCATGCAAAATAAAGTCAGGATCCTCATCTGAGTCATCAATTTCCTCCTCAAATTCGTCATCGCTCTCCAACATCCACTCAGTAAGTTTTTTTTCAAAATTTTTATCATTAAAATATACCCTCTCACTCCATCGTGATGATTTACTCATGGATTTACCACTACTTGTTGACGGGTTATCCATACTGAAATCTACTAAAATGATACACAATACGAAACATGCGGTCTTACATACCTTGGCATTAAATGTCTAATTCGAAACACCCGGTCAGTGAGACCTGTATGTTTGCAAACAACGACACTCTTCTCTCAACAAACAGTCACAAACTGAGGAGAAGCACATGGGTGGTGTAGAACAGTGATTGTTAAGGAGGTACTATGAAGCGGGGAGATGTAACCCGAACCGTGCTGCCACACAGGAGCATTATGTAGAACCAAAGGTCTCGCAGACCGATGCTTCTGTTTAAGGGTTAATTATTAGTTTGAAAAAGACACAAATTTAGTCAAAGATTCCAGTTCGTTAATGAAGAACATGAAGATATTATTTTTGTTTACGGCTTTTGCAACGGCAATGCGTTAGAAAGTTGTCGAGAGTATCAAAGAAGATTCCCGAATAGACGTCATTTTATTTAATTTCGCCGTGTATTTTCAGATCCATTTCGAAGACTACGACAATGTGGAATTAATAATCGTTATACTGGTGGCGTAAATCTATGATACAACGATGCAACAGAAGAAGAAGTAATTGATGCGGCGCTTGATGAATCAGGTGCTAGTACCGGAAATACTAGAGAATTGTTGCATCCTTACCATTACCAGCGTGTCCATCACTTACAACCAGGACGTGGAATACGAAGATTAGCATGGCGATGGTTTCTCGAATAGCATGGGCAAGAGCGTAAATTTATTCGCTCCATTTTGTGGTCCGACGAAGCTACTTTCACCAGAGACAGCACTAATAACTTTCACAATGGGCCTGTCTGTCAAACGGTCGCCTACTACCAATTCAAATTTTGCCCCATCGTTTAAATGCTGCGTCCTTCCTGGAATTGTTGGATAATCACTTGCATTGCGTTATATGATGTGATATCAACATGATGGTGCGCCACGATATTCTGCGAAGGTTGTAGTAGAATGGCTAGGAAACCATTTTAATAGAAGTTGGATGGATAGGCGCGGTCTAGTTCAGTGGTCTGCTAAGTTGCCGAATCTAAATCCACTGGATTTTTACTTCTAGGGCCACGTAAAATAACTAGTCTCATATAGAATAAATTTGCAATGAAGAGCATTTACGAGAAAGAATTATAAATGCCGCACTCGAAATTGGACACGAACAAGATTTTGCTGCACTTTATAATTCAGTAGTTTTACATTGCCAGGTTTGCATTGTGGCAGGTGGTGTAGAACAATTGTAGAACATAAATTGTAAGTTAAAGTAATAATTTTGGTTTCCGTAGTGATTATACAAAATTTTTGCACGGCCTGCTAGTAATTTTTTGTGAAACTTGAAATTTATATCTTTCATAAGCTTGAAACTCGATATCTTCAAAACAAAGGCCGATAGGTAAAAACGTTATTTCGCATTTTTTGCTTAGAATCTAATCTTGAACGCGGATTTTCATTTTTCGCCTCTTGGTATAAATCACTCTGGAATATTAGCGGATTTAGCTTTAAGTTGGTCACACTAGGTCTATAAGTCAGTAGTCATAATGATAATTTAAGATAATAATTAAACTGACAATTAATAAGCATTTTATTATAAGGTAATTATATTTACAATACAATAATTAATATTTTATTATGAAGAGTGAAATGTCAAGTTAATTTTAGTCAACCATAGATAACTAAATTCAAAAGTTTGAATTTTACGCGGATGTTTAGAATGTGCCATAAAATTTGCCAAAATTTCAAATTTCTCATTTTGTTTAAAAAAATACATTAACAAAGCTAATTACAAAAAAAATAGCATAGAAAATACGTTTCATAACACATTGATGCACTCATCCATTAAAAAATTTACTCGTTTTTTTTTACTTAAATTGCTGATTTAAAACGTATCTTAAGAAACTTGTTTTTTAATATACTATTATTCGTAAAACTTAAGAAGCGGAATCGTTTATATTTGCGAAGTTTATTATTTTATTTATTAGACTGTTTGATTGCTGCCTTTGTTTAATACCGAACGAATTCAATACACTGTGTTCAATTTGTCTATTTATTATAAATTCAGGTATACTGAATATCTCTCAATATTTTCCATCAAGAACGACGGCATTTATGCAAAACTTTATAATTAGGTTTACAACTAATACTTAGCATAGTTTGAAATTAGATTGTTAAACCCTTTCAAGGTGTATTATTACAATACGATTTGCCAGGAATTGGTAACTTTGAAAATTTCCTGAGTTATGTCGTTATCTAGCCATACAACGGATACAGCTCACTTATATTAATTATTCAATAGTTTCTTGGAGTAGTGGTAAATTTTGCTTACTTGCAGTATTTGTAACACTACAAAATCAGTCTCAACACAACATATTAAGAAACATTAGCCTCATCATATCAATATTAATGCAACAGCAAGAGACCAGTCTCAAATAGCAGCAAATCACATAACAGTCTTATCTCAGCAACAAGAGACACCAGGTTCTTCTTAGCATCAAGAGACAACAGTTTCGTCACGGCAGCCTTTTCATAACATAAGACAGATCAGATATAACAGCATCATCAATAGGCCATATAAAGACAGTCCTTCCGCATCTTCAGAACAACACAGTTTATCATCAAATCAAGAAAGTTCTGTAATGGGTAACGCATGTATGCAATACTTCTTTACATATCACACATCCCAAATGTGTAATAATTTATCAAAAAGTATAGTTTTAGTGTATAATGTATTACGTGTAAATTTGTAAATAAAAGTGTAAAACTGTCACCGACGAATACATAACTAGTGCGCGCACGGTATTAGAACTCCTGCGATGAAGCAATACACAGGAGCATCTAAATCCATTTAACAGTGGACGAGTCTCAAACAAATTTTATCGTCTCGAATATTTACTGTAAACCACTACAATATTTACTACAAAAATACAGAAAATTTTAGTTAGAAAGTTAGATTTCATTTTTTTTAGAAATTCTATCTAAATTGCTTAACCCATCTAATGGGTTTTCCACGTGTTAAAAATTTTGGCATCATCTTTGAATTATTACCTAAAATATTGCAATATGTGATTTCATATAATCATTAAATAAAGTCTCGTCTGGGCACCATTCCAACTAAATTAAAAATATTTGGAATTCATAAATCACTTTTCAAAGAGCTAAAATAATATCATATATGATTAAATGTAGCCAAAATAACAACTGTTTTATTTTCTTTGTCGGAATTGTTTAGCTGCCTAATATTTTGATTTATTTTAAAGACTATTGACGTGATTGTATATTGCTGTGGTAACTTTTCCTCGTTTAAAATGTTCATAATAGTACATGCAAGAGAATATGAGTATGCACACTTAAATTACTTATTTTTACTTAATTTTAGCTGAATATACTAAAAGGTCTTATATCTAGCTTAATTTATGAAATTTACTAAGCAACTGTTGGTTTATTGTATCCAAGAAATTTTTCCAATCATATCTTCTAGATAACATATTTTCTTATAAAGACAATATTTATATATATATTTTAACTACGAATACTTTCTATGAATATTAAATATAATCATGTAAATGGTTTGTTTTCTATATACTTGAATTTTGTATCTATTGTAACCTAATATTCTTAGATATCAATTCTATGCACTATATAGATAAGTTTCCGTGTGTATTTTTAGGCATCTATAGTCCACTCGCACATTAGAAAACAGTACTGGCTATTATGAGACTATGCGTATCCCTTTCTGATTATAGAGAATTAACATATATAACTCTCTCATTTGCAAGTGTGCAATGTTAGACAATTTGAATGGAATTAAATTAGCAACATCATTTACTATCTTGTTTCTTGGTGTCAAAAGCCATTATCTATTGTTTTTATCTGTTTACTTTCGACTTCTTGCATTGTATTGTTAATAACATTGTCTTATTGTAAAAACAGTAGCTTTTATAACTATTTAGAGACTATTATCTTCTTTAAATGTAAGTATTTGGTATTAGCACTCAATGGGTTCAATAGCGTTTAAATTAATTTTAAATTAAATTTTTAATTAAATTATATTGTAAATAACTTTAACATTCAAGGAGGATGAGGAAAATTCCATGGAATGACCTGTGAATATATAAAATAAATCCGTTTATTTGATTAATTAATCTAATTTGGCGGTAATTATATTCTTTCAGTAAAATATATATTCGAAAATAGCTAGCTGGTGTTCGGAGGGTGTTGGTAAATCCCATTACACGACTATTTAACTGCGTGTGCCTACTTTGTATCCAAATTTTATTAAAGTCTAGCTATGTTTATTTTTTGTTTATTTTAATATATATTATTTTTTTAATATTTTAAGTTGTGCACTTGCATAGAATCATTCAAAGCATATTCGGAGGGTATGGCAAATCCCCTTGTGTCCCCATTTTATTTCAAGGGCACCCTATATATATATATATATATATATATATATATATATATATTATAATTATATCAAATCCCATTACTTTAGTTTAATTTGTTTTAATTTAATAGTTATTGGTTTGAGAAATTATATTGAGAATATGCAGAAATTTTATATTACAATAAGAAACATTCATTTATAGTTTTAATTTCATTTCTGATTTTATTAATCGTTATTTACATTTAATGAAACTATTATTTACATTTTTCTTTGTAAATAATAGTATGTTATAATATAAACTCTTAAAGGGTATGTAGAATTTCTGACAGATAAAATTAAATTTATTATATTTATCATATTCAAATATCATATTTTAACATTTATGTATATTTGCTTTTAAAAGGTTGATGAGAAACCAACATATATAATGGACTTCATGTGTATGAGAATTAATAATTATTAAATCTCATTTTACATGCGATTGTCGCTATAATTTGTTGCATTAAATTCTGCAATCCGGCAAATCGCTTTTGCCCTAGATTGTCGACGCAACAAGCTGCGACGTCAACTGTACAAGTTGTCAGTAGAAATGAAAATGAAAAATTTGTGAAAGAAATGTTCTCCCGGAACGTGCATATATCGACATTTCACTGTCGATATAGCGATAATCGCATGTAAAATAAGATTTAATAATTATTAATTCTCATACATGTAAAGTCCATTATAGTTCGTATATATACACGTAGTATAGAAGTGAAAGTCAGGCCTGTCTCCGGCTAACGTGCACTGATGATCTGTAAAAACAGTGAAATGTCGATATTTGCACGTTCCGTGCTGATATGTTTTTCACAAATTTTTCATATACAAGGTGTGTATAAATTGTCGCAAAAGCTACACGTAGCGACATTCTTCGTTCGGTTTTGAATAAAAAATCTTAATGTTAAAATGTCGTATCATGCTTCATAAATTCGTAAATGTCAAAATTTGAGAGTAATGATTTTGATTGAACTCACTTTGAAATACAAACTTATTGTTCTACAACGTTGCCAAATGTGTTTTTCGTGGAAGTACGTTAATGAATAAATGTTTAAAACAAGCTTTTAAATAAAAAAGAAAACGTTTACGAAATAATACTAGTAAAAATTTTTTCTTTAAACTAAATTGCATCTATCTCTATTAACAGATATCGAAGAGCAAAGGTTAGTTACGCACTAAAAGTCTGAACTTCAAGAACCCCGTGAAAACAAACGAAGCATGATACGACATTTTAACATTAAGATTTTTTATTCAGAACCAAACGAAGAACATCGCTGCGTGTAGCTTTTGCGACAATTTATACACACGTTATATATATATATATATATGACAGTTCGAACAATTATATCGTTTCTATACTGCAGAGAGTTAATTATTTGTACGTTCAACGTTTAATATATTATATCTATAGTGCGAATTTCATATAATCTGAGTTTAATTGAATTAACATTATTCATTTAGCCCAAGATTTTAAAGCAAATGTTGAAATAAGAATGAAATAAGGAATTATTTGCTGAAACTTCATGAAAAATTTTATGTATAGTAAGCTTAGTAATAATGGAACTGTAAGTGCATAACCTCAATCCGAATGAAAAGTTGAGTTTTACCCCCAATATCTATTCGTCGACTAGAAATACTGTGTTATAATAAAACATAAGTAGAAATATAAATACTGGTGGATGCAATTGCTATGCAGGCTCTAAATATTAATTCGAAGGTTTCAAGGTAAAAAATAGAACAAGTCATATTCTTAATTCATAACACATCCGCCTGTACACGCGGATATACAATGATGAAATAATAATATTGTCGTTTTATTTGTCATCACAGGTATGGAATATGAAGTTAGTTTATCTTAGTTCATCTAAATGAGAAAATCGTCATCGACGCACTTATATATTGAGTTGCGAGATAAGTTATATATTTTTTCTAATAAATATGGCTTTTTATTAAGACATGTGTATGCGTTATGTGCTTATCAAGTTACGGTACATTTTACGACGAATCACACAGTGCTTAGCATTTGAATAAAGATCTATTTTGATTGTACGTGTTTTGGAAGTGCGACGTATCATTGGAATGAGAGAACTAAAAATGCATTATCTACATTTTTTATTACTTTTATTTTTGTATAGGCACAGATAGTCAGAGCCGATTTGCTCACTCTTGTGTCAGTAATCGAAATTTCATCGATGCTGTCCGCACCGGTCGTCTAACCAAGTTTGGCGCCGATCAAACAAATGATGGGTGCAGTTTACATTGATCCCCATTTAACTACGCAAGGGATTAATCAATTTGAAGGAATCTCTGCTAGAGTGGAAGTTATCTAAAATAAAATTTTCATGGAACGAGTTATTTTACCCAGCGAAACTTTTCAATTTATAATAAAAAGAGAATAAATCGAGATGTGGCGCCTTATAGATGAGCTGTCGCAATCGATCCCAAAGCAACCTAGGAAAGTATTGTTCATTGCCGAACAAAGTTGGCACAAAGTCCCATGTTTTTAAACCATCTAGGTTAACCGAAAGTGCAACGACAGAAATTAAACAACAGAAAAAGTTAAATTTTTCATCAAAATAACAACAGATTACATGTAACCAAGCAAAAATTGACGAGACATGAATGCATTTTGGGCAGAATCCACAATATTCATCGGACTTAGTATTAATCATAATTATGATTTTTGGCTTAGCATCTCACAACGTCTAAATGTCAATTATAGGGTGTATTGAGAGGCCATGAGTTATTTACCTTAGACGGGGAACAAAACCACAAGCAGTAGCCAGGTTCGATTCCGATACCCCCGGCACTACAAGCCGCCGGTGACTTACCATTGTCCTAATAATTCCCCTATAGTACAACTATTGCTTGAGCAGATGTAGGCGAACATGTGGGAAAAGCTGGGGATATGTCTCAAAATAACTTTATGGCTATACACAACGGTAATTAGACTCGTAATAAGTCATGTAGCATGGTGGACAAAAACTAAGCGAAAAGGAGCCTGCAGACGGTTAAGTGTAAGTTCAGTACCCTACAAAGTAACACAAGGTCAAACACTTATTAACCAAGTCCACGGCACTGACCATCATAAACTGATAGAAAAACTCAAGGCGAATCCCGTTACAGGAAAATCGAGGAATACTATGGTTTAGAAATTCAACTTTTATTCGAAATTTAAATTAGTCGTGCTAGATAGGAAGAAGTAGGAAAAAAGCTTCCCCGTTTAGGCGGAATCTAACTGCTGCACTGAGGGCTCTAAAACAGAAGAATATGATTGAGTCGGAATATATGAACTCAAAGAAAGGACAATGATCTAGGTGGGTCTAGGTGGAGATACTACTGTATTTTGAGCGGAAGTGGCCGCATTGCGTCAATGCTTTGGAAAAATTAACGCACAGAGGGGAATGAATCTCACCGTGGCCATTTTCTCCGACTGCAAGTTAAATCTAAACCAGTATAGAAGTGTGTGTGTGCCCTAAATAACCTCAACGATCACAAGAAAGTGACACAAGTCCCGGTCCCAGAGGACGAAGGCCCTAGGTCTAATGAGAAATTAGCTCGATGGCCCTCGTCTACAACCTTCCTAGGACAACATCCTTCCTTTAGAATTGCGAAAACAATTATTCAAACAGCTATGAGAAAATGGGCTGAAAATAGATCCAGAGAAACGTGGCGGAACTGCTCGGGTTAAAGACAGGCAAAACGCTTCTTTAGGAAATATTCGCCTAAACTTACAACAGACCTACTGAATAGAGACAGAAGGTCTGTTAAGATGATAGCGGGCCTACGGGCCGATTAACAGAGCATTGTAAGCTCAACAAAGATGTGAATACTATTGGCTGCACAGAAAAAACGTTACTTAGTTTCTACCAAGAGGTAGAGAAAATCACGATTCGTGTACTATGCCAATGCGAAGGTTTGACAAGAACGCGGTTCTCTCAAATGGTAGATCAGTATCCTAAAGCGGAACTATATTTCGAAGAATACTCTTGAAGCTGTTAGGCTTAATTAAAAGAGCAGGGCTAGAAGTACTCTAACCAGGCATGAGAACAACAATAGATCTAGAAGGGTTGCAGTAGAATAGACTTTACGGTCTAGTAATCTAATCTAATCTAAGACTTAGTTGTTATGATTTTACTGGTTTGATATCTTCAAGATCTAGTGGTAAAAGTTTACATTAATTAAACGACATTAAGAATTGCCTTAAGGACGAAATACGAATTGTAGTCATTTCGAGAGTGGTATAACGACTCCATCTGGTCGCCAGACAGAAAGCATTATGTAAATTTCTGAATGTAGTAAGTTTGTGCAACGTGTTTCAAAAAGAATTACATCTAGTTATCCATGAATTTTTCCTATAAATTATGATGTTCTGAAATGCGGATATAGATTAAATGGTATGAAGGTTATCGACCTGTTACTGTCAACATTTAACATCAAGAGATATGGTGATGAAATTAATAACAAGTACAATTAGACTATTAATTTATTTAACAAGGAAACTTTAAAGATGAGGTTTTAATCAAACAATCAAAGTAAATAACTAATTTGTAGAAATTTTAATTATTATAATTTATAACAAGTGTTCAGAAATGGTCACCATTCTGTTCAATACATAAGGCAATACGACATTTCTTATTACCAAAAATATTCTGAAATACATTTGGTGTTACTTCATTACATTTAATTGTAATTTTATTCATCAGGTCATTTAAGTTATTCATTCTTGTCTTATATACTTCATTTTTTAGCAATTATAAAATAGAAAAATCTAACGGAGTAACATCTGATGAATGCCCTGGTTAAACATTTCTGCTCTTAACTCGATGAGGGAAGTAAACTTCTAAAAGCTCTAAAAAGTTGTATGTGCAGTAGCCCAATCTTGCTGGAAGTAACCCCGATTGAATTCGTCTCGTTGCACTTGAGTTAAAAAATGTGTTAATACTGTTCTCGGCATCGTTGTCTATTAATATTATTGTTAAAAAATGTTGGTCCTATTTTTCTACGACGAGATGCAGCTAACCATACTACAACTTTAACAGGATGTAACAGAACTTCGATGTGATTGTTTGGATTGTTTATAGACCATTATCTGTAATTCGGTTTATTTACAAACCCGCTTAAATGAAAACCATGCTTCGTCAGTAAAGACTTTGATCAAGAATTTCGTCATTATTTAAATTTTCTTGAAAGAAGTTGCAATAATTTAGTCTACTAGCGTGATCTCTAGGTAACATCTGTTGAACAATCGATACATTGTATGGATACATATGGAAATAACTCTTCAAAATTCTTTGAACGGTACTAGAAGATACGCTCGTTTGAACTGATAAACGACGAACTGATGTATCTGGGTTTTCGCCAACAAAGTTTTCTACGCGTTAAACAATATTTTGCTGTGTACGTGGTCTACCAGAATTTTTGCCTTTTAGCACAGATCCTGTAGCCCGAAACTTCTCCACGACTAGACGAATGTGATGATGTAAAGCGGTATTATGCACAACTCTATTAGGAAACTGCAAGTGAAACTGTCGCTTACATTCCGCGTAGGAATATTGCATTCTCCGTTATGAAATTGCGCCTCACTTCAGAAATATGCTTCAACAACAAAAATATTTTCTTGCAATGTGTACATTAGTTAGTAGAATTATTTATTAAGTAAAAAAAAATATTTGTAAGGGAAAGTGATATTGCTAGTCATAAAATGACTAATGTCAAAATGATATTAGATAAATAGTTGGTTATAAATAAAAAACAAGTGGCTTATAATAATTTGCAAGTACTAGTTATTCAGTGCTTATTAAGATATTTTTGAAACACGGTGTATTTTCTTCATTTTAATCAAAAGAATACACTAAACTTATTCCACAACCTAGTACTTCTAATTACTTGGCATAAATCGACGCAATGTAATAATATTTTAGGGACGAGAAGCTTTCGGTAAGAGATCATTTTTCTTATAGAAATATTTACCACATTCTCCGTCAGCGTACTATATCCAACGTAAAAATACATTTTTTTTAACTTTCGCGATACATATCTATCAATATGTAATATAGACCTGTTCCTTACTTTATAACTGTATAATATATCGCTTTTACTAAAATAAATCTTATAAATAGATCAGGATGTTATAAAAAGCAGATGCAATATTTTAGATTGTAGTAACAAAACTAATTACGCTAATATCTCCGCTATTTCATTTGATTTTTATTCAAATACTATATACAGTGTGGAAATAAAGTAACGAATAAGTTCGCTAACTTCGTTAATATTAATTTTTTGGAAAAAATCTCAAAGAGGTTTAGCAATTTTAGCTCTAGTTAATAGTTTCAACATGTCTCTAGTTTCAGTTGTTTCTAATGCCATTTGTTTTTCATGTTATGACGTCATCGATATTTCTTTAAATAATAACCTATATTTTTGTTTACTGATTTCGGTAGTATTTTTTATTCTGTTTCCAACGGTATAAAACTTTCAATATGTTATATTCGAAAAAATGGCAAAAAAAATTTCAAAGTTCGAATTTTAAAAATTTATTAATAAGTTAATAGTTACTATTGTATAAAAAGAAACGGTCAAATTCGGTAATTTTTGTCCAAAATCAGCTAAAAATTAAAAAGAAACTAAATTATCTAACTAGAAAGATATGAAAACAATCACATCAAACACTAAAAAGCACAGGAACAACAGTGTTTAACTTGTATTTACATTAAATGTTCAAAATGATGACCTTGTCGTTGACAATACCCAAGATGATTATAAAATTCATTTCTCACATTTTCAATAGTTTGAGTTGATATTAACCTAATCTTATTTCTCATATCTAAATTTTTGCCCGAAGACTTCTGAATTATTTGGTTGTTTTTTCGTACACTTTACTTGTTAAGTAGGCCCATAGAAACAAGTCTAATGACGGTAGCTCAAGTGACTTAGCCGGCCATTCAATCGAACCTCTTTTTTCTAACCATCTTCCTGGAAAACTCGATTCAAGTACTGTCGCACTTTAATTGCCTAATGAGGAGGAACACCATCATATTGTAACCAAATCCTATTATTTGACAGGTCAAGGTTGTTTGCATTGGGGAAAAATGCTGCTAATGTAGGTATCAATTGCAACTGTAAAGATTGTAGGTAGTTTTCTCCATTCAAATTGTGTAAAGAAAAGGAATGGAACTAAAATATTTTCACCAATAATTCCTGTTCATACACTAACTTTTTCAGGATACTGTGTATTATTACTAACTAGGGCTTGGCTAGAGATAATAATAATGAAATTATTTTATGACAAATAATTTGTGGTGTTGGTGATGAAGTTCCTTCAAAGATCCAGGACGTGCGTGATGGTGGTTAATTAAAATAAATATACAACAACTTAATACATAAAATAAAACACAGCGGCGTCTTTAAAATTTGTATTTATATTTACATAATAATAAATCGAAATTCGTATATTTAAGTAATTAAAACAAAAGTAATATGTACACGAGGAGCGGCAATTAAGTAACTAAAATTAACACATAAAAATACTTGAGCAGTAAATTAAGGGTTAATTAATATATATAAAATAACCTCTGTATAGAACAATCCAGAGTTACCTGAGTGTGGCGGCCACGTGGTCTGAAGATATACTCGGACAAGTATATGTAGAGCGATGATCGGCCGGAGGAATAAGAAATTAATTAGTTAAATTAATATGGATTCGCTTAAAAGAATAATATATATTGAATAATACAAAATTACCTTAGAAGCGGAAGAGGCCGGACGGCGTGGTGAGTTGCATCGTGACGTGGACCGCACGATGAGCGATGTGTGTGTCACTCACGAACGTTCGAAAGAGAAGAAGGGACTGATAGTTTGGCGTCGATAGAAAAGTCTAGAAACGGTCTGTTTTATGATCTATCGAAGAGAGGGTCGATATCTTGAATTATAATTAATAAGAAGCGCGACCTAAAGATGACTTCTATCGATGTCATAAATATTATTAGAGTAACCCTTGTGACATAAGCTTCCTAACGATATCAAACATGACATATAAAAGAAGATGTAAATAATATTACATTAAAACAATTTTAAAATATGGAATTTATCTTGAAGAAATTCTACATTACGGTTATCGGTTGACGGTCCAGGTAATAAGGGTCGTCGGCGGTCAAAAAATATGACAGAAGAAATGCTTTCGCTTTGTAACGAAAATGTACAGTTTGTACAAATGTAAAAAATGTCTATGTTAAATATAATTTAATCGAGATATTTAAAGACGAATATGTGTATTTAAATAAATGAATTAAAACTTCTATACGCTAAGCGTAACAGTATAAATTTCATGTATGCAGTAGAATTTTCTCTTGGAATATCCATAATTCTGCTTCATAGCCTTTCCATTTAAACAAAATGTAGCTTCATCGGAAAATAAAATACGCCGAGAATGCATTAAATTGCGAAGCCAAATTTCAACATTTGGTCACAGAATTCTTGCCTACGATCAAAGTCATCTTCTGCTAACTCATGTACCAATTAAAGCTTATATGGATGAAATATTTTAAATTTCAAAAGTTTCAGAACTGAAGTGTGGCTTATATTGTAATCCAAAGCAATGCTTCTATTACTTGAATGTGAATTGTTTTCAGTTTCTAGTATCATTAAGTTGTGCATCTTCATTTAACAGCGCTGGATACTCAGTTTGATTTATTGCATCTTTTATAAATTATATCATACTGACAACGTATCTAATGTTTATTGGTTTATACAACAGTAACTACATTCATTTTCCCAATTTAATGAATTTTTAATAATTGAACTTTGAAACTCTTTTTCTCAATTTCTTTCCGAATATTACAGATTTAAAATTTTACACCGCTGGAAACAATAAAAAGTACTACCGAAATCAGTAAAGAGAAATATATGTTATCATTTAAATGAAGTATCGATTACGTCATAACATGAAAAACAAATGACATTAGAAACTGAAGATATGCTTAAAATATTTACTATGGTTAAAATCACTAAATCCCTTTGAGATTCCTTTTCAAAAAAATAATATTAACAAATTTACTGCTTACTTTATTTATTTGCACATTGTATATGTATGTAACGGGTGTTCATTTGAAAAGACAATCTAGTGATTTACTGAGAACATTTTGAAGTAAATTAAAATTTAATACTTAACCTACGAAGTCGTGTATTTTGACAGTTTCATACATACAAATAAATAACAAATGTGATTGACATTATCAAATATAATTTGGATATACGTTTACGTAACAACAAACACATACTAATATACAGGTGGCCCAAAATGACCCAAGGGGTTTTAATTCCTTATAACTTTTTTATTATAATTTTTTTTTTTGTTTCCAGTATTTTGTAAAGAATACTTGGGGAATTTAAAATGGAACAGTACACAATTGAGCAACGTGCCAAAATCGTTGAAATTTATTTCTCAAATCAACGATCCATTGTTTTGACTCAGCGTGCATATCGTCGTTATTTTAATGTGCGGGTTGGACCCTCAGAGTCAACAATAAACCGTCTGGTTGCAAATTTTCGAGAACAAGGGGCAGTAAGGAACCTTCCTGGTGCTGGCAGACGACGAACGGTCCACACGGATGACAATATTGAACGGGTACAGGAGAGTATTCGGGAAGATGGAGAAACATCAACCAGGAGACGTTCGACCCAATTTGGCCTCTCAAGAGGGTCGCTGCATAGAATTTTGATACAATAAGAATGTTTCCATACAAAATTCAGCTTGTCTAACAATTGAAACCGACAGATTACCAGCAACGACTTGATTATTCAATTTATTTTCGTCAAAAAGCAGAAGAAAATCATGATTTTATTCATAATTTAATTATGAGCGACGAAGCCCATTTCCAATTAAATGGGTTCGTTAATAGGCAAAACTGCAGGATATGGGCTACGGAAAATCCAAGAGTAGTTCAACAGCGAGAATTACACCCACTTAAGTGTACCGTTTGGTGCGGTGTTTCGTCGGAAAGGATAATTGACCCATATTTTTTGAAAATGAACACGGTGTCGCCGTTTCCATCACTGGTGTTAGATATCGGAAAATGTTGGAAAATTTTTTAAGGCCAGCCATGGAAAACCATCCGCAAGTATGGTTCCAACAGGATGGAGCCACAGCGCACACTGCGAGGGACACAATGGCTCTTTTACGCGACATCTTTGGTGAACGAATTATTTCCCGTACAAGCGATTTTAATTGGCCTCCGCGTTCACCGGATTTAACCGCTTCAGACTGTTTCCTTTGGGGTTATTTGAAAGGAAAAGTCTATATTAATAAGCCTCGAACCATACAGCAATTAAAAAATAATATACGCGACGAAATCAACAACATAACACCTGAAGTTTTGCGAAAGGTTATGGAAAATGTTTTGGAAAGAGCAAGAATATGCGAAGCAGAAAATGGCCACCACTTGCGACATATAATTTTTCATAATTAAATTAAAAATGTTCTCCTTTAATATACAATATTTAAAATAAAAAAAATTTAATAATTATGTCTTAAATAAGAAGTTATAATGAACTCAAACCCCTTCGGTCATTTTGGGCCAGCCTGTATATGCGTCTTATTCTATCAAAATTTCAAAGTAACCTGGATTGACTTTTCAAATGAACACTCGTTATATAAATAAGTAATATTTATTAATGCCTTTAGAGGGAACAGGTTAAAATTCAAATCAGGGCGTTAATGTTATTTATCTTTTAACTTTGTTTCCGATTTTTTGTGTTCTTCCTATTCAATTTAATTTAAACATTTGCTTTTAGCTGAAATGAATTTATTCCTAATAAAAACACTAGATTATAGATTTTTAGTGAACATTAATTAATATTATGCTCAAAGTAATAGTGTGTTTCGTTACATACTTTAAATGTTATTATACAGCTACCTAATGCATTTCATATCTACTTAAATAGTTTCGGCGAAAAGCGCAAATCGTGTTATCATGAAACCCGGGTCAGATAAAAAAAGATTAGCTATAATCATACTCCGACCTAAGTTATTCGATATGTTTTATGGCCATTCATTTTTGCAACTTAAATATGCATATATGTACATCAGTGACAAGCTTATAGTAACTTACTCATATTACTAAATATGTAGTGGACGATATGTCAGAAAACTCGATGACGTTGGAAAAACTAGATAATCGGTAGTTTGTATAATAGTTACATAAATAGCTATTCTATGGTTGGTTTTTATTACAACAAATTCTATTTAAATTGTTAGCCATAATAATTTTTAATAGTATAATTAATAATAGTACCGCATAAAAAACTTCATTTACATTCTGTACGTGTCCTAATTGCATACAAGAACACTTGCTAAACTGTTATAATATTCCTTTTATTTCTGGTATTTTTGTTTTTATCGTGTAAGATGTTACGTAGTAAATTTACCTGGTGTTACTTTCCATTGAAACAAATAATACAACTTGTACATAGCTTAACATTACATACGTATACAATATTGTAATGGATCACCCAGTGTGCCAAAATCAGGGCAGAAATTAATTTATCTATGAAAGCAAAAAATATTTTATTTTTTGGTCACGATAACTTTCACTATTTAATAATACCGCATAAAATAGTTCATTTACATTCTATATATCACCTAATTACATGCAAGAACACTTGCTAAACAGTTATTGTATTCATTTTATTTTCTGGGTAAATTAAATTAATTTATCTATGAAAGCAAAAAATATTTTATTTTTTCAGATTTCAGGAATATTAAATTGTTCTTGTAAATTGGTACCAATCTAAATATAACATTTTAACTCAAAAACAACTTGGAAAATAAGAAGCAAATGTCTATACCTACCTACCTAATATTTAAAACAGGACAACTTTATCCTAAGGTTAAACTGAAAATGTCTTCTTTGCACAGTAACTAAAAGAATAAATGAATTTAACTGTTAAATGTTATTGTGAAGATTAATTCTACGTAACCTTGATATTACTCGCTTTTGCCGAGTAATATAAATTTCATCTTTCCAGGTGACTAGAGATAATCTCGTGATATCTGACGGACAAAAGAGAACTCGCAGATAAAAATGGTTTCCTCTTGACTGGCTAAGCCAATATATAAAAGGAAAGAAACACGCATATTAGTGTAGTCCATTAACTCTGAGCCAGATGACTCTATACCGTGTGCACAACGTCGAGCGATCGATGGATATATAAGTAATGACTGGCCAACTGCAAGTGGGAGGGGCTACATACGTTAAACTCCTACAGGGCGTATTTAATTGTGGTGAACTAAGAAAACGTTATGGTTGTTTATTAATAAATGATGTATCAAAATAAATATTCCAAATTAATAACTAATTGTTTAACAAACTACAAAAATATTTGTAGTATATTATTTATGGTTAATGTACGAATTTGGATATTTTATCCGACTACACCGTTGCTTTTCGCACTATTAGTCATATGCCGGCTGTCAACGTCCCTACAATAACGGATACTTTTGTTTATGTCTCTTCGGCCATAATACTTTAAATTTAACATTTAAATTTAAATAAAATGATATAATATAGTTGAAAGTATCACAAAATACAATCCGCCGTAAAGTGCAGAGTTTTTGTTTACTGCATAATAATAATTCTTACCGGCGAAGCATCAGATATTTTCATCGCTAAATATTCAATGATAAGTTTCATCATAGCTTCGTGGCTTGAACTTAAAAAATTCTTATTCAAATGAAAACACATAAATAATATAAAATTATGAAACAAAACCTTATTGAAAAAAATAAAAATAAAAAGTATTCTGTAATAGCATAAAATTTCAAAACAATAACGATTCTTGCAAGAATATAAATAAAGTGTTTACCAGTATAAATAAATGGTTTCCTTAAATAAACTACCTATAAAATATTAAATTTAACTAAAATACCTTTATTGGTAACAAATATTAATTATTAAATAAAAGAACATTCTAAAAAGAAAAACTAATTATTTAGTAAATGCTCAAATAAACCACCCTCTTGAGCCGAGCAGTAACCCAATCGGTTATAAAAATTACGACGGACATTTGTTAGCATTTCTATACGTTCTCTACCTACGGATGACAAGGAGCAACTGGAGCACCAGTCGTATAGCGTTCGATGATTATACAAAATAACCTACTTAGTGCGCAAGCTTGTTTTCCGATTAAATATATTCCGCCTTGCTTGAACACTTTGAGCGACTGATAGGAATATTCAATGTGTTAGAGAGAGATTATTTGATTCGTACTTAGATCGTATATAGAATGTGTTGGATAAAGAAAGGGAACGCCCGTACAGTTAGACAATAGAACAGACTGAATATACTCTCTCAACCCTAACCACATAAACTCGCTATTCGTCTTCGTCTTACTACATTGTGGTAGATCAATCACTCCCGGGCGTTCATACGGCATACCAAAAGATATAGCATATTGAACACATCAAGCGTATACAAACAATACAAATATGCATAAACATATCTGTATCTGTGCTTATGGACTTACACCACGTATTTAACTAGTGGTCGCTACAGCCGCAGACATGCGTTTCTTTCGAACGACGTCAGCAGTGCTGGTTGACGAAGTAACATTTGGACGTTACTTCGTTATGCCTCCTTCCGTGTATGATCATCACACTTAATTGGCTCCACAGTCAGCCGCGAAGGCAACTAATGAGAATACCATATAAGAGAAGTGTATTTTAATCTACTTCTTAATAAACACAATAAAAATATTTTAATGTTAACGGATTACCAAAATGCCCGCAGGAACTTATAATGGAATCCAAAGATTTAATAGTAAATTAAATACCTTGATCCCTAACTTCATCCATTCTGTGAGTTGGAATATGGTTCAGAGTATATGGAAATAGAACTGGACCTGCAACATGAACAAACAAGACAATTACACATTTGTAAGTATTCGATGCAATACCATCTTGTCTGCATCACTGATCAACCAAATAAAAATTACGTAATAGATCTTTGCAATCGTTCACAACGAAATTCTAGAAAATACTTTAAGCGCACTCTACAGTTCGAAAGCACAATAACATTTTTAATAAAAATGTTTAGTAATAAAGGTCCTAAAATACATCCTGGGGAACGCCCAACGATGTAGTATACTGCCTGGATTAGAAGTCATTGTAGTAGACGCAACTAGATCTGCGAGTCAAATAAGAGGGCATTAGTTGAAGTAAGCCATTTTAGAAACCGAAAGCATCCAACTCGATTAATAGAATTAAGTGCTTTGGTAGAATCCGTATAAATGACATCTACTTGTACATGAGCATCTAAAACTTCATTATATGTACTTCATATATATACCGTATGTCCCCGGATTGAGTTTACAAGAGGAAAAAAATTATTTTTGATTTTACAAAAATTGCTAAAGGAATAAAATTTTTTGCTTAATTTCAAATGACCAAATCTGTAATTAGAATTACGAAACTGTCAAACCCCTATTTAGAATTACAAATTTTTATTTTTTATTTTCAATCACAACAATAAAAAAAAATTAGGCTAGAAACAATAATGTTTAAAACTATTCTATTAATTCGCCACCCCTTTCAGCACACAATTCGACTCTAAGCCGCAGTTCCTTGTAACTGTTGCGAATTTCTTTAAGCGTTAAAAATGCAACAGCATCTCTAATGCAATTTTTTAATACTTCCACATTGTTAGGCAAGTTGTCCATGTAGACTAGTTGCTTTAACCGTCCCCACAAATGAAAATCTAAAATAGTTAAGTCAGGGCTTCTTGGAGGCCACAAAACAGGACCATTCCAGCCAATCCAATTATTTTCGAATTTTTGATTGAGCCAGGCAGCTACGATGCGCGAACGGTGGGCCGGACAACCATCCTGTTGAAAATACATCCTCTGCCGATAAGCAAGTGGGAGTTCACTTAAACCATCCCAGAAAAAATTGCTCAACATTTCCAAATAATTATGCTGATTTACATTAGCATCAAAAAAATATGGCCCTATTATTCCATGATAAGAAACAGCACACCACACGTTTACCTTAACAAAGCATTGACGTTTTGATGTAATTCTAAAGTGAGGATTAGTATCACTCCAATAACGAACATGTTGTGACGAAACGGTACCATTGCTAGAAAAAGTTGCTGCATCGGAAAATACAATGCTTTTGTGAAAATTTTGGTTCTCCATTATTTCATCTCCCATCCACATGCAAAAAAAAGACGCTTCTCAACATCTCCCGGTTCTAACGTATGATTAAAAATCGGTTTATAGGGGTATAATTTAGGTTCCTTCAAAACTCTTTGAATATGGGATTTGCTCATATTCAGTTGAAGCGCCCGTCTCCGCAATGAAAGTTTAGAATTATCTTGCACCGTATCCAAAATTAAAACTGTAGTAGCATCATCTTCATCACGTACTATTTTCTTTTTCTTTAAATTCAGAACAGAACCAGTTTCCAAAAATTTTTTCACCAACTTCCTTATACCCATACGGGAAACAGTTACTTCGGAAAATTTTGTATTAAATTCTTCAATAATACGACGATAGCTCTTTTCCCCAATACCGTAACATTGTATTAAATATATTTTTTGTGATAACGTTAACATTTTCACCAAAACTTACAGAATTACAGTTTGAAGTTATTTTTGACAAATAAATTAGTGTATGACATTTTCAAGTCAAAGGCTTCTGCCATTAAAAAATAATAGATGTACTGCGATGAAAAAAAAATTTTTTTAGAACATAGATTAAGTGGTACTGAAATTCTAATTACAGATTTGGTCATTTGAAATTAAGCAAAAAATTTTATTCCTTTAGCACTTTTTGGTAAAATCAAAAATAAAAATTTTTTTCCTCTTGTAAACTCAATCCGGGGACATACGGTATATCGTATATTCTATATATATTTCCTATCGCTCGAAAGACGACGGCAGCAACAGCGATAACCTGAGGATAGCCTGCCGGTAGATAGACTGTCGAAAGCTTGTTGAGGCATTCACCATTTAGAGGGCACAGACACTCGAAATATCCTCCCTCTCTCACTCCCCCCGCTCTCCTTTCTCTCTCTCTCTCTCTCTCTCTCTCTGTTTGTATGTGTATACGTGCGCGCGCGTGTGTCTGTGCGCGTACGTGTGTGAGGTGCGTGCATGTGTGAGGACACTTGGTGTTATAGTTACAGGTGGGTTAAGGGTGGGGATGAAGCAGCATCTCAGGCTACGATTTTTAGATGGTTTACAGAATATCAGCGTGTTCGCAGTTATTTGCATAACGAGGAACATACAGGTCAGCAGCCACTTCTGTAAAGGTCTCTTCTTCTTCTTTTTCTCTGTTTTGGTTTGGACGCCACCACGTCCAGGCACTTGAGCACACTGCTCTTTGTACTATCCCCAATAGATCTCTCACTTCCACTCTGTTAGTCTTGTGTCCTCGATAAAAGCCACTATCCTCCTCAGGGGAAGTTTGAGTACACTCGAAGGATCCAATAGATCCCTCCCGAAATATCTCTGTCTGATTTCCTTCAGTTCCTCACACGTGCATATTACATGAAGGCCAGTTTCCTCCTGTTTTTCACATCTCCTACACCAGGGCTCGCTAACCAAGCCCATGGTTACAAATGCTTCCTTAAAGGACAATCTCCGGTTATTGACCCGGTAATTATTTTAATTTCTTGTTTGCTACTACGAATTAGGTTGGCTGAAAGCATTCCGTCCAGCCCCCTTAGTAGTGTTTTGGTATGGAGTTGACCTTCCGTTAACCTCCATTTATTTTTATATTCTTTGTCTAGCCATAACCAGATCTCCCTTTCCGTAAAGGTATCCCGTTCCTAAAATGTTGCAAGAAAATAGAAGGTGAACCTACCAATGATAGAGGTCTGATCCGCAGCAGTAACGTAAATTCCGCATGAAGGACTACATGTGAGAAAACTTGTGCAACGTTGGGTACTACACTATGAGAATGCTTCGACGTATAAGGCTAGTGTTACTGCAACTTTTTGAGAGATAACAACATCAAGGTAATCGACCCCTCGACCCCCCCCTTATTCGCCTGAGCCAGCAACGTGCGATTTCTGGCTATTTTTTAATCTTAACATCAGCAGAGGAGATCGACTTCGTCATCCACGAATATTTTCAATCAATTCCGAAAAACGCCTGGCGTGAGGCGTTCGAACTTTGGAAAACTCGTCTACAAAAGTGTATAAATAATAAAGGAGAATACTTTGAATATCGATCAAGTTTTGAACCTTTATCTTTTCTTCATTTCGCTATATCTCAGCCATCCCCTCGTACTTACATTCACATAGAGTTGTGGTACTAACCTCGTACATATAATTATTCTATTGTAGTTGACGTATTAATCTTATTTTTAGTAATATTTTCAACATTATTCTCATGAATAATATCAAAGAACGACATCGCGTCGGCAATGAATAACATGATTTTGAACAGTGCGCGTATAAATAAAAATAACCGCTATAAAAACAAAAACGTAGAAATTAGGACAACTTAATTATTAAAATATGATGATCATACTTTTTTCGCCAAAACTGTTGTACTTGGATACATTCCCTATTAAATAAACATATTTTAAAAGTAACGGCAATAGTAACTTTAGCGTTCCTACCTATATTTCTTAATTTCCGGACATCTTATCGAATTCTTTTCTAGCTAGCATATCGACAGAATCGAAGGTTACACGAGTGGCAAGTTGCGAACATCTGACGACGTTTTTAAGGTTCTGGTGATTAGATTGACGGGAATTTAATAGTGTTATAAAAATATTATACGGAAGTTTTCTATTTCGATAAAAAAAATACTGTGATTATAAATAATTTCGTGTAATTTATGTGTTGCTGTTTCACTAATTCAGGATAGTATTGTAAAATAGATTGAAAAGCAAGAATATTGCATGAAATAAGAACTAAGGTAAGGTTAGATGTATATAATATATAAATATAATAGATTGTAATAACAATTGTATAAATAAGCTAAAAAAAAGTTCGTGTTGATAATTTTAACATTTCAAAACACTATCAAAAAATTAGTAAGTCATTAATCTAATTATTTGTTCTAATCCTAGACTGTCAAGATAGTTTGCAGATATATTTTTCTCAAATTGTGTGATCTATTTAAGATTGTCAGTAGTTATTTCACAGCAAGAAAGAGCAAGAAATAAGTTCGGATATTTATGAAATTTAAAGAAAAATGCCCAGAAACTATATATAAGAAGATTCTTACCTGTTTTAGAGTTTTTATAACTATTTTTACTACTTTTATTTTTGGTCGGTCAAGAATATATATATATATATATATATATAAAGATAATTATTTCGTGACCTTTGTATGTTATGGTAAATTATTTGTTGGCGATTTAAGGTCTGGTTTTACTTTAAAATATATATATTTAAAACAACCATACATGTTTCGGCAAATGATGCCTTTATCAAGGAATATAAAATATAAATGACAATATATTAATGTCATACATTTGAGTTGCTATGGAATGTATCTTTGAATAATTTTATCCATAGCAACTCAAATGTATGACATTAATATACTGTCATTTATATTTGACAAAGGCATCATTTGCCGAAACATGTAGGGTTGTTTTAAATATATATATATTTTAAAGTAAAACCAGACCTTAAATCGCCAACAAATTGAATTTACCATATATATATAACGAGCGTTCAACTAAATTTTACCTCGAAGTTGCCCATGGAAATTATACGTATATCTTAGCTTTTTACTTAAGTTCTTAATATGAATTTTGTTGGTTATGAACTATTTGAATGACATGATAAATGTCAAAATAATAAAATTAAAATATTTAACTAAATGAGATACGTTTATTTGCAACAAACAAGTAACATTTTATTAAAATTGTTGAAAGTGGCCACCACCTTGTTCGAGACATTTCTAACATCTTCTTCTAATGAAGGAGAAAACGTTTTGTAGTAGCATATCGTCGATTTCGTTAATTATTTCAGCAATTCTGATCTGAAGGTCTGCAAGATCAGGTATCTGTACCCAAAAAATGGAGTTCTTTAAAAAGGCCACAGAAAAAAATCACAGGGGTTAACATCACAAGATCTTGTTGGAAATTCATGTTCGATGTTTAAACTTATCAACCGATTTTGATAAATTTCCGTATCATATTAATTGTTTCACAAACTGTGTGCACTCTAGCTCCGTATTGTTGAAAGTAACCCTGATTTATTTCTTCTTCATTAAGCTGTTCAATAAATGTCATAATAATTTCTTGTCGATACCTTTCTCCTTTAAAGAAAATACGGCCAATGATTTTCCTTGGACTAATCGCACACCATACACCAATTTTCTGTGGATGAACAACATAACAGTCATGCGGTTTCTTAGTATTCCACATCCTTATATTTTGTGAGTTAACATATCCATTCAGATAAAACCATGATTCATCTGGGAAAAATTTTGTCAAGAATGTCATTATCAAAATTATTTAAGAACCACTGACAAAATGTTGATCTTCTAGGATAGTCAATTTCTTTGATTTCTTGATAATAGGCCATGCGATATGGAAATAAATGTAAGTCTTTTTTCAAAATTGTATGACAAGTGCCAATTGAAACACCCACTCGTGGAGAGAATACTCGTATGGATGTTCCTGGTGTATCATTCATAATTTGCGTTACATCGTCAACTAGCTCTTCCGTACATTTTTTCGGACGGCCACTGTCTTCTTTCCGTATAACACTCTCTGTTTCTCTGAAAACCTTAGTGCAATATTTAACTGTGTACCAAAAACTATCAAAATCAAAGACGAAGTTTGGAAACATATTTCTAAATTCCTCTAAGCATTCTTCAAGAAAATAGTGCCATTGTCCGTTAATATTACGTCCGTTCCAAAAATAAGATTCAACCATGAATGATTTGTGTTGAACAGTGAAAACCATTTTAAATCAATTTTAAATTACAAAGCAATTTCAAAAAGCTCCAACTAAGTATATATCAGAATAAATAGTCTGTCAAATTGACAACTGATGCAAATGTAAATAGTACAAGTTACGACAAACATTTTTATTGTCATGGACTACTAGAGGTAAAATTTATTTGAACGCTTTTTATATACATGTACATATATACATAATTATTTCTTGGCCTTTGTATGTTATAGCAGATTCAATTAATCGGCAATTTAAAGTCTGTTTTACTTAAAATGTATATATTTAAAATAATCTTATATGTTTCGGCAACTATTGCCATAGTCAAAGAAATTTAAAATATAAATGACAGTATATTAATGTCATATATCTGCAGTTGTCATGGATAAAATTAAAATATTCAAAGATACATTCAAGTTTAATAATAATAATAATTCATGCCTCAGCACTCTCAACAGCGAGATGTCAATTACGGGGGATTGACAAGCCATTAGTTATTATTATGTCTGCGCCAGTGGAGCTACCTAATATGTTAAGCTGTCGGTATTCGCCTTGAACAAGAAGAAAAACCACGAAAACCTGCTCGGATACCCTAGTCAGAGATCCAAACACGGAACTGCCAGCATGATAAGCTAATGTACATATATTTAAATAAAAATAACATATGATAGAAATTGATGTAATAACAACATATATTCATGATGGTAAATTGCAGATCGTTACATTATTAGGTTATAGTATATACTGCTTAGATTTTTATATCACTTCTGTTGTAAATTGAATTTTTTTCTTGTTTAATATTAATAATTATAATAATATCGATTACCAGTGTGTTTTAAAAATCGAAATGGTGATCGCGTTGTAGTTTGTGTGTAAATAAAGCAGTTTTGTCTATTTTGAAGTATTTGTGGGTTTTTATTCCTTTGTATAAATATTGTTTAGTTTGACCTATGTAGTAACTATCGCAATCGGAACATGGTATTTTATAGACGACATGTGTTTCTCGAATTTTTTCTCTATTTTAGGTTTTAGTTCTGTAAATAGACGTTTATTAGTATTGCTGAGTTTAAATGTTGTTGCTATATCATATTTTTTGAAGGTATATATTTGTTTTTTCTGATAATTCTGGAATTGTGGTGTCTGCAGTGTTTTATATTTGGTGGATTCTTTTTTAATTGTTTACTCTATAAGTTGTGGTGGACAGATATTATCTGTTGTCGTTTTAATTTTCTTGATGTTATCTTTTCTGTATTTATTATGTGATAGTTTTACTGCTCTACCAGTCAGATTATTTATAATTATTTTATTGTAAACTTAGTGGTAATTCCTATATCGAAAGGAAGCTGTGGGTTTGTTGTAACAATTTGTATAAATAGTACCCTGTCTATCATAGGCTAAAGAAATATCAAGAAAATTAATACTGTTATTAACTTCTTCTTCAATTGTAAATTTTCATTTGTTTATAAATATAAATGACAGTATATTAATGTCATTAATATACTGTCATTTATATTTTCAATTTCTTTGAAAAAGGCATTGTGTGTCGAAACATGTAAGATTATTTTAAATATATACAAATTAAATTAAAACAAACCTTAAATCGCCGGGTAATAGAATCTACTATATATCTATATATATATATATATATATATATATATATATATATATATATATATATATATATATATGCACTACGGTCATACTGCTATCAAGGCATTGTTGGATTATAAAGTTTTTGATTCATGCATTTAGTGTTTTTTGATAATTTATATTTCCTTCGAAGTAAACAATCTAACGTTTTTGTAGTCTTACGTTTACGTTTCCTGAAAGAATAAACAAACTTAGGTTATAGTCGTATAATAATTATAGTAGTAAGAGTTTTTGAAAACAAATACCTACCTGTTAAGGTATGCAATATCCAACCACTGTATTTGTTACCTTTTTTAAGCATTCTTCTTTTTTTTTTAAATAAATATTTTATGTTGTTTTGTTTAAAAGAAAAAGTTTTATTGTATATGATTAACCGTAAAAATATATTGAAGGGTTTCTTTTTTAGTCTACCTAATTTAGCGTAGAACTAAATCTTGTTGATTACACAAAGTGAGTTACGTCTAACCTGATATAGATGTCAGCTTGTCCGACAAACGGTTTAAGTGATCGATAAATATCCTTTCCTAATCGATAGATATCCTTTTTTAAAATTGGTAAAATAAATAATGGTTTATTTTTTTTTAATGTATGTTTACTTCCGCCGGTCATAAAACGGACCAATTCACACGCCTGAGATATTTATATGTTATTTGTAAGAGTCTCATTTATATTACAGAATGTTGTAAACCTCCGCAGTGTACATTGTATAGCCGACTGAACCTGAGATATCATATTGTTGCGGTAGCATTTCTAGCACCTTCGCTGTCGAGGTTTACTACAATATATATATATATATATATATATATATACAACGTGTCCAGGAAAGTATGCAACAAAGGGAAAACTTTTTTATGGTCTATTTGTCAGGAAATTTTATTCTTTATAAAAGTTTTTGCTTTACTTAAAACCCATTTATCCGTTAAAACAAATAAAATATCGCTTTAAATAATGAAAATATTCTTTAATAACTTGAAAATACAAAAAATGTTATTTTTATGTTTTAAACAAACGTCACTCGATATGATCGCTCAATACAAAAATTTGTACGTCTGCTTGAGTCTCTGACGGCATTTTGCAAGAAATTGGTAATACTATATAAATGCGTTACCGCTTCCTTTATCCTGTTCTGCAAATCTTCTTGGTTATCAAATGGCCTTTCTGAATACACCCGATTTTTCAACCAACCCCATAAAAAATAATCCAAAGGATTTAAATCCGGCGAGCGTGGAGGCGATGGAAATGTTGAATATCTTCCTATCCATTTTTCTTGAAATTCTTGGTTTAAATACTGCACGACTCGACGAGAACTATGTGCAGGTGCACCATCATGTAAACCACAAAGAACATCTTGTTTGTAAAGGTAAGTTGTCAAATTCATCTTCTAATTCAGTAGTCAGAAATGCTAAATACCTTTCAGCATTTAGAGTTTGTTGAAAAAAATTCGGCCCGATCACTCTTCTCTTCAAAATTCCGCACCAAACATTTATCTTTCATGAATATTGATTTTTACACTCCATTTGGAAATGTGGATTCTCTTGAGACCACCAACGACAGTTTTGCGAACAAACTATACCAATTGTGGTGAATGTCGCTTTATCGGTAAATAATAAATTTCTGGGAAATGTTATGTCTGTTTCTATTTCACATTGTATCATGAAGGGAAACTCTAAACGCTACTCATAATCTCGTTCTTGCAACGTTTGGACATATCTTGGTTTAAATGGAGTAAATTTGTATGTTTTCAATATTTGATGTACTAATGATTTACGTAATCCTAAATTAGTAAATTAGTAGTACATTTTCTCACAGATAATTTAGAATTCCCAATTACACTTTGTAAAACATTTAAAGAATTATCTAAATTTCTTGCTGGTCTATCATGTTCCTTTTTAAAATAAAATTCCAAAGAGCCTGTTTGTTTAAATTGTCGCAAAATTCGGGATACCGTAGACCAACTAACGTTTTTATTGGGATGCCTTTCGTTAAAAGTCGCAGCTACGTCTCTACATGTCTTATAATTATCGCCACATATAAGCACTAACTCTGCTCTTTCTTGCAAAGTTAAACGTTCTGCCATAGTAATGTATTTTGTAGGATGTCAAAGTTACTGTCAAATACCATGCATACGTGATTAAAAGTAAAAAGTAATGCTAATGACTGCACACACGATATTAAGTAGGTACGGAAATTTTGAACAATTAATAAAATAATTGTATTTTTACTATCTAATATGATAACTCATTTATTTTAACGGGTAAATAGGTTTTAAGTAAAGCAAAAACTTTTATAAAGAATAAAATTTCCTGAGAAATAGAAAATAAAAAAGTTTTCCCTTTGTTGCATACTTTCCTGGACACGTTGTATATATATATATATATATATATTGCTATGAGGCAAATAGCACCATTATTCCAGCTATCTGCAAATGGAAAACCAGTAATTAATACAGGAATTGCACTCTATAGAATGGCTATATTTGGCGGACATAATTTGTAAAATTTGTATCGAAATGTTAATAAATTAATATTACGATAACTTTGTATATTTCAGATTAATTTATTTTTCTTCAAAATTTACTTTTCATATTTTTAATTGTCATTTTCATAATTAAAGGCATTTACGCGAAATCAACAAGATAGCTAATTACATTCAAATTTTATATCGATATTAATTAGACACGCCCACTTTTTGAATTTTTACAAACCCGCGAACAGGTTATTTTAATTCTAAACATTACACATAACCTAACATTGGAAAGCCCGTTGTAACTATTTGCAAATTATTAATTTAATTTTGTTTTCCTGTTTGAATTAATATTTCATTTACATTTAAATTATTATCAATTGTACTAAAAGTAAAAATCAAGGCTATTTTCTTAATTTCTTACAAGGATTAGGAAAGAAATAATTGCTAGCGAGCGTCAGTAGAAAATTTTACAACGATTGCCAGAAAAAAAGCGCTACTCCGAATTTAAAATTTAATAAAACCAAAAATACTTATGATAAAATTCTAAAAATACTCAGAAAAGAAGCATTTAACCTTGGCGCTACTTTAGAACTACTTTTGGAGTCAATAATACCTGAGTCGGCAAGTAATCGTCCAACGCATCTTTTGGCCACCGACTACGAGCAATTCCTACGCCTTCGAACAGCGTCCATACCTGCATCGTAGAACCGAAAACACCTTTATTGGTTCCCGTACACCGAAAATTCTGACCAGCTGATACCATCCTACATACCTGCACGCTTCCTACAAGACACAGGTTTATTTAATTCAATTCATTTCGGAGAAAGTCTTATTAAAATCTATTTATTAACAAAACAAAATTTTATGAAATTTATAACTCCTTGATTTTAGTTTAAAAATATATTTCGATCGCAGTAGCTTGAAGAATTCTTCAAGCTACTGCGAAACGACGAACATCTACGTACAGCCCTGAAGATGTCCCTTGAAACAGTGGACGAAACGTTGGCAATTACGCCTAACTCGACGCGGTTCCAACTCGGAAACCGAGATCTACATCTAGAGAACGACCGCGGAAACCTACACCTACATTTATTTTTAAGTTGTTGCTGGTACCTGGTATCTTTCATTTTCTTTTAACATATTTTTTAGTTGTTGCTGGTACCTGGTATCTTTCATTTTCTTTTAACATATATACATACTAATGTAACACAAACGTCTTTTTAGTATTCGATTTATTATTAAATACGTATAAAGTTCGCTCTTTTTATTGTTTGATTGCTTTGAAAGAGAATTAATAAATTCGGCTATTTATAAATTGTAACCTAAGTTTTGCAAGTTTGACATGAGCGTTTAATACCATAACCTAAAATGTAAACAAATAGATTTTTCCAATGGCTTTTGCAAATGATTTCGCAACAATTCTGACATCATTGATGACATGCACGTCTTTGAATCGTGAACGGCGTTTAATACCTATAACGTAAGTCACATTTGACAAGTCAAATAAGGCATGTTAAATTTCATAAGCCTGGCTTACATTAATAATATGTTAGTGTACGGGTTTTATATGTCGGGCAGTGTACGACAGGGTATTAGCAATGTATGTATAACCTATGAAGCTATAATTGACACTACAAATATATTTGTCCCGTTTATGCAACTAAAAACTCTGATATTATACCCATAAGAGTTCTACAGGTTGTCGCGCAGTGTTCTTTATAAAACTTGTATCTTAATATCTGTCTTAGTGTCTAAGTTGTATCTTACTATTGTGAAAGTTAACGTTGTGTTATTAATTAGAAGATTTTATACAAATATGGATGAGATATTGTTAGAAGTTAGTAAATCAATATTAACTGATATCCAAAGTGAGATTTATACAATATGATAGTTGAAATAAATTTTTTGAACCTATATTAGAAATAATATAATTATTTAGAAAGAAATTGTTCAAAATCTTACCGTCCTACTCGTAAAGAATACTGAGCTCGTCGTGATAAATTGGACATTTGCAATAGTGTGCCTACGTAGTTCTTGCAAATTATTTATGCGCTTTAGGAATGTTACGGCTTTAGATAGGGGAATGAATCTACTTGATCTACTTGTCTGAACTTATAAAATGGTCTGGGGAAAGTTGGTGTAAATAATACATAGTTGTATGTCGAGTGTGAGATGTGGTAAAAATCCTCTTAGAAATAACAATTCGCTAATTCTATGTTATCAAACTAATTTATAAATGGCTCTATAATAATGGGTTCGTGTCCTTAGGTTTTAATTGTTTCTTGAAAGAATACCGCCTCAATAATTCGTTGTCTTGACATTGCCACTCAAACACCAATTTTAATTAGACGCAATGGTACTGCGGCTCAATTGGATTATCTGCCGACACCAAGTGCTATAATTCTGCAAATTAACATAACTAGACAGGTGATCGAAATTTATATTGGTGTAAATGTAGTTGTTTTATTCAGGATCGAGAAGATTCATAGGAAAGTTCTAAAATAGAAATAGGAGAACTTAAGAAAATATTAATAATTAATTGAACCTCACCTATTAGTTGAAATAGACAACGTACAGACATATGAGGATTTTGTTCAAGAATTTGATTCACATTTTCCAAAATATTGGATGTAATAACAGTGGTGCGACCAGTAAATTGACTTTTAGCCACATTACCTGTATTTAAAAACTTTCTATTATCCTAACATTATTTGTGACATTATTTTAATTTGTAAAAAGTAACAATATTCAATTCAATGTGTTTTTCTGAATACATTTTGATAATTGATTGGAATACATTCAACTACTATTCATTTTCCAAGCCACTTCATTAGGGAAATAAATGTATTTTACTCCCCAGTGAAGACCATTTTGAAAGTAAAACAAATTGTTTTGTCTATTTGCTTGAATTTTATTTTATTAGGTTTTTGACAAATTTGAATTTCGTTCATTTATTTTTTAAACTTAGGCATATTAGTAGAAAGTTACAGAATTGTTGTGAGTTTAAGAAATCATTTATAGTCATTTGTACGAGGAAATATCAGAAAATAAATAGACTGGTGCTGTAGTACAAAAATGAAACATTTGTTTAAAAAACCTCAACAACTATCCTTCAAAGTACTCTCCATCCTGTGCCATACACTTGTCCATCGTCTTGTCCACTTGTCATAAACATCTGGGAAACAATTTTTTGAGAGTCTAGTTAGTATACCCATCACCGAGTTGTTGAGCTCTAACTTTTCGATCTCCAAATTCTGTTTTGACTTCCAGAAACAAATGCAAGTCACATGGAGCAATACCAGGTGAGTAGGAAGGGTAAGTTATAATTTACATTCCAAATTCTTCAAGTGTTCGTGGACAAATCGCTGATCTGTGGATCAGAGTATTGTCGTGATGCAGGATCCAACCGATGTCTTGATAAATTAGACATTTTTTCTTTAATTTTGCCTTTAGACTTCCTCAAAGTGCATTAGAACAGTACTCTTCAGTTACTGTATGTTCTCTAGGTATATTGTGATCATAAATAACGTCCATTTATAACAAAATTAAGTACATCGCTTTACCGGTACTTTTCACAGCTTTCGCCTTCTGCGGTCTTGGACTGCCTTTATGTTTCCATTGCATACTTTGAGTCTTTAATTCAAGGTCGTAATAATATAACCAACTCTCGTCACATGTAGCTACATTGCTTAAAAACTGTGGATTATGTTGCAGTTGCTTTTTCCACGGCCGACAAATTATCACTCGATTGGGTTTCTGTTCATCGCTCATCACTTTTGGAATCTATTTTGCCGCGGCCTGCCGGTACCCCAAATCTAAATGAAAATTTTTTTTAAATGAAATCATAAGACAAATTAACAATGTCAGAAATTCGATATATTCCAATCCGAAGACCATTTTGGATTAAGTCGTTAATTTCTGCAATTTTTGAATCAATCCTCCACTGATTCACAACCATCTTTAAATTTCTTGTGCCACTCAAACACTACTTCGTGATCAACTATCATCTGGGTATGAAATGAAATGAATGATTAAAGCTGTTTAATCATTTCAAAAATTTCAGTTGGAGTTTTACTCAATCGAACACAAAATTTATCGCATATCTTTGCTCTACTCTCATTTTTTCGATGGGTACGTTAAACGCTGACGATTCAGTAATTAATTTGTAATAAACGTCAAAAGTTAAATCAAAACCTACTTGAGGATAAGTACATTAGAGATGGAGGTTTCATGTTATATTCTTTGTGCTATAAAATTCTAGTTGTGAAAGAAGTTAACCAGTCTCGTTACATTTTGATATACCTCGTATAACAGTTCATTTTAGTACTTAAATATTCGACTATATTAGTACACGTTTAATAATAGCCTTGCGTAATTATAAAATATTTTATTTTTAAATAAGATTTTCATTAACGTGTACTCTTGTCCATTCAAAGTTGTTTTACATTAAAACAATATTTTTTCAGACAATGCATCATGTCGCAGTTTTATTTCCTCAAACCTTTATTGTGTATGTGTATCTGCATGGATGCATAATAATTTTTACGACTGCCTGTACACATCCAACATATGTACATATGCTCGTTAATGTAATTTTGCGTTCAGCAAATTGAAGTTCTAATTTATATTCATGTTTTACAAATTGCTAGTTATTTAGCCTGTGATAAGAATATACTATGAGTGTCGTGATTTGTTTTCATTACGTAACATTATATAAATATATCCTAGTATATTTTCTTGGTAAGCAAGCAATGAATGAATGCATAAATGCGTTTTTGGTACTGGTATCCATTTCTTTTCAGATGACTATAAAGTTTATGTAATTTAACCTCTTCAATGATATAGTGCGTTTGTGTACGTTTTGTGTAAAGTTAAATATTTTTTATCGAATACAGTTCGTTTTTGTTTAGTGGCAGCCATTGTAGTCGGTCACTGTAGTATATTCTGCAGTACCAATAAATTTTATTCTCAAAGAGTGCAACTATATTTACATCGTAAGTAAATTATTTTGTTTCTTTTTGTTTGATAGTAAATATTATAAACACATATTCACAAATTCAATTTCGTTTATTCATAAAAACTACAAGAGCTTTGCCTAATTTTACAATTTGAGTGCTACTGTTACATTTAATTTTTAGTCACTTTTTTTATTTTATCATCAGTACTATACCGCTTGTCTGCTAATAATTTCTTAAGGTAGAGAAAAATTTGGTAATTAGTCGGTGCAAGATTGGGACTATAGTGTGGGTAAAATTCTCATTTACATTTGCCAAAGTGTTTTTTTTTTACTTAAAAAATGTATAAAGCCCCTTACTACAATTAATCCTCGTATCTTAAATAGGTATTTCCAAGTTGTCATCCTCAGTAGGTAAAATAAAAAATCACAGTGTTGAATATGGGGCACAGTAAAGCTAACATAAAGAATCACAAAACACTTTAAAAGGCGTCCGCGTAAAGGCAAAGTTTGCTACCTACGCGAGAAGCAGGCGCAGCGATGGCGTCTGAAGTAGTCGTATCGAACAATGTCTGGGAGCTTCTATTTATTGTATATGCCCTTAGTCAGTGGAGACGGGTGTGGGTGACTAAAATAAAAGATAGAAGGTAGCGCCACTCAATTTTGCTTATAGACGCTCAGTCTGAAAACTGAGAACTGAGAAAACTGAGAAGGCGCATGCGCACACAAACTACACTGAAATCTAAATACTTACGAAATACTAATACTAGAATGCTGCGCAGGATACTTGCAACCTGAAAAGAAATTTCTAAAGGAAAAAAAAGGCAAAGAAAAAGCTTGAAAACAATTAATTCTCGTATATTCACGTCAAAGATATATAACTAAAATAACCAAAGTAAATGTTTTGGGTTTTAAGAACCACCAGATATACACCTTTACTTAAAATCACGATCAACATAATAAATACTGAAATACACATCATATTGTATATGAAGAAATTTATATCAATTCTAAAACCATAAAATATTGAAAAAAAGTTCAAGCAAACTAGTACAGTTAATACTAAATTTTCATCAAAACATCAAAAATAGATCCGGTATAAAATAAAATCTAAATAACAATTATGAAATAAACACAGCTTTTTCTAGGGTACCTCAGAAACAACCTCACAAATTATTATAATCAAATATAAGTTGCAATAATTACTTTACATGATAACCAAATATAAATTTTATTTAAATACAAATATTATAATTTCCAGAATACATCTACATTTAACGTACAGTCTTATTTTTATTGTTCATACGAAATGCAGCTGGGCACGTAAAAAAAACATTTAGTTTCACATACGGCAAATATTTAGCAGAAAAGGAAATGTATTACAGAAATAAATATGTGCAAAAATGAACCGAAATTTAAAATTTAATGAAATTACAGCAAAAGTTCATTTTTACGTTTAAATGTTATTAATATGTATTGTTACGGTTTTAGAGAAAAAATAGAGGTTCATCTGCCTTCACGTACATTTTACTTAATTAAATCAATTTGGTAGTGACATCGCGCGGTTTAACTTTCAACTTCTTCAAATCTAACTATTATCAGGATAAAATAAAACAAATTTTAATGAATTTCACTTTTTAATTAACACTGTAACGATCGTTTCGCTCCAACCTGAGCTTGATCAGACATGTAACTAACTTATTTACAAATTTTTTAACACAAGTATACGGTAACAAACACATGTTTTATTTTAAGTAGGAATGGGTACTTTTTATTACTAAAATGTCTATGCACAAAACTTTACTGCACTTCTTCAATCTAATTGATTTTTCGCTTCTCTGTTGGTTCAGCAACCAGTTTCGCTTGCGTAAGATTCGTATAGAACGTTATAGATGTCGCCCTTAATTTTCACAATTATTTTATATTGCACGTTAATTAGATGCGGGACCGTGTAATCTATTCTGCTGTTTATAACTATTTTCCAAATTAATTTTGGGTGTCGAATTAATGTAGTTTCGCGGGATTCGCGGCATAAGTTCTACTTTATTTAAGTGCGAGAAGGTCGTTTTTACGGTAAGAAATATCTTGATCCTTTGTACTTTTCCTAATGATTGTCCTTTATCCTTTGTAGGATATAAATTTTTATCGTGTACCTGTTAGAGAATTTTTCCTTTACCTGCGGTTTCAACGCAGTTAAAACTTCGCAGATACCAGGGGCAAGCGGACACGTTTCCCATAGGACTGACTATTTCAAACCATCCACGGATGTTTCCTTGGTGTTAAATTTTTGGAGGAAAACCGTGTGAAAACGGCTTCATTTCACATTCATTAGTGATTTTTATTTGAGGCGTGGTCACCAAAAAAAAAACTTCTAGAACGTTCATCGACGTCACCATGATGGCCGTCTAATGGATGCCGAAGTGTTTGGCGGTAAATGGTATAGAATAATTCAATAGTTTTGTTCGTAGATCTCTTTGAGGGCATTCCCATAAAGTTTGTAGTTAGGCAGTAACGGAGACAATTTAAAGTAGGTGTCATAATTTCTCTAGTTATATATAAGTAAAGGCTCTAGAGAAAGCCGATTATTAGTTATTTTGTGCATTCGATGCAATTTGAACGTTACCTAAATGATAGCATCGTAAGATTCTGTTAGATTGATACACTTCATTTAATTTAGAGCTCGGTTATTGTGATGAGCATTTTAATTGTTTTAATTCAGAAGTAATTTACACTAAATTCTTTACTGCACAGCGAATAGATTATTCGCTCAGTTTTACTTATTAATTTTCTTGTAACTTAGTTTGCCGAGCAAGGCATTAACCAATGTGTATTTAGTAGATAGGTGGTTACACACCAAGATACGATCTATTGTCTTGTGGTATTTTTTATACTGGTTGACTAGCTTCATTAGCAACCAGGTGAAACTTGTATTGTTATTCTATACGAGGCATTTATCCTTCAGACGAGCCTTCGTACTGGTTAAGTATTATTTTGGGATACGTTGCTGTTTTGATTTAATTAAGATCGTTATAACCTTATTGTAAAGGATCCAGAATTAAGTATACTTAGTTGTGTTCTACTGAATCACTTGTTCAGACACGAATTTAATTTAATTCATATTTTGTTTACTTTAATTTCTTACCTGTTAATACAGGGGGCGGGGGGTTATGCTTATTTAACCAAATACATATCTTATTTACTTTAATTTCTTACCTGTAAATACAGGGTGTTATACTTTCAATTGATACTGTTTATTGTATTCACTGATATGCGCCAGGGGCGAAACAGTTAAATTACATTTATTTTAGTATTTTATTTCATAGATTTTGGAATTTCAAATCTATATTTTTCTTAGTGAAAACTGCTCTTAACGTCGACTCAATATTTTTTATTTCAATATTTAATTTTCTTGAGCCCACTGGTTTTTTTTTCTTTATAATAAACTTGTTATAGTTGATGTCTTGTATTTGTTTGATACCTTTCCCACAAGTGTATGAGTTAAGTAACTGCGGTGATAGGTATATATATTTTTTTATTAATTATCAAGTAGTTTGGGGCCAAACAAGTTTTGCTTTTGAAGCTACCTGCATCCCACCCGCTTCCGTGTTACGGCGGTGCTCTGCTGAGGAATACGGTGGCGCTCACTTTCCACCTCGCGACCTTGACCCGCGACGCTCTCCAATCGATTGAGTTGGTCCGCAGAGTAATTCCTTTGGGACGTTCGCCAAGAGGTAGGTTCAAAGCAAAGGGGGTGGTCCAGCAGAACATCTCGCTACCACGTATAACTACTTGTTTTGTATTTAGATTTTGTCGCGAAAAGTGTAGCAGTATAAATCTACACAACTGACTTTAATCTGAAATATAAAGATAAATTGAAGTTGCAAGGAATCAAGCTCTAAAATATTATGTTAATTAATTATGAAAGGAAATATAAAACAAAAGCAAAATATTAAATATAATTAAACTAGTACAAAATAAAAATAATGGTACGAATTACTTGTTTCCCTACGGTACGTCATGCCCTTTGGTGATGGTTTTATGGTCGCCCATGAGAGAAAATTCACTAAATTACGGCTTTGGTCTGGCTTGGTGGTAATCAGATAATTATCAACGTGGTAACCCCAGATGATAGAGGGATGTAGTGCCCTAAACGATATCTTCACCAGAAAGCTTATTCTTCCGAAGATCGAACAGGAAGGCCATTATAGTTACGGTTTGGTTTAAATAACTTCTCTAAACTACTAATTCTGCTACAAACGAAATCAGCTATTCCATAAATATATAATCACTACTCTAATGCGATAAAACTATATGCCGAAGAGCTGTCATTATAGCCTTCTTTTTTTGAAGATCTGCACTAATTAAAAAGACTCACCTTGATACCACAAAGGTCGGAGGTCGAATGTCAATCCCCCGCTTGCATAAAAAACGATAGGGGGGTGATAAAGGTCGCAAATTAAACACATATAGCGATATACATACTCGTTGAACGTATTTAAATGACGCGCAAACAAATTAAGATATCGGGACTCGACAATAAATAAAAAGAGAACTAGAAGGAAAAATTAAGTCGTAACAAGTTTTAAAAAACTAAAATTAGGTCAACTTACCCCCTTTAGAAGTGACACACGTGTTTGTTCTCACATACTCGGTTCCTACCTCTTACCTCCTACTTCTCTAAGAATTCGGACAGGCAGGTGACTGGAACTGGACCGTTGTCGGTGTTGTATGTGTTATTTTTGTTTTTAATAATATGAATAATTTTGTCTGTGTTCATACCCTCGGATTGCTTATATTTTTAGTATGTTTTAAACACTTTAAAGACGAGCGACACTCGATTTTCGGGTCGATTGAATTTAATATGCAATATCTGTTCTTTATGACGGGTTATTATAAAGCATTTTGTTTGACCAACAAGTTATAAACGCAGCAATTAATTTCAATATACCCGCTTTCTGTTTCATATCTGATTTATCTTTGGTATTTCCGAGGGGGCGCTTTAATTGTCTTTTCGGACCGAAAAGCAACTTGGAGACCCTATACTGGACATCAAATTACGATCAACTTCAAGTTGCCTTTCGTCGAAAACACAATTAAAGCAATTCTCGGTAATTCCAAAAATAAATTAGATATGAACCAGAAAGCGGGTATATATGAAATTGCCGCGATTGTAATCTGAAATATATTGACCAAATAAAACGCTTACTAATAACAAGTTATAAAGAATATATATCGCACATTAAATTCAATAGACTGGAAAATCGAGTATTGCCCGTCATGTATTAGAAGCCGATCAAAATATTACGGTAGATTGTTTAAAGCTTATTAAGAATATGAGCAATCCGAGGGAGTTAGATATATACGAAAGGATTCATATCGTTGATAACAAAAATAACATATAGAGCCGTCGACAATGGTCCTTTCCCAGACACTTGCTTATTATAATTCTTCGAAAAGTAGGAGGTAAGAGGTAGGAAACTAGGTGTGAGAACAAACACATGTTTGTCATTTCTGGAGAGGAGTAATTTGATCTAATTTTAGTATCTTAAAACTTAGTGTATATGTGGACTTGTACCTTTTTTTAAGTTTTTAGTTCACCGCAGTCTCCAGGTGAAAACTTTCATCCAAGGGTACTCGTTTGACTGAGTGTGGTGTGGTGTCATATAGCAAAAAATTTCGGAACTAAGAAGACATGACCTTTTATTCTTGATAAACTTCCGCAGTTTTTGTAACATAGCCCTACAATAGCAGCTGCTTTTATTGTGGTTACTGTCCTAAAGTCACGTGACTTTTCGGGTGAAAAATTGATTTTTTTTGGATTCGGTGATTTCCTAAAACTCCTAACCACCAACGCTATAAGCCCTTCAAAAATGGCCCGCTACCATGTACTTTGACTTGTTCTCCTCAGTGACAGCATTTCATGTATCGATCTTGCGCACAAAAGCCGTGTCTTCTAATTCACTATGCAGGTTATGTGCATAAACTATTGTTGTAATTATTCTTAAAATTTTTGTGATTATTTGCAAAGTTGAAAAGTTGGTAAGTATTACGTAAGCAAGCACGTAGTTTATTTTGTTTTATAAATAAAATAATAATGTTTCTCAAATAAACTGCTTTATGTCTGCATAAACATTTACATAGGTTGTAATTATTGCGGTGGCACCAATTCATTGTAAGATACTGGCATTCTTGCAGATTACGGATCATAATGACTGATCCAATATCTATAAGCACTTTTTACGATAGAAAAAGAATTCTCATCTTCCAAAATTCAAATTTATAGAAAATAAGCAGAGTAGACGAAGATATTTTAGAGAGCTTTTTTCTCTTCTCTGCCTCTTAATTGAGCCCTACAATTTCGAGTATGCTCTCTTCCCACTCATACCTCCACGCAAAATTTGGGGTTTGCGTCTTTTTCATAGGTACTTAGTTTCATAGTATCGAAATTAGGTAAATAATTAAACAACTCAAAATAATAGATTTAATGGACTACATTTTAAAACATGTTTCAATTTAGAATAGCAATTTAACATTAAGACAATTGGTAAAAACAGAACTAAAATAGATTGTACCATATTAACTAATAATAAAACCTAGAAGTTAAATCTTGATTTAATACAGTAATACAAAAATATTAATATCAATGTAAACATAAGTACACATTGATATACACAACGTATACTTATTGAAGAATGGTGGCTTCAACGTGCGGACACATGTTTCGAATTCGTTCTAGTTCTCGTCAGCGTACGAGGAGAAGCACACCAAATAGAACGGTAGCTGTTGAGGTTTTTGTAAAAGAAGATGTATGAAAAATGATCGGTTAAACGACGCATTGTCGTAATGCAACGACCAATTTCTAGCTCGCCAAAGTTCTGGCCGTTTGCGACTGATATCGTCACGGAGCCGCCCTAAATCTTTAAAATAGAACTAGGAATTGACAGCCGGGCCAGCTGGTCTGTACACTATGCCTTTTATGTCAACAAAATAATAATCAGCATTCTCTTCACATTGCTTTTCACTTAGCATGACCAGCTGGAATGAATTTTCTCTGCACTATGCCTTTTATGTAAAAAAAAAAATAAATTAGCATTCTCTTCACATTGCTTTTCACTTTTCGACACTTCTTGGGCCTTGGAGAGTTCGGACACTTCCACTGACTTGATTGTTGTTTAGTTTCTGGATCATAAAGCATAAATCCAGCTCTCGCCGCCAGTAATTACTCTTGACAAAAACTTTCACCGTCTGTAGCAAGTTTAAGTTCAGTGCAAATGGCAATTCGTTTCTGCTTTTGATCTGCTTGGGCTTGAGTTAGAAATCTCAAAACAAATCTGACGGCAATGCGGTGCATGCCAAATTCTTCAGTCATAATTATACGACGGTTTTCATGAATGATCCGTCGAGCAAGTTTTCGAGCGGATTCTAGTCTATCAACTTCCTTAAAGGTGTCTCTGATATATTCACAGATTCTGTGAAGAGCATATGCTACACAAGTAATATGCAGCATATTAGGATATGTTTCCTCAGAACGTTGAAAACCTGAACACATATAACCAGTTGCGATGTAGAAAAGACGTTTTCTATCTGCAAGGATGTGTTTCATTCAGAGAAAACATATTTTACAGAAGAGAACCTTGCGAAAGTATTGCTAGTTAATACCAGTACTCCTTTACTCAACTTGAACTACAAAATGAACAAATAAATATGTATTTCGTATTTTATAGATCACCACCCGTTTATTTTTCAATGAACAGTTAAAACAATAAAAAAAAGACTCGTCGTACTTTATTTATCTTACGAAGTATAAACTAATAAGTTAAGTAAATTATACACTTATATCCACGCCCATGAAGAACAGTATTTAGGTGTAATATTGAAGTAGTTGCGTCACTATTCAACGACAGAAAAAATGTGCAGTTAACCGAATGAATAATGCTATTCAATAACTGCGTGTTGTACTTAGCGATGTTATAGACTATTTATATAGCCAATCGTAATTTCGGCCTGATGCGTCCGGTCTCTAATTATAATGATCGCGGCAGGATAAACCTTCCACTTTATGCAATCACATGTAGGCTAGAGAAAACTGCGCCGACACGCAGTCCGTAGACATATACTTCTCACCACTTATCGGCGCGCATCGGTATTATTTTGGTTTCTCACGCTACAGTGTCAGTCCGGGAACGTCTGAGCCGTACGATGTATTTTTTACGATGTTTCAATCAATCAATCAATCTATCAATCAATCAATATTTTATTCCTTATGTGTTAGATAATAACAGCAAATGTCAAAGAGCATTCTCATTAGAGACAATTTAAACTAAGTTAAATTAGGACCTTTTGTTAGCCGCTGGAAACACTAACATCCCTACGTTTATGAATTTTATGTTTTTCGTTTTTAAATTTATCTTTATGCATATATTATAAAGCAAATAATACATTTCTAACGCTAGGGACTATTAATTTTATTACACGTTGTTAAAAGTAATCACTTTAGAGCACATTGTAACAAAAAATGAGGATCTTCTCCAGCACTATTTTTAATATTTCAGAACGACAATAGTGTTTATAACATGTTAAAAGTTACTTCAATTTCAGAATAACACCTATTCTAACTGAATATTTCACAATTAAATGCGTCCTACTACTGCCATATTAAAGTGATTCGTGTCAATTAAATTTAACGGACATGTTTATAGCAACTCTAAAGTTAGTAGAGAATGAGTTCTTTCTTGACCTGCACTTATTTTTAAACATATTGCTGCGAACTTTGCTTTCAAATATTTAATTTAAAATGGATGATTGTGTGTGCATGTAAAAAACCATAATTTTTGTAGAGACTCTGACTTTTGTAGAGGTCTGGCGTCCAAAGTAAATGCAAAGAAATAATAGAACAGGAGGCTATCAAAAATATTTTATTGTTCGTTTGTATTTTCATATCTCATTTTTGTTGTACTTAAAATATTTCATTCTTAACCTATACCTTAACCTATCGGTGCAACGTTAATATACAAATATTCTTTAGTGAGTCATATACGGATAGTATTGGAATTCTGATTCAAAATGAATCTCAAAATGAATCTCAAAATGAATCAAAGACTCATGAGGATTCCACTCGCAAAAGCCTCCAAATGCTGAGATTAGTCCTCAAAGCCTATCTCTGACTGAAATGTGGATCTCTAGTCTCTACTGATAACTTTTTACAAAGCGAGTAAGCGAGGTATTCAGCGCCTATTTAAGTGGTTAACGAGTCCCTACAAAATGCTTATCCTTACACTGTATAAATATTTTTTTTTAGTTTCGCGTCTATCGCTGAACGTTTTGAATTTTAAAATTTCAAATGGCACAGATATTTCGAGAACATTCAGGGAACACTACTTCCTCTTCATCAAACTCGGATATCTTCTAAGAATTCGGTTCCTACCCCAAATAATTTATTTCTGTTTTCTCTAATTTTCATAGTTATTTAATATTTCCAGCCATGTGTATTTTTATTTATCATTGCTAATTTTAATTTTTCCATCTCTATACGTTGTTTCGCTGTCTATGTGTTTTTCCTTTTTGTTGTAATTATTATTTGTAAATTCCGGAATAGAGAATTTTTAGTCTCGTCTTCCCCGAATACCTTCTCCTGCTCGTTTGTACAACAGATTTTACGCGGAAATCGTCTACGTAGTACTCCTCTACCCGTAGTATTTTCTTTCTCTTTCTTCCCTTGTTTGTATGGTGTCGTCTTGTCCTTTGCTTTCTATCTACGTACACGACACCACTGAAAACACTATATTCTCCGAATACAATAGCTGGGTTGTCCATTGTTATCGCTGCGAGACCAGGTGGCCGAGTAAGTCAAACAAATACTTCATTGAATTACGCCGGAATGTACTGAGCGTCGTTATACACAATTCCAATTGCCGATTGCGTTTTATGGAAATTGCATCCGTTCTCTACTCATAATATACCTTGTCACATGGCTTTGTTTACATCGTGATATGACTGCATTAATTACTTTTATTTGTATTTTATGCTATTTGTTTACTTCTTGTTACTGATAGTCTTCTTGTTTTGGATTTTGCTGGTCCAGATTACCCTCATGTATGACTTATACAATGAATTTTTCTTATATTTTAAAATAGCATTGGACGTCTTATGTTAATACATCCATTTTGACAAAGTTATTTATAACAATATAATAAATTTGAATTTAATATGTTTATTAACGTTATTACTGTATGAAGAAGATATTCTTTCATATCCTTTTGTAATCTTACTGGTGTGTATAGCATGTTTTATTAATTTAATTACATTTTTAAACGTTTAATAATCTAATTAACCTAAAATTTATTTACATAACCTTACTTGTTTACCTTTAATTCTTGGAAATATACATCCAAAATTTTAATACTACAATAATATATGATATACGAGGTGCATTTAAAATACACAACCTCGGTTGATTCCTTTTTAGTTTGTTTTTGCTTATCCAGTTATGTTTAATTAGATTATACGTTATTAATTCAATTTTTAATTTTCACCCAAAGTTAATTTCATAGCAATATGTTTGTTGTTACCTGTTTAACCCTATATCGCGTAATGTAGCAGAAATGATACAACTAAAGGAAGTGCGTATTAATCTGTACTACAAATATTATAGTCTGCGCAAACTCCTCGTTGCATAGAAGCTACAACACTTAATGTAACTGGGCATAAGGCATATATTAGAAACCGTTATTTTTCAAGTTATATTAGTATTGACCTAACCCTTATGTGTGACCGTTACTACTAGTGTTCACTGTGATGACAATTAGTGATATAAAGTTTTAAAACGTAAAATTTTCTTCGTAATTGTGTCCGATTTTGTTCTATAAGGTAAAAGGATTTCTAATATATTCTACATTTTCAATATATATATGAAATATATATAATAGTAGGCTATAAATTTTGTTGTATCATATCTGATACATTGCGTTTTTAGTGTAGAAAATTTACGAACAAATGAATCTGTGTAACAAAAGGAGGCCTCTTACAAATGAAGAGCTGGAAAAGTATGCGCAGCAATTGTGGGATAGTGATGATGGTCTAGAACAAGATGAATCTGACTTCGAACCTGAGAGCACCGAACTGGAAGATATACTAGATATACAAAATTTGCCTATTGTATTTGAAGATGACATGTCGCTAGATGAGTCAATAGAACCTACTGTTAGTAACGTAGTAAATACTGATACACTTAAAACATGTGTTCCTAAAAAAAATGCAAATATAATTTGGAAAAAGAAAAATTTAGTATTAGGTGATGCTAAAGAGTTCAGAGGTTCTGAAACATTGCCTTCCACATTTATGGACATCGATACCCGGTACGCCTTCTTCAAATACTTTTTTACAGACGAATTGATTACGAAAATAACTTTCCAGACGAATTTGTACGCTAGTCAAATAAATTTAAATAATACAACACATATTTCCGACCAAGACATTCTTTGGATTTACACACATAAAAGAAACAATGAGTCAAAAGAAATTTGAGAAAATTCGTCAAAATCTTCATTTCAATGACAATGACAATATACCTTCAACAAAAGACAACCATTCCGATAAACTTTATAAATTGCGACCAGTAATTGACACATTGTTATTCAGGTATAAAAGTGTACCATTGGAGAAACAGTTGTCGATAGACGAACAAATGTGTGCGTCCAAAGGTAGACACAGTTTGAAGCAGTAGCCTGCTAAGCCCCACAAATGGGGATTTAAACTCTTTATTCTCAGTGGTGTTAGTGGTTTTTCATATAATTATTAAATATGCACTGGAAAAAAAGACTATGAACTTGTAGGAGGTGAAATAGACTTAGTGGTAACTGGAAATTTGGTGCAACGCCTATGTAGGATTATACCCCACTATAAAAATTTTATCGTATATTTTGATAACTACTACACAAGTTTATCACTTGTATCACATCTGGCACAGAAAGGTATATTTTCTTTAGGAACAGTTAGAAGAAATCGAATACCAAATTGTAAAATTCCTGTCGATAAAGAACTAAATAAACAACAACGAGGTACATCTTATGAGTATGTTTGTGGCATGGAAGGATAACCGAACCGTATGCCTTTTGTCTAGTTACACAGGTGTACTTCGAAAGACTACTATAAAGCACTTCGATAGAAAGGAAAAACGTAAAATAGAAGTAGAGTGTCCAAATATTATTACAGAATACAATCGCCACATGGGTGGCGGTGATCTTATGGACAGTCTTATTGGCCGATATAAGATTAAAATTAAATCTAAGAAATGGTATCTTAGGTTACTTTACCACATGCTGGACATGACACTTGTTAACGCATGGCTATTATATAAAATAGTAAATCAGCAGCGTAAAGAAGATTTCTCCATGCGGCTAGCCGACTTTAGAACAGAAGTAGCTTATTGTTTGAGCAAAAGTGGAAGTAGCACTATCAGTAAAAGAGGCAGACCATCTGATACAGAAAAGTTAATACAAGCAAAGAGACAACGCTCGGCAACGGCTTCTTACATTCCTCCAAAGGATGTAAGATTAGATGGGTGGAATCATTGGCCAATATACATTGAAGCAAGGCAAAGGTGCAAATTACCTACATGCAAATAATTTTCGTATATTAAATGCAACAAATGCAGCTTATTTTTCTGTTTAAATAAAAATAATAATTGTTTCCTAAAATTTCATACCAGTTAAGCTTATACTATACTTTGTTATACAATAACCCCCTTTTATCAAATCTGCTACAACTATATTTTACAAAATAAAAACGTTTTAGAATAGAATATATTTTTTTAAATATTTTTTCCGAGTTCTGAACATAACATAATATTCAGGATTTTTTTTGAGACCAATAAAAAAAATTGCGCGATATAGGGTTAAAGAAGAAATAGTATAGTTAGATTAATTACGCCATAACGTGTTGAAAAGACATAATAGTAGTACCACGTACCTTGAATTTTTACCGCAGGCGCTTAGTGTTTATAATATTGGATAAAAATTCAGAATTACACTAGGGCCAATAATAATAATAATACAAACAGTTGGATTAATGTATCTGCTACTGTACATATATTTCTTAAATTTAAATGTTATAATTATAGTAGTTAATTATAGTTAATTACTAAGTATCATAGGATACTGAATAACAATGACTCATGTTTTGAATACCAATGTAAATGTATAACACTAAAATAATATGGAATTTGTTGCAGCTACGTAATTATTTAATTGAGCCTGTCAGAATATTTGACTAAATCGATATTTGATTGAAATTAAGTGCTGAATTGTGGTTATTAGAATTATCTCGCTTTCATAGTAAAAATAAACTTGAATTGAGATTAATTGATGCGTTTTTAGTATCTACCAGTATGCATGCTTTGCTAATCAACCTATCGAAATGATGATAATAGAATAATAGGTAATAGAAAATGTTTAGCCAATAACAAAAGATAAATTAACCAATTATAAGATATTAACATACATAGGACCAATAAGTAAAAAAATAGAAAAAAAATTACGTAAAACATGTAAATGTATCTTACAAAACTAATAATTCTTTAGGGAAATTCATAAGAAATAATAAATTTAAGACAAGCAAAAGTAAAAAATCAGGAGTATACAAATTAACATGTAAAGACTATCCTAAAATATACATAGGCCAAATAGGGAGGAGCTTCGAGAAACGAATAAAAGAACATCTCAAGCGTTTTAATAATAAAGAGACACATTCCAATTGCGCACGTCATTTGTTAGAAAATAACCATAGTTTCAATAGCAATTTTTAAATTCTACATTCACAACAAAGAGGATTAAAGTTAAATTTACTGGAAGCCTTAAAAATAAATAAACTTAAACATACAGATATACTGTTAAATGATTAAATAACCTTAATAACTTCCATCTTTTAAATTGGCATCATTAAATATCAATCTTAACAACACATTTATAACAACACAATATATCGGTTAGGAGATAGGAAAATCCCAAGGAAAAGGTTGGTGAGAAATTCATAAATTTATAGAATGTGAGTTAGTAGTAAGGTAATATTTGAAGAAGCTACAACATAGCGAAACATGTCATTGTAAATATATAGTATATATAATATATTGTAATTTATACTAGAAATTAGTAAAAAATGTGTTTTACTTCAATCCCATCTATTATAGATTTCCAGCAGGTATCGGCAGTATTAAACTTAAATAAAACACCTTATATTTTCACAAAACAATAGTATATTTAACTATATGTACATTTCATGTGCACTGCACACATCATCAGTAGTTACTATTTAAACGTATTATTTTCGAGTACATGTATAGTAAAAATATATCTATTTTGGGTAGGGGTGTAAAAAATTTTTCAATTACAAATGGTTAAAAATGCAAATAATCGGAAAGTATGGTCGTCTATTGTAAAAACTAAACTCTATTGAAATTCTAAGAAGGACAAATTTGGGAAGGACCGTTACATATAAAAAATAAGACATCTGACCGTGTTGAGTTATATTAAATAACAATATAGTAACGTGAAAAGAATCTATTAATTATTAGATATTGTTGGTATACAATTTAAAAGTTTTTTTATTAATAGGTGACATGTCATTGTTAACGAGGTAATTTTTGTATTTTTTCATATGTATGGCTTCCCACATGTCTAAATTTCTGCTGTTACATTTCAGATTCAATCAACGAGATCATAATATTTTTACATAACACGGGTCAACACAAAATTTGACTTTGACTTTAAAGCATAAAATTTCGATATTTTAGTTCGTAATTAGACGAAAAAAAATATATGACATGAAAAAGTTTGCTTTTGTATTTAGGAGACCGATTGAACGATATTTTTCAAAATCTGTGGTTTTAATTTTTAATTGAAGATGAAACCATTGAAATAAATATGTTTATTATTTTTATTAAGTTTTACTATCAAAATAACTTACAAAAAAGTGAAAAGTAATTTAAAAGTGCACGCTTTTACTTTTTCTTTTATGTTCATAAGTACTTTCTCTCAATAAACCCCAAATATAGTCTCCCATCATGTTTTCATTGTATTGGCCTTGATAACGTTGTTCGAAGCTCATAATGCCCTGATGAAAACGTTCTCCTTGCTCTTCTGAGCACGCTCCCATGTTGTTTTTAAATTTATCTAAATGAGCATGCAGCATATGTACTTTTAATGACATCCTGCAGCCCATGGCCTTAAATTTTTTTAGCATATCCGCAACTAACTTTTCGTAGTTTTAAGCTTTGTTATTTCCTAAAAATCCAGAAACGACTGCTTTAAAACTGTTCCAACTCGCTTTTTGAGTAGAATTCAGCAACGTTGGAAATTTTTCATCGGCGAAAATCTGTTTAATTTGCGGACCAACAAAAAACCCAGCTTTAACTTTTGCTTCTGATAACTTCGGAAAAAACTTTTTCAAGTATCCAAAAGCTTCTGAAGTTTCATCCAGTTTTTTAACAAATTGTTTCATCAACCATAACTTAATGTGCAGAGGTGGCATTAACACTTTTTCCGCTTCAACAATCGGCTCAAATGTTACGTTTTGTTTTCCGACACAAAGTTCTGTTCTTACAGGCCATGACCGTTGAATATATTGCTTAGCATCCGCTCTGCTATCCCATAAGCACAGATAACACGGATACTTTGTATATCCGCTCTGTAGTCCCATTAAAAATCCCACCATTTTAAAATCTCCAATCAGCTGCCAGTTATACGCGCGATACTTTACAGATTCAAGCAAGATTTTAACACTGTCATAATTTTCTTTAAGATTTACTGAGTGATTGGAAGAGTTGGGAATTTATTTCCGTTGTGTAATAAAACAGCTTTTAAGCTTTTTGTAGAGCTATCAATGAATAAACGCCGTTCGCTAGGAACACAGGGTATGCCAATATCTTCGAACATACCTTTTATGTCATTACAAAAACAAAGTCCATCTTCTTTTGTGAAAAACGTTGATAATGTTTCATGCCTAGTCCGCTGATCCGTGATATTAACATCATCAAGCAAATTCCATTGTTTTAAGCTAGAGCCTAAAAGCTCTGCTTTATTTTTTTGGAAATTTAAATCTCTTATCAAGTCGTTAAAATCTTCTGTAGTAATAAGATGGTGTTTTGGTTGTTCTGGTGTAAGTGAAAACTCCTTATCGGAATTACTTTTATTAGAACTAAGAGATGAGCTACTTTTCTGCGATAATATTTTCCGTGGCTCAAGTACTGGTCGTGTCAGGTCGTGTGCAATTGGAGGAGAAGAAGATTCAAGGTCAGGATATTCGATAGGTTTTGCATTTTTACCTCTACGTCTTTTACTCGGATTCACAATGTAAAAGTAGCAGTCATTGACGTGGTCTTTTGTTTGTCGCCAGATCCTTGGTATTGCAAATTTCATGGACCTCATCTCACCTTGATACCAACCTAAAATGTAGAAATAAAAATTAATATGTCTATTATATTTGATTCACCGCTTAATTAAAAATTGCTTACCTTCCAAAGATCTTCTACAATAACTACAAGCAACATGTGGAGCCCATGGCTTGTCTTGATGCCGAACAGGACAGTCAAAATATGCTTTGTAGGCTTCACAGAGAACGTTAGATGTCTTTAGTTCGTATTTTACGTCTCGAACTTTAATAAATTGACCACATATATAACAAAATGCATCAGCATCATATTTATACTTTCGCGACGACATTTTAAGTTTTTCTAGACCTGTACAAACTGTACAAAAAACCATCGTTGTTTATCACTCGAGTGCCATCTAGCGGCACTATGTGAATGTAAAAACCCCACTCTGATCGCGCGGTATTTTTGAATGTATTAAAATTAATTAAAATTTATAAAAAAAATCAAAAATGAGTATTATTATTATAACTATCACAAAAGCTAACTTTATACAAAAAAAATCTATTTTCTTTTCGTTTTTGTGCATAATTAACCGAAAAATAATAAAATAAACTTTAGGACAAAGAAAGAAAATTTTCGTGTAATTGGTAATTTTCAATACCTTATAGTTCCATAGATTGGATAGTACGCAGATTGCTACGAAAGTTTTTACAAACCAATACTAAGTGGTATAACTGAAAGGTGGAAGTGTTATTTTGGTAAAATTTCATATATTGTAGCTGAAGCATAATTAACAGACCAAAAGGAAGCCAAGATTCATTTGTATATTGCTACAAAAATTTTTATGTTATGAGAAGAAATAGTTTTCACTTGAATAATTCCGAACGATGATTTTGTACGATTGTTTATGTGGCTTAATTTAACAACAATGCCTGAAACGACTTTATCTGGATACTTGAGAGAAAGTACAGTCGAACAGTAATATTTACAACTGGTCAAGCATGAACGTATCAACTTTACTGATGTGTTTAGTGAAGATAATCCATTGACGTCTATTGCAACAAACGTTCATGCTATAAAGGAATACCTAATTGGTGATTGATAAATAGGTTGGATTTAAATATTTCAAGCTGTAAAGTACTTAACAAGAGCAGTAAGAAATTAACATTGTAAAGAGTTTAAGAACTTGGGAGTGACATTTGACTCGCAACTCATTTGCAACTCATCTTCTTAATATCGTTTCATCTGGTACCAGAATGCCAAGTCTTATCGCGGAAATCGATTGAACGTTCGGTGTGTGATCTATTTGTCCAAATGAAAGTACCTTTGCTCAATACAAAGTCCGCTATTTCCAAATGAAAACACCTTTGTTCAAAACAAAGTCCTTCTTGTCCAAATGAAAGTACCTTTGTTCAAAACAAAGTCTGCTATTTCCAAATGAAAGTTCGTATTGTCAGATGAAGCAAATAAGTCACATATTGCCATGAATAAAGGTTTGAAAATTTAGCAGCCCACCATCCACAACTAGTTTTCCCAACTAGGTTTCTCCCAACTGGGTACTGAATCCGTTTAGTGTAAACATTGTTGCAGCTGCTAAGTTACCAGATGAGATTCACGACAGCTCATCGAAATGTTTGCCGACAAAACGCTACAACTGCAATTTACATCACAAGATTTAAATACGGTTTGCTCGTCGAAGTGAATATGCTAAATTTAGTCACAGAAGCATTGAAAATATTAACCCCTTTCGCCACGTCTTATCTATGTGAAAATGTGTTTTCGTCTGTGGTTGTGCTAAAAACTAAATACAGGAATCATCTCTTATCACTCAAAAATAATTTGCTTTTGTGTGTTTCTAACCTAGATCCACCTATGAAGAAACTTTTAAATGAAAAACAGATGCAACCATCGCATTAATCTTTACATGTGTACTTATTGTAAGTAAAATGTTTAAAATAAATGATTTTTCATTTTTGTTTAAGCCATTTCGCAATCTCCCTTTAATATCACCGCGACCCCCAGGCTGAGAAGCGATGGCCTAAAGTATTTGAAATTATTCTAAAATATATAATCATTAAATAGTAAATAACTAAATGTAAAAATATATTAAATGTAACTGCAACTTTATTATTTTCTTGCGTAGCATGTAGAATAAATGGTCTAGCGCACGTTTTAAGTTTGAGACAAGCTGTACTAACAAAATATATATAATTACTACGAATTCCTTACGTGGCATTTCTAAATATTGCGTTTCTTAATGTGATATGCAAAATACCTATATATCCTTTTATTTTAGTATAATTACATTTGAAATTATAATAATTATATATGCAAATAAATATTTTAGTGACGTTTTCTTAATTTAGTAATGCCCGATTGTTGTCGATCAAGTTACTTTCCAAGGATAAAAGAATTTACTTTTTTTTTAAATAATAACACTCAAATTTGTATATGTTAGTCTGATATAATTGCAGAATAATAAAAGCACATCTGTATAAAATTAGGTGATTGCTACACTCTATACACGATATTAAAGTGTTTAAAATTATAATAACTTAAGTGTGCAATTAATACATAATAAATAAAAAGTGAAATGAAAAAGCAAATAGTTTTATATTTGGCTTAAGCAAAAACAAAGCTAGAAGTAAACACGATGCTAGATAAAAGATGTGGACTGGATATAATAATAATGGCTTTAATGTCCAACGGTCATCAACCAATTACAGGACAAACCAAAGATTGCACATACATATTGCTATGAATGGTAGTTTGAGAATTTAGCGCGCGACCATCCACAACTAGTTTTCCCAACTAGGTTTCTCAGCCGGTGAATTTTCAAATGTGAGACTTCTAACTTCTCGGGTTCCAATAAGGAAAGTCGTGTCTGCGAATTATATTAGGCACCAGTGAAATGTTCACACAAATTTATTTACTTATATTATATAAGTTACTTAGCAATATTGGAGTAATAGCAATAAAACAAACACAGGATAAAATTTAAACTGAATATTTAATACAAAAATAAACAAAAGAAAGAAAATATATCTTTACAAAGTATAAAGATACTGTATCATACATAAAAACATTCATTGTATTGACAGCTAAACGAATGGAAAACTTCCTCTTTATTGACTCCGATCAAACTTAACTAAAATAATCAAACTTTATATTAAATTCTTCAAAGATAACCACACTGTATATAAACATACAGATACTGAACCACGAACAAATTCACGCATGTGCAAAACGACACAGCCAAAAAAACTGAACTCAATCGAACAAAATTTATCTCTATAACAAAATATAACGAGAACTTTTAATATCAGTTGAATTATCTATATTCTTAATATTCAACTATTACCTACTTGTTCCAAAACAATAGAACTATTATTATAAAAATAATTTTATATATATTATAATTTATGATTTATGATTTATGTCGACATAAAAATTTTAAATACTTACAAAAAAAACTGGAGACTCTTTTACGAGAAAAAGTTGTTTAATTAAATTATATATCATCAAAATTACGAAAATAACTATCTCAAATAAATATCGGGAATTAAATATAAAATACCAACAACAAAATGAACACTTTTCAAAACAACCCGAACTAAATAAAATATATAAATAATATATATCTCAAAAAAAAACACAACTTTCTCGTTTTACATCTAATCTTGGTCTCCCAGCATTTACCTAGGCCTCTACAACACATTGGCCTCGGATAACTAGTTTTTATCACACGTTAAATTTTAAAACATTTTCATTACATACTTGTATCCAAAATAATTGTACAATTTAAAATAATTATTTTTAATTAAAAATCCATAGCAATATGTATAAAAAAAACATAAAATAAAGAGATAATTATATCTAAAAATAAACATAAAGAAATACATATACGTATAACACATAAAAAAAATAAAAAATGATTTAATCTTAGTCTTTTTGTTCCTTATGCTATGGAATTGAAAAAAAATGTCTTCATAAAACACCTCAGCAATTCAGCACATGGTCACTAGCGGAGAGCTCTGCAACAAGTTGGTCCTAGAAAAAGGTAAAGCAAAGGTAGGAGAGGAACGAGAGGATATACGAGGAACGTGAAAACACAACTGGCGATATGACTGACCTACAGATCAATCGCTTTGCGCGTAGTTTCACTAGAACTACCACGATTTGATAAACAGAAATCTGGTGATTCCCACTGCAAGGAAATGCTTATGCGGACTGTTAGTGTAATTTTAGTATATTATGAATAAATTGGTTTATAATTTCATTTAGGGTGCACTTATATAATAATAAATTATAAAATATGAACAAATATGCAATTTTATATGAAATATACCCAAAGCAGTATTTATATGCAAGATATGCAAAACAGAAGTAGTCTTTTTGCGTGATCCGTATAGATCCGTAAGAATTTTGGTAAATATATCATAAATAAAAAATATGTGTTTTCATATAATCTCAGCTTTAATGATCACTAAGCGACTGCACAGTAACAACTAAAGCAATATTGAAGGAATTGAGAATAAATAGCCCTCACTTTATTGCTTATAATGGGGCCTATAGAACCTTTTCATGAAATCTGAGGCTAATTTAGCTATTTGCAGAGCAATTGTATACTAGTTTAGGCATTTAGAAAATACTCATTTATTTGATGAACAGGATTTTTCTTCAACTAATTGTTATTATTTAGAGCTATTTATTGAGTAAATGTGATACATTAAATTGTAATTAATTGAAATATGCCGAGTTTTTGTGATTTAATGCCAAGGCCTCATTATTTAACGATCTAACGTGACCTTACAATAGCTAATAAACTTGAAGGCTACGTGACATATACACAAATACAATACAGACGAGAAATATTTTATTTTAAATATAAAGAAATTGTACGAAGTGTTTGAGGCCCAACATTTATTTAGATTAATAATAATACAATAATAGTAATCATTTTTTATTTGGAGCCCAAGAAGTACAAGTCTAAAAGAGCTCTAAAATTAGGATTAGACACAGAATGATACAATATAATACGCGTATACATGCATATTATTACGTAAAAAGTGTAACAATTCAACAGTCAAATAATATATCTGCGTTGCGCGCGCAATAAAACATCGATGCCCTTCGAATTTATTTGCCCTAACTCCAGGAAGACTAAAAATATTAACTGCTACCTACGTTCTGACGATGGCCGAAATCGTATCGAAACCGGTAGTAGCATCGCTTCCATTTATTGTATATACCCTTAGTCAATGGAGACGGCGTAGGTGACTGAATAAAAGATGGTAGGTAGGTTTATTTACGGAAGCTCAAATCTGAAAACTGAGAAAAGGGATCGCGCGATCGTAGACACATGCGCTTACGGACTACTAAATACCAAAGCGACATCCAAAACGACGAAATACTCCACAGAATACCTGCAAACTGGAAAGAAAAGTAAATGACCACCTTCAGAGCTGCCAAACTTGCGATTTTATAAAAAAAAAAATGGCATAATATGAAATTAATGCACATTAAAATAAATCTTAAAGGAAATAGAAAACAAAAGTACAGCTGCGAGCAATAAATTTTGGTTGTCAATGTCATTCTAAAATTTAGGGAAATTGCCACAATGTACATTTTTGCCTTGATTGATTATATCCATTGTCAATGTAAATTTGCAGTTTGTCAGTCTTGTTTTTTTAATTATTTTTAATATGGTCTCAATATCCTATTTTAACAAAGTAAGGATTATTTCCTCAGTAGAAACTGGACTCTCGAAAGCTATGGTAGCAAAACGTTCCGTGAATTTTATGAACATGTGACATATTAAATTATAGGTTTTTACCATTACGACCGCTTCACAATACAGCAACCTACATTTTGTCAAAGAACATTGACGACCAAAATTTATTGCTCCAGCTGTATTAAATTATTACGCAAAAGAAATTCAGAAAGTAGTCTAGATTTACAAGATTAGGGATCTATAGAAATAAACCTTACAAAGTAATACATTCAATTACAAACAAAATAATTATCTTACACGTAATTCAAAATTTTTAATCAAGTGATTGTCATGAATACTATTGACTTTATCGTCAGTGCACCTGCACTAGAATGTCAAGTTTTTTTTATACAGGACTCGGCAAAGCCTAGGCCGAGAGCAAATGTTCACATAGGCAACAGCTGTACGAGAAAATAGTTACGTTTTTATTATGACAAGAAATTTTGCTTTAAAATATTATGTACCAAAATTTACATACAGTAATAAGAATAATGTTACGTTAAAAATTAAAATCATTAACCGCCAAAGCTGAATATAAATTCAATTCAATATCATAATTAGATTTCAAATATCTTACAAAAATATATTACGTACACAATACCACCAAATATAAATGAATATTTAATTCCAAACTTTAATTTAATTTTAGATTAAATGGGAGATTTATTATTAAATCAAAAGTTAGGTAAATTATAAATAATAAAACTTCAAAACGTTAAATTAGTTCTAGAAATAACAAATATTATAGCCTTTAAGAAAGTTTATACGTTTTAATTGACACTGGAGAAATAAATTTGTCGCAAGTTTGAATTACGTCGGAGTTCCGAAAAAGAAATTCCGCAATGAAGGTACTATATGGCCAGAGGGGGAGTTTTCCTCTTGCAAGTTTCGCAAACTTTTAAATAAACTTCTACAGCAATTCTTTAAAGATTCACGCTCTGCGCCGGGATCCGCAAATAGCATCTAAAACACAACGTGGTAAGATTCGTGAAAGCTAGACTTCCTCTTATACGAAGGATACACACACAACTACTGTCAACTGAGGTCGATAATGGCCTCCGTTCGAATGCCTCTACACGCCGGCTGCAATCCAGAAACGGAAGGGTCTCTCCTTCCGTTTATATATATATATTATATATATATATATATATATATATATATATATTATATTATAAAAAATACTTTTGTATTAAATAGTTATAAAGCAAGTATCAGGAACCAGTAACAAGAACCCTACAGATGTTCGAGGGCACAATTAACCTGCGACTTAGACAATAACGTCAATCCAATCGTGTGAATGGAGGTTGAACAAACAATGTATGCCACCAAATAAACCACCCATTTCGGTGTAAATTTACTCTATACAAATAACCATACAACGCCGAACAAACAAAGATGAAACTAGTCTAGCCAAGACGGTAGTGACCGAAATCCCACGCAAACTCGCATTCGCTCTGCGAAGCAAGTCACGCATGTTCGATAGGATAGCGAAAGCGCTACGGTTATACACCACCCACCAAAATATCGTAAATCAGTTTTTGTTGATTACAGCTGTGATTGTGCGGTGGAAATCACTTGCCAAAGCCTGAAGTCTTGACGACGTTGTAATGTAGTAAGGTGTTATTTCTTGTGAAATTATCTTTTCGGCATCATATATTCATGATTCTATAGCAAGATGAAACGTGTCTGCATGTCTGGAAAGATATTTTTACACAAATATGAACTTGCATGGTCTTCTCTACACCCGATTTTTAATAATATTTTTATATTAAACATGTTTTTGTTTTATACAAACAATGGTTAGGTTTTACCCACTCAAGTATGTTTCAAATTATATTGCAAACTACATGGAATGGATTTGGTCAGATTTTATTATTTTCTGAAACAGAAATAAGAAAAACACCCTAACCACAATATATATCTATAAATACTATATACGTATTTCGGCAACTAAGTTGCCATCTTCAGTAGAATAACCTTAAAAACTGAAAAATGTTAAACGTAGCGTTTTTGGCTAAGGTAAACCTTAGAAGATATGCTCTTCACCAAATCGCCAGTGGGATAACACTAAATTCCTAACATCGAAATAATACTTATATACTACTTAAAGCTAGCGTGAAATTAAGGGAACCGTGAAGCGTGAATACATGAAGCGTAAAAAAAAAATTTAATGCTATTGTCACAATAAGGCATACAAACTGGACTGAGGGATTGGTCCATTGTCAGAATTCATTAATTTATTCTTATTTCTATATATATAAATACTTTCATAACTATCTAATTCTCTATAATTATTAACAGTGTTAATCAACCTAAGGTTATTTGCCGGCACCTGTATCCCAAATATGTCGGGCAACGCTAGATTTTTCGGGTCTGTTGAATCTAAAGTGGGAAATATGTTCCATGTAACGAGTTGAAACTGAACGTCTAGTTTGGCCGATATATTTTTGGCTGCAATCGTTACAATTTATTTCATTTATACCAGATTTACGTTCTACCTCAATTTTGTCCTTGGTGTTACCTAAAAGTGATTTTAATGAGTTACATGATTTAAACGCTATTTGAAGAGAATGGTTTTTGAAGATAGCGTTCAGGTTTCTAGAGGCTGAATGGTACGGTAAACAAACAAATTTCTCACCTAGGTCTTTTTGAGGTAGTAAGCTCGTGGTATCATAAATAAGTTTTCTAAGCCTATGTTTCTTAATTAGGTTGGTTATTATTTTCGAATCAAAACCATTGTTTGCAGCGATGCTTCTGATTAATCCAAGTTCTTTTTCATATCTATCTTTTGCAAGCGGGAAACTTAACAACCGATGGATAATATAATTAAAGGATGCCATCTTTTGTTGGTAACTGTGATTTGAATCGGCGGTTATAAACTTGTTCACATTGGTGTCTTTTCGGTAAATATCTATTTCTAAGTTATTATTATTCTTAAGTACCAAATCATCTAAAAATGGTATTTGTTCATTGTTCTCTTTTTCTATAGTGAATTTAATTGTAGGGAATTTTGAATTTAATTCTATTAAAAAATCGTCCAAATTACACAACTTGGTATTAAAAACCGCGAAAATATCATCGATATACCTAATCCAAATTTTAGGGAAATATTTAGATGATCTGTTAAATTCTATCTCAAAATGACTCATAAACAAGTTCGCCATAAAGGGAGACAAGCAGTTGCCCATTGCTGTGCCATACCGCTGTTCATAGAAGTTTCCTTCAATTTGAAAGCAGTTCTGAGACATGCATAAAGTTGTCAACCTCAAGCATTCATTTATTATCTCGCGTTCAATATTGTTCTTAAGCAATAAACTGTCTAAATATTTCAGTGTTTCAGGAATAGGTATAGAAGGGAACAATGAACTGACATCAAATGATTCACGGCTCCCTAAATTTCACGCTAGGTTTAAGTAGTATATAAGTTTTATTTCGATTTTAGGAATTTAGTGTTATCCCACTGGCGATTTGGTGAAGAGCATATCTGCTAAGGTTTACCTTAGCCAAAAACGCTACGTTTAACATTTTTAAGTTTAAGTTTAAGGTTATTCTACTGAAGATGACAACTTAGTTTCCGAAATACGTATATAGTATTTATTGATATATATTGTGGTTAGGGTGTTTTTCTTATTTCTGTTTCAGATTACAAGCCACAGTCTCGACCAATTTCGGATTTACTATTTTCGTCTATGCTTGATATGGTCATTTATCTATGTCGGATTCGTTTGCACCGAGTGTGAGTTTAAATTAACAAACTAAAGATTTTTTGGAAATATACACTTTTTAATTCTCTGTTATTATCCTGTCTATAGATAATCGCTATTTGTAATAATTTTGGTAATCCGTAAGCCGATTCTTTTTTCCGTTTCATTGTCACATTTTCGATTTTCTGTAGGCCCTTCGATTCGCTTTCTGCGGTGCCATTACCGTATGTAAGATATATTTCACATCCTTCTATTGAAATACGTTTTAGTCAATTTTTCGTTGCTTTCCTGATCACACATTTACCATATATTGAACAGAATAGAGCTTGAATGAATGCCCACGTACCTTTTTTATACGCAAGGGTTAGTTCATTGCACACTGATGTTATCGCGCAGACACTTTATTTTTATATGCAGTATACTATAAATACATTATGTTACGTAAAATTTCTAATTTACACTTTTTATTTATTTATACTTCGTACACAGTTTGATAATTATATTATAAAGTAATTACCAATATTTGTAAACTTACATAATATTACTATACAGGCTGATTCATTTTCGGCCCTCACCATGGGGATCTCGCTTATTATTGGAGATAGAGTATAGGTTTAAATTTGGCAAAGTTGTTAAATTTTGTGTTTGTTATAAATCCGTAAAGAAAATAGACATGTGACAAATGACCTTCCTTCTTTAAAAAAAAACGCGAAAACCCCATTTTCTTCTTTTACCTGTAGCATCGATATTTGGCCTTGTAGAGAAAATATAAAAACACATCCTTGTGGCCATTTCTAAACCTCTATCCAGTGGTGTACTCTAAATTTTTATACGACGTTTCGTTTCTTTCTGGCCATCATCCAATTTCCAATCTATCCAATTTCTTATAGGCGCCATATTGGATTTAGACATCCCCCGAAAGAGTTTTTTTTTTATTTCAACCACGTACCACATGCTGACTATAGTTTTTGACATTAGGTTTTATTTGAAAGAATAAATTATAAGATTAAATGAGGTAGCCATGGAATTTCAATCTGTCAAACATTTTATTTATTGTTTATTAATAATACAAAAATGTCATACACTAACGAAGAGAAACGAGATATGATAAGTATTTTTATTCTTCGAACCGATATTCAACAGTAGCGAGTACAGGATATCTACAATTATATCCAGAACGACAACAGCCTCATCGTACCATTTTTCTAGATCTCGACAGAAATTTGCTAGAGAATGGATCATTTACTAAGCCGCGTAATGGTCAAGACAACAGGAATTTAAATGAAAATCTAAAAGATATTTTACAAATGGTAAATTAAAAGCGTGTTTTCAAATTTCATGTTAATCTTGTATTTTTATAGATAAATAATAATCCATCAATTTCTACACGCGAAGTAGCGTCAGAATTAAATTTGTGCCAGTCCAGAGTTTGGAGAACTTTACATAAAAGTAGGTTTAAACCATACAGGATCCATGTTAGTCACTCTTTACTGCCTGGAGATAATTTGAGAAGGCTAGAATATTGTAATTGGTTAATGGGAAGGATAGAAAATGACGAAAATTTTTTAAGCAAAATCATCTGGTCAGATGAAACAAAATTTACAAATTCTGGAATGTTCAACAGAAATACGGAGCACTATTGGGCAGTACAAAATCCCCGACAAAACAGGGCTAGAAGACCACAACATTGTTTTGGAATAAACGTTTGGATGGGTATTTTGGCAAATCGTCTCTTAGGACCAGTTATGTATGAAGAACATTTAAATGGAGAAAGATATTTAAACATTTTACGTACATACGTATCTGACTATCTTGACGACAATATCTCATTAAATTATTTACAATATTTATGGTGGCAACAAGATGGCGCACCAACACACAATGCAGCTGTTGTTAGAAATTTCTTAAATCAAGAGTTTGCAAACCGTTGGATTGGAAATAGGGGAGTTGTTGAATGGCCGGCGAGATCACCTGATTTAAGTCCGCTAGATTTTTTTTTATGGGGTTATGTTAAAAATAATATTTATAAAGTAGATGCGCCACAAAACATTGAAGAATTACGAGACAGACTTCAGAATGCCTTCGATGCAGTTCCTAGAAGAACGATACAAAGGGCAGTACAAAATGCCAGAAGGCGTGCCCAATTGTGCATTACCGAAGATGGCCAGATAATTGAACATTTACTGTAATTGTTTATTGTTTACTTTTCTATGTATTTTTATTAATGTTTTTGTTATCCTGTACTCGATACTGTTGAATTTCGTTTCGAAGAATAAAAAATACTAATCATACCGCGTTTCTCTTCGATAGTGTATGACATTTTTGTATTATTAATGAACAATAAATGAAATGTTTGACAGATTTAAATTCCAAAGACTACCTTATTTAATCTTATAATTTATTCTTTCAAATAAAATATAATGTCAAAAACTATAGTCAGCATGTGGTACATGGTTGAAATCAGAAAAAAAAACTCTTTCTGAAGATGTCTAAATCCAATATGGCGCCTATAAGAAATTAGGTAGTTGATGATGGCCAGAAAGAAACGAAACGTCGTATAAAATTTTAGAGTACACCACTGGATAGAGGTTCAGAAATGGCCACAAGGATGTGTTTTTATTTTTTCTCTACAAGGCTAAATTTCGGCGCTACAGGTAAAAGAAGAAAATGGGGTTTTCGCGTTTCTTTTTTAAGTCACAGATCTATTTTCTTTACGGATTTATAACAAACACAAAATTTAACAACTTTGCCAAATTTAAACCTATACTCTATCTCCAATAATAAGAGAGATCCCCATGGTGAGGGCCGAAAATGAATCAGAATGTACAGTGATGGGTAAATGTGTGGATCAATGTAAATATCTGTTATATTAAAAAAAAAAAATTTGATAAAATTTTAGATACGGAAATTAGGGATGAAGAGCCATCATTTGAAGTATTATCTAAATATACAGAGTGTGCAAAATATAAAGTACTAAATTTATACTTCTTAAATTGAACACCCTGCCCTGTATTTCTTACATTTTCGGATTCTCCACGATTTCAACAAACTTTAACCCTTGGGTCTAAAGTATTTTTTCTTTATAAATTGGTAAGGAACAGAAAATGAGCTGGCCCGTACAAACAAATTTACACCTAATTTATGAGATTTTCAAAATGATGGCTACCTCTTCCTGATAGTAAGCCAATCTGTCTGTAAATTCTCTTGTAATCCTCGCTATGATGTCCGATCAAATGTTTCGTACCTCTTCATTAATTCTTTTTACTAAATCTTGCAAATTTATAGGTCGGGTAAGATACACTTTCTGTTTGAGGGAATCCCACAAGTAATTTAGCGCCTCTCCTTCCAATCCATCTGTGGGCAAAAGTTCAATCTAATTGATCTTGAACGATAACTGAATAGTGAGGGGGTGCCCAATCCTGGAGACCGGATGTTTTGTTGAAGCTGGCCATTTCCCTCCAATGCAGGAATTATCTGGTTATAATTATTTAAAAATTTTAAATATCTTTAACCATTTAGAGTTTCTTCTATAAAAATAGGCCATATTATTCTGTTTCTACCAATACCAGTCCAAACGTTAAGCTTTCTATGGTGTTATGTATGCACCTCTTGTATCCAGCAATGATTACTCTGTGCTCAATGCCGAGAGTTATGTCTATGAATAGTACCGTTCAAATACCGTTACCTCATCCGAAAATACTATATTATTTACAACATTGTTATCACGAATACAAATGTTCATCGTTGATTCACAAAACTCTTGCCTTCCGTCGAAATTATCATGAGACAGTTCTTGAACGAGGCGGATGAATTTTATAAGGATGGTACTTTTCTTTTTTAAGAATTCTTCCTACTGAACAACGATTAGTATCATGCCTTTGCGTTAGCTCGTTTGTAGATAAATCGGGATTTTCCGCTACAGATATGGTAATATCTTGCGCTTTCACATCATTTGTAGCAGAATTTCTACGACAAATTCTTTGCAAATTGGCCACACCGCCGTTTGCGTTGTATTTTTTTAATCGCGACAACAAAAGAAAAAATTATGTTATTTAAATTTCGAACTGTAAAGATTTTTATTTAAATGATCATTCCTAAGTATCAAGTAATACTTATGATTCTGAAAATACATCTAAAAATTCTGATTTTCATTTGCACGTAAATATTTTGGATCTCAAGTATTATAGTTTGTTTAAATCGTGCTTTCGAGAAGAATCCCAAAATGTAAAAAAATATAGGGCGTTCAATTAAAAAAATTATAATTTTAATACGTTTTGAACACACTGTATATTTAAAAAATACTTGAAATTATGGCTCTTCATTTTTATTGAATTATCTTTTTTAATTTAACGGATATTTACATGGTTCCACGCATTTGCCCATCACTGTATATAGCATTCGCATTCTGTTTACTTTTGATGCACTCTTTCTGTAGATTTAACTTTTTTGGACGACATGATCATTGTTGTCAGTCATTTTCATACTCAAATGTATATGTATTATTTGCTATTTACTGCTGAAGGAAACATAAAAGTTTTCTGCCGGATATCGGTACGGTAAAATGTTGCAAATGCATCAGGATAGTGTACAAAATTCTATACAGAGTTTGCAACATTATTCGTCTTTAGTCGATGTTAGAGATTCATTTTGCATATTATATATTTAGTCTACCGTATGTGTTAAATATCATTAGGCATAGAGAATCAACGTATGAGTACATACAATGTATACGTACATGAGAAAGCCAGTCCAATGCCAGCGACGACCGCGACGACTGACGATTGTCTCCGATACAGATTGACTGTAAATTTTGCATTCAGTCTAGCTGCGGCCGTAACAGTTTGAAAGCGTACAATAAAATTAATGTATAATGGCTCTTTATACACCCACTGAAAAGCTTCAGTTAGTAAAATGGTTTTATGCTGGCAAGTCTGCTATGGAGTGCATGAATTTGTTTGTGCTGACTTTTGCAGACCGTTCTGTACCTTGCAGACAAACAATTTATAATATTATAAATAAATTTGAAACTTGTTTCTGTCTCAATAACTGTACGAAATGCAAACCAAGAGAGGTATCACCACAAAAAAATGAGGAAAGAGAACGGCGGGATGTATTTGTAGTATTGTGGAAATTGATAACACGAGATCTACTAGAAGTGCTGCCGAGGAATTGGGTACAAGTAACACAACTATTTCACGTATTTGGAAACGTAATGGTTTAAAATGTTTCAAATATTCGCAAAACTCAAGAAATATTTCCCGAGGACAATTTCCGGAGAATGAAGTTTTGTCAAGACGTTATGGAAAAGATACATCGAGATGAAAATTTCGTTAAAAATATTCTCTTCGCCGATGAATCAACTTTTACATTACTCGGAAAGCACAATCCCTCTGTTCTTCGATATTGGGCTTCGGAAAATCAACACCGGCATTTTGCAAATTGCACTCAGTATCCTCAAAAACTAAACGTTTGGGCAGGTATTTTAGGTGACCATTCTATAGGCCCCTATTTTATTGATGGTATATTAAATGCCGACAAGTATCTCGAATTACTGAAAAATCAAATACTTCCCGCCATTCAAAACATTGGAATAAATCAGGAAATCGTTTGGTTTCAACATGATGGCTGTCCAGCACATAATGCAGTGAGGGTAAAGGAATTTCTAGGAAATAGTTTTCCTGACCGTCTTATTACTGGAACAGGAAACATTAGATGGCCCCCGCAATCTCCTGATCTATCTCCAAATGATTTCTTTTTGTGGGGATATCTAAAAAATATTGTTTATACTCATGAAGCTGGTAGAGCAGAAAATCTAGTTGCCTAGAGTGAAGAAATAACTGAGGCTGCGAATTCATTAACTGTCGGCATGTTAGCAAATGTAAGAGCTAATTTCTACGACCGCCTAGGACAATGTCTTGCTGTGCAAGGAGGAATTTTTGAACCTCTTGTATAATTTATTATAATATTTAGAATCCTTTTTTATTTATTTTATTAGGATTATTCTTTAATTTTATTAGAATTACGCTTTTGTTTATGCGACGCACAGCAGCTTAAAAATTTTCTGCATCTACTGAAAGAAATAAGAAAAGGAAATCCCTTGCAATTCGTAAATGTTATTTTAGAACGCATTACAAGTACCTATGTCGATGGTCAAATTATTACTGCTAACTTGTATTTGCGAAACAATCGGAGACAATCGTTGCCGGCCTTCGCGGTCTTCGCCGGCATTGGATTGGCTTTTCCATGTACATATACATCGTATGTACTCATACGTATTCCCTATGCCTAATGATATTTGACACATGCGGTATAATAGTCTATAATTACTTGCATACTTAAATTTAAGATTATATTGGTAGTATTACAGGCATTTCAGGTATAATTCATAGTGATTGATATTATTTGTAAATTAGAGTATAGTTTGGTTACGAAGTCCTACTAACACATTGGGAAAATTTTAATTCTATTTTTTAGTAAATAGGTCATATCTGGATTTAGTTGATCACCTTAAATTTGATGTTAAATTTGCCTCAAATATACTAATCACGTAGCCTCGCTGCTGCAATAGGATTAGGTCATACGAGGGCAGATTAGTGTATAAAGTCTTAAATTCTATTAAATAAGAATAAGAAAAGACAAAATACTGAAACCAGTTTAAAAATCAAGTAAATTTATTGTACTACTAATGTACGTAATTATATTTCCACATAATAACCATTTAGTGCAACACATTTCTCCAAACGCTGGATCCATTTCTGTTTTCGGTCCACGAAAGAACTTTCTTGTTTACTGTTGATCCAATTGCGACCAGTATCCCGAATACTTTCTTCAACTTTCAGAACCCCTAAAAATCTGAAGGTGCAAAATCAGGACTCTACGAAACGTACTACTGTGCGAAACAACCGTGAATTTCTGACTCGTCATCATCTTCATTGCTTCGTTGCTGCCATTCGGTCTAGCGTTGTCATGGTGCAAGAAAAAGTTCTTTTCGGCTATACACTACGGATACGATACCTTAGTTATCGTAAAGTTTTGCAGTATCTTATTATATTGAATTAATTATTGATCTCTTCGGCAGATGTTTGATGTTCCTTTTGCATCCCAGAAAATTATGAACATGATTTTCTGCGCTGATGAAACTCTTTTAAATTTTCGTCTTCGTTGAGAATGAGGACGATATTCAACTGACTGCCGTTTGTTTTCTGGGTCATAGTGATGAACCCAAAATTAATCACATCTTCTTCACGTCTGTACTGGCTAAGAAGTTCTTGACAAATGTTTTTTCATTGTCCTTTCATGACATTGTCGACATCTGTTGTCGCGTGACTCATCTGCCTCAAATTTTTCTGTACTTTGACTTTAAAACAACGACCCTTTCTTGAGTAAAGCCTAACTGCTGACCTATTTTGCTGAGGTATATTCTTCAGTGCGTTCGTTTGATTTTTCTCATGTAACCGACTTGAACGCTTTTCGTCTAAAACCTCCATGTCGGCTCTATGAGAGTTTTGTACCTGGATAGCACTGGCGAATATTCTTCACATCTATACAATCGTGCTTTCAAACGCCTGTAAATTTCGATGGGCACGCAACTTTCCAACGTTATAAATTCTATCGCAGATCGTTGCTTGGTACGCATCTTAGAAATCGATGTAATGGTAAATGACACAGTTAGTCAACGTCGGTACTCAGGAAAATAAAACTTCGCATGACAAGGCGAAGTACTCGAAACAACACTTGAGGAACTCAAGTGGTGTAGGTAATGGTTGTACGTAAACCCTGTCTTTAATATACCCCCAAAGGAAATAATGGCACGTGGTAAAATCGGGAGAATTGGTGGTGGTTCCATACCCCATATCCGTATGTTATGACGGTTCACCTTACCACTTAAATGAAATGTCGCTTCGTCTCTAAACACGAGACGATTAGAAAATTCGTCGTCCTCTATTGCCTTCTGCATGTCACAACAAAACTCGGTTCGCTTGACATAGTCGTCTGGACGTAAACTTTACGCCATGTGTATATGGTACAGCTTGAATCGCAAACGCTTCCGCAAAATTTTCCAAATAGTTTGCTGCAAAATACCAAGTGCGCGGCCTGCGCCATTGGTAGATTGTTGTGGCGAACGCACGAAGCATTGTCTAACAGCATCCACCGTTGCTTCAGGCACTCGTGCGAGTCCGGTGCTTTTACGTTTAGTAAGTGAACCTGTTGTCTGAAATTCTCGATAGCATCGTACAATGCTCTGATGACCTGGAGGATCACTTTCGTATTGCTGTAGGAGCGCACGTTGCACCGTAACAAACGAGAAACATCGCGCGTACTCTAACACGCAAAACGCTTTTTGTTGCAAGGTCGCTTCGGTGTGCGCATGCTAAACGATGCACATAAGCGCACGTTCCAAACTTGAAGGTTATCGCTGACTATAGACATGTAATTTACTATTCTATCTATAATAAGGGTCCGGCAGTGAAACGGGAATATTTAAAAAAATTCTCAAAGTCTTAATTATTAATATTTATTGAACTTTTTTACTCAAATTTAATCTAAATTAGTGGAAATTAATGAGGATATATGAAAATGTTCATTTTTTGAAAACTATATCTGTAAGATGGCGTCCTTCGCTTCGAACACATTCTTGAAGTCTTTCGGTGAAGGATCCCATGACTCTGCGTAGCATATCCAACGGAATGTTGTTGATCTCCTGTTGGATTCGCTCCTTCAGTTCGTCCTTAGTTGTTGTTGTGGGTGGGTTTGATTCTTTTTTTTTTTATGCTGTGACGCTTTGCAGATTTCCGTGGACTTCTTCTTACAGCCTCTCGCACCCGATTAACATTCTCGGGAGTACGAGCTGTTCTTACACTACCACCTCGTTTCTTGGTTACATTAGCAGTTTCTTCAAAATTTCTTATCCATTGGTTGATAGTGTTCGCTGAAGGTACAGGATCACGCGGTAACAAATTGAACTCCCTACGGAAAGCACGTTGAGCACCAACAGCACTATCAGCATTTTTGTAAAATGCTTTTACGGCGAAAGCACGCTGCTCATTCGTCCAACGCAACATGACGACTGAAAATACCGACCCTCTGGACGCTTAAGGTCGAGTCCCCCACTCCTCTCGAGCCGTCTGACTCTAATCTTCGCAATATCTTAATCTTCCCGTTTCACTGCCGGACCCTTTACTTTCTTAAGTATTGCTTTGTCAAACCCGATGATTATTTTGTAGTAGCCCGGTATATCAATCCGTCCGCTTTAGTAGCCTTAGTAAATCTTCTTAATATGTAAATTATGCCTTTATAATGAGATATTAGCATTGAATGCCAATTGTAATTAATAATAATCATTAATAATAATAGTAATAAGTCATAGTAAAAACGAGCAGCCCTGTCGTACAGTTGTATTTAATCAGGTAACTTTGAAACGAATTTGCTTTAATTGCTTATTTATACTTGAATTTATTGGTTTACTCAACCAGTTTGGAAAAGTTATATTATGCAGACGTTTGTTTGAAGATTCTTCGACATGTACGTAACTAGTTGAAAAACGCAATGACAAAAGGAGTAATTCCTACCACAACTGGAATCAGCAGGGATATTAGTGTAAGTTTTCCTACTAAACTACAAAATCAGTGTCTACCTGCAGCTGAGATCTATAGTTTATCCCATTTGAAGAGCGTCTTGCTATTAGTCCAAATAGTTCTTGGTAAATTATCAATTATTCTTTTTATTTACAACTTCTTAGCGTTAAATATTAAAAATTCCCTAGCATACCTTCTAATTTGGAAGTTTTCTTGTTTCGCTTGTTTTAATGGCTTTTTATAAGGAGAACGTGATGCACCTTAAAATATTTTCGTGTCAGACATAAAATTTTCATATGTTTTTATAGAAAGAAATTGCGTTTCTTCTATTATTTTTTACAGTGTACGATATTAACCGCAACGTATTGCTCCCGAGTTATATTGTCTAAGAAGGTCTACATTGTATGTAGTCGATTAAACAGACTGAAACAATAGATTTCTGCTAGGAAACATGAAAATTTTTATTCATACTTAAAAAAAATATTTCAATATTATAACGAGGTTGCTTTGTTCGAAGGTGGAGCTAATTCTTGGAACTTCGTTGTTTGCAAATAGTATGTAAATTGTTAAAAATACTATTTACTCTTTTATTATCTCTCCTTCAAGTAATTCCTGTACTTTAGCTCTTAATTAGGTTGTACTAATTAAAATATACTGCCTAAGTCACGTACTTGTTCGGCCGTTAGTACTTTCGTGTTCGTCCGACAAAATGCCGGTCGTTTCAATACGGTTTATTGGAGATTTGAATTTTCGGTCGGAAACACACGGATCTCAAATTATTAACAACAATTAATCTTGTCATTAATTAGATCTTTTAGATACATAGGTTCATTGGTTTAACACGAAAGTGGTTCTATTCTAATTATGTTTCGAAATAATTTATTGCGTATATCTTTTATTCTTTGTTATGTTTTGTTTTTCTTTGAGATAGCTAGTTTTTGTGTAATTGCTCCAGGTGCAGTGAAAACTCGAAACGATTTTATAAGGTATTTATTCGTAAGCAATTTCTGTTATTCTCATTTACAAATTAGTATATATTTAGCAATAGTTTAATCACTTGACTGCAGGTACCAATAGATATGATAACATTATTTAATCGATAATTAAATTAAACAATGTAATTCAACATACAAAAATGATCAAATGTAAATAATTTCAATATGAATATTTACACGGGTGTATAATGAAAATACGGATTTGATTATTACAAAGTTCGGAAAATAATTAAACAAATTAAATATAAAGAGAAATACGTGAGCCTCGGAAATGAAATGAATACTAATTAATATAAAATAAAATCTTCGGGATTCGGAAGATTAATTACAATTAATCAACTTTCAATATACAATCATACGATTTTTGAGATTGTGACATTAATGAAGCTTGTGCACCGAAACATTATTATAATTTATAGCCAAAAATGAAACAAGTCTTCAGGTTGATAAAAAAATTGGAGCTTTATTTTTAACTGAAGATAGTATACGAAAAGGTTTTGTTTAAGTATAACAATACGTTAAGCACGTATAAAGCGTTTGTACAATATGAAACAAACATGTAAATAATTTACATATCTGTAACTATGCACATGGACAATACACCTCGTATTTTCAGCAATTACTTCTGCTTAATACATATGTTTCTGCCAATATAGGCGTCCTCAGCTAAGCTAGTGAAGCAATTTATACAAATTAATACAAACCTGTTATAAACAACTGGTTTGTATCTGTATTTAAATTTACTGAAATAGCCCGCAAAGATCAAGCAAGTTCCGTCCTATAAGAAGACAACTATTTAATAATTGACATCTTACGGGCGAAAGATACATTGTCCGGAGGGCTACCTATCGTTCGAACAGCTATGCTGCTACGGGAAACGATAAAATACGTATGTAGATGTAGTCCATTAACAACCTGCCAGATGGCGGTATATACGAAAAGGTTTTGTTTAAGTATAACAATACGTTAAGCACGTATAAAGCGTTTGTACAATATGAAACAAACATGTAAATAATTTACATATCTGTAACTATGCATATGGACAATACACCTCGTATTTTCAGCAATTACTTCTGCTTAATACATATGTTTCTGCCAATATAGGCGTCCTCAGCTAAGCTAGTGAAGCAATTTATACAAATTAATACAAACCTGTTATAAACAACTGGTTTGTATCTGTATTTAAATTTACTGAAATAGCCCGCAAAGATCAAGCAAGTTCCGTCCTATAAGAAGACAACTATTTAATAATTGACATCTTACGGGCGAAAGATACATTGTCCGGAGGGCTACCTATCGTTCGAACAGCTATGCTGCTACGGGAAACGATAAAATACGTATGTAGATGTAGTCCATTAACAACCTGCCAGATGGCGGTATATACGAAAAGGTTTTGTTTAAGTATAACAATACGTTAAGCACGTATAAAGCGTTTGTACAATATGAAACAAACATGTAAATAATTTACATATCTGTAACTATGCATATGGACAATACACCTCGTATTTTCAGCAATTACTTCTGCTTAATACATATGTTTCTGCCAATATAGGCGTCCTCAGCTAAGCTAGTGAAGCAATTTATACAAATTAATACAAACCTGTTATAAACAACTGGTTTGTATCTGTATTTAAATTTACTGAAATAGCCCGCAAAGATCAAGCAAGTTCCGTCCTATATTGGCAGAAACATATGTATTAAGCAGAAGTAATTGCTGAAAATACGAGGTGTATTGTCCATGTGCATAGTTACAGATATGTAAATTATTTACATGTTTGTTTCATATTGTACAAACGCTTTATACGTGCTTAACGTATTGTTATACTTAAACAAAACCTTTTCGTATATACCGCCATCTGGCAGGTTGTTAATGGACTACATCTACATACGTATTTTATCGTTTCCCGTAGCAGCATAGCTGTTCGAACGATAGGTAGCCCTCCGGACAATGTATCTTTCGCCCGTAAGATGTCAATTATTAAATAGTTGTCTTCTTATAGGACGGAACTTGCTTGATCTTTGCGGGCTATTTCAGTAAATTTAAATACAGATACAAACCAGTTGTTTATAACAGGTTTGTATTAATTTGTATAAATTGCTTCACTAGCTTAGCTGAGGACGCCTATATTGGCAGAAACATATGTATTAAGCAGAAGTAATTGCTGAAAATACGAGGTGTATTGTCCATGTGCATAGTTACAGATATGTAAATTATTTACATGTTTGTTTCATATTGTACAAACGCTTTATACGTGCTTAACGTATTGTTATACTTAAACAAAACCTTTTCGTATATACCGCCATCTGGCAGGTTGTTAATGGACTACATCTACATACGTATTTTATCGTTTCCCGTAGCAGCATAGCTGTTCGAACGATAGGTAGCCCTCCGGACAATGTATCTTTCGCCCGTAAGATGTCAATTATTAAATAGTTGTCTTCTTATAGGACGGAACTTGCTTGATCTTTGCGGGCTATTTCAGTAAATTTAAATACAGATACAAACCAGTTGTTTATAACAGGTTTGTATTAATTTGTATAAATTGCTTCACTAGCTTAGCTGAGGACGCCTATATTGGCAGAAACATATGTATTAAGCAGAAGTAATTGCTGAAAATACGAGGTGTATTGTCCATGTGCATAGTTACAGATATGTAAATTATTTACATGTTTGTTTCATATTGAAGATAGTATAGTGAAAACATTTAGGGAATAGCACATACGTCATCACAAAGCTGCGCGAACAAAAGTGCCAGGGGCGTAGGTGATTTCGAGGGCAGAGGTATTAGGGGTGATTTTTGAAAAACTTTATAATTGTGAAAATAATATTTTTTCATAAAACTACAATACTTCTAATGCATTTAATTGATATAGGGGAAGCAAATTACTATTTACAGAAGTATTAATGTGAATCCTTAAATCTACCTCGTTATTGCAGCTAGTATAATTTTAGAGAATTATTTTGAACTCAGCGTAGCAGTTAAAGTTTATTTTACTGATAAATTCCAATAAAACGAGTAGCATATATTTCACAAATAGACGTACCACTCCCTCGACAAATATTAAATTTCTACGGTCGCATCTGGATTCGGATTTGGACTGGAAAAAAATATCACATTGAAAAATTAAGCTCGAAATTATCTAGTATCAATTATGCCTTGGGCAAACTTACTTACGCAGCAGAGGTCGAGTCAGCCACTATAGCTTACCATTTACTTTTTCATTCACATATGTCCTATGCCTTAGTTGCGTGGGGTAACTCAGTTGAAGCCAATAATTTTTTTTTGCTTCAAAAAAGAGTAATCCGTAAAGTATTCCAGTTGAAATGCAATGAACATTGTAAACAATATTTATAAATAATAGAATCATGTCCTTTTACTGCACATTTATATATAATACTGTCCTGTATATACATAAACACATAAATAATTTAAAAACCCGTGGTGATGTGCACAGTTATAATACTAGGAATAAAGATCAACTGGATGGTTAGTTGTTTAGACTTACAACAACTAAAAGAAACAGTATTCAAACTGATTTTTATAATAGACTACCTTTATCTTATAAGAATAGTAGCATAAGAAAATTTAAAAAACAAGTTAAAAGTTTATTTAAACAACAAGTGCTACTATTCCCTGGATGAGTATCGGGGCGGGAGACTGTGACATTATCTCTCTGGGCGCTCGGTCGTGCAGTCACACCAGTCATACTTATGTTTGTGTCTTTCCTCATGAACAAAATGTATCTTTGACACATGTATGTGTATACCACAGGTACATGTTTTTTTTTTCGTTTTATTTTATACATATAATTACTGTATATTTTTAAGTATTGTAATGTATTGACATTTCTTGCTACCATGTAACACATAAGGAATATAATAAATATCTAACATCTAATAAATGAGAACAAAGCAAAGCACATGGAGTGTAATATAGAAAGAACATTAGCATCGTTAATGAAATGGAACATGTAATTCGAGAAAATCTAATCGTTTAAATATTGTGATAATTCTTCAATTCGGTTCGTTTAATAAAACCAACAGTAATTAAGAATAACTATATTAATTAAAAATTCACAAAATAAAATTTAACAATAACTAACTATGATACGATATTTATATTTATTTATATAGACATTTCTTATATGATACTAAATACACGACAATTAATGGTTGAATGGATTATCCTGCCCTTGACTGTTTATATACCCCTCGTGTAGTTCTCGAACATTCACTTTCTAATATATTCTGTAAAAGTCTTATGACGTGCTGACGTGCACAGCCGATGACCACATCGCTTAGGTCGTCACATAACGCATATCCCAAAATTTAGAAGTGGTTATTAAGAGAACAATCGAAAGAGTGGAAATAAATGAAAGGACATATGCAGGATAGAAGGTTATCTACTGCAATAAAACACTTCTAAAAAAGAAAATAATCTGACGAATTAGTTAAGAACTTAGAGAACACTGATATGCCCAAGGGTAACATATACATCAGAAACTATGCTACTAACAACTAAAGAACAAGAATAAGCAAAAGTTTTGGAGTAATTTGTTATAAGGACAATAATGATATAAGATGATTAGTAATTATGAATATCGTCCACTAATTAATCATGAAATCGAATAGAGAAAGGACAAGAAGGACCATCTAAAAATGTTAAGATTGTGGATAGTGGAAACTGGTGTAGGGCTGACCGAAAGTAACACCAAGGATCAGATGGGGATATCAACCCGACCAAGGCGAATCGAAGGATGGAGGAAGTCGATTGTGAACAGCAGAAGACAAAGAAATTTAGTGTTTAAGGCCAAATCTCGGAAGAACTTTTAAAATAGAGAACAGAGGACAATATCGACTAATCCACCAGGTAATGTGGATTAATGGAGTTCTAGAATACAGAACAGTATATATTTTAATTTGAATGTTAATACTTATTTGTATATGCAAGTGTAAATAACTCAAGATGCCTGCTAATTTTCTGTTGTTTTCAAATAAAGCTGATAAATATATATATATATATATATATATATATATATATATATATATATATAAGGTAAACTTAATAAGTCGGCGATTAAAGGTCTGGTTTACTTCAGGGTATATATATTTAAAACAACCCTACATGTTTCGGCAATACGCCTTTGTCAAGAGAATACAAAATATAAATTTTGTCATTTATATTTTGTATTCTCTTGACAAAGGCGTATTGCCGAAACATGTAGGGTTGTTTTAAATATATATACTCTGAAGTAAACCAGACCTTTAATCGCCGACTTATTAAGTTTACCTTATCATACCAAGGTCACGAATATATATATATATATATATATATATATATATATATATATATATATATATATATATATATAATAGACATATTATTATATATATATATATATATATTTATCAGCTTTGTTTCTCGAGGATTCACTGAATTTTACATTTAAATTGGAATGGCATAGGATCTAGATTACCTCAATATAATTCTATAGAAGAAAATCAAAGAAAACGAAATTTCTTTAACGTATTTTTAATACAATGCAGTTTCTAATGGTATGATCTTTTACTTACTTTGCTCACAGTTTCAAATTTAAATTGAATAAGTATTTCTCATCAATTCTTTTGTTACATAATATTATGTTGGTTGGACTGCAAAACTGTACCTAATGGGCAGCGAGTTTAACATGCTTTGAATAAGATATTGCTATTGATGTAACAATGTACTATTAAAAATGATTTTATTTCGGTTTGAAAACAATTATCTTCGTTTAGGAAAGGGATCAGTATCGTTGTGGTTCATTGTACTAATGGGAATCATATTACATGCATACTTAAAATTATATGCTTTAAAAATTGGCGAACTTGATATCATGCAAATAGACATACTCGTACGTATTATTAATTTCACCTAATGTTATATGTTCGGATAAGGAAGTAACGTATGAATAAATATTATATTCCTACTATATTTACATATAATAATCAATTATAAATAATGGCATACTAAATTTTCATATCAACTTACAAATATGTTTACTGAAAATGCGACTTCTTGGTTAAATCAATAAACATTCAAAAATTTTAAATGAATCGTATACATACAGTGCTTCTCAAAAGTCCCCCCCCCCCCCCCCTTATCTTTGGAACAATTATACATACACAAGTGAAATTTGGAAACTGAATATTATAGGTTATAAACTCCCTACTAGTGATGATAGATGACGAAATCGTCATAGATGACGTCACAAGGCCATTGTGACCAATAATTTTAAATGGAACGCTACGGCAAGCGACAACTCTTTTAAAAGGTATCGAAAAAACCTATTCAATGATACTAATTTTGTTTGTGTTTGAGGCAGTTTTAATGGCTCATTAGTAAACATGAAAATTTAAATTCCATTCAGTTTGATATTAAATACAGATTTGAGAAACAGTATGTACTTAAAGAAATTTCTCGAAGTGACCTCCATTTACTTCCTATAGAGAAAGACTAAATCTGACTATTTCAATAACGTATAAATAGATTGATCAGTAGTTATTAGCTAAATTATTAATTTTAACTTGTAAGTTACGCACGTAGCGTTTACAAAAAAATAACTGAAAATTATTTAGATAAATAAGGGAATAATAAATAAATTCAAAAGAACAAAATAGAAAACTACTAGCTCGGAAATCTGTCTCGGTAATGAGTAACTTAGTCCTGATTGACGCTGTCATTGTCCTTTGTTTCAAGTAGATCAGGAATCTCCTACAGCAAGGTGTGGAACAAAAGAAACCATAGGTATTTCAACAAACTGCGAGACTTCAGTCACACACTAAAAAACACCTGTTTTAAAGATGCAAATAAACGAATAAAAATAAAGAAATTAATTAATTTCGAAATTACGTACCAGAATTGTTCTAATGTTTTTTTATAGACACAACTTAGATATCGTGAGTGGAAACGATCCCCTTCTCGTCACCGTAAAAAAAAAACCGCTTCGGGTAAATTTCTACCTCCAAAAGAATTACGCCTTACTTTAATAAATCCCTAAATGCAGGTAGGGCTCGAAACCAAAAGATACCTCGTAAGAAAACGATAATTGTGCTCTTTAATAAAGAACACGTGGTGTACGAGAGCGGGAATCCGATCGATGGTATCTCGACTGATAGAGATCGAAGTCTAGCTTACACCTCCCCGAAAGATATCTCGCACTCGGTAACCGAAGTGGGGAGGAAAGCAACAAAGAAAGCTAATACGCAATCATACCTACAGATATATAAACTTAAGCATATGAACAAGTAGGTTCAAAATTAATAGAACCAAATAAAATAAAGAAAGACGCCAATTTGTGACAAAAATCATTGTCTACGAACACATAACAGATTTTAACGAGAATTAAAGTTTTCGAAGAAGTTTAATACACCGGTCAAATCGAAGTATTTGAAGTCAAGTACTAGACATGTCAGAACGAAGCGACCAATAACTATAATTGGTAATAATTGAGAAGGCAATTTTGAAGGATACGAGGGCTGATTGATATATAAGTTTACCAACTCCATAAAATAAGAATAAAAAGAGACAAAATAATGAAACTCGTCTCAAAATGAAGTAAATTTATTATACTGCCAATGTACATAAATTATTTTTCTGCATTTACTGCAACACATTTATCCAAACGCTGAATCCATTTATTTATTGTTGATCTAACGGCGAACAGTAGCAAGAACTTAAGTGTGTTAAGAAAAATATTGACCTTTCAATACCTGCTTCAACTTTGGGAATAACAAAAAATCTAAAGGTGCCAAATCATCGTTTCGTTGCTGTAATGCGGTCTGGCGTTGTCGTGGTGCAGGAAAACTTTTCTCTTCCGGGCTTACTGTACGAATACGATTCACTACTGGTCGCGAAGTTTTGCAGTGTATTATTATTATTATTAGTCGTTGGTCCCTTCGGCAGATATTCGTATGAATGACTCCTTTTGCATTCCAGAAAATGGTGAGCATGACATTCTGGCAAAATCGACGATAATATAGAGATTTTAAACATGGCTTTTCTATTGACTCTCATAAGTATATGTACCCACTGTACATAGGCGATTATATCGCACTGCAATATTCTAACCTAGTACGTATTATTATATTACATAAGATATAGAATCAGGATAACACGCCCTTTCATTAATCCATTATGGGAACCGCTAATGTGAAGGATTATGATATTTAGTTTTGCATATAGCCTCATAGAGGGCACCAGTAATAAAACTTCAGGTTTCAAAATTAATCTCAATCTTTCGTTAATCCAAATTTAAGGTTTCACCAAGATGCAGCAAATGATTCTCCATAGTGATTTTTTTAAGTTTATAAGTTGGCCGAAAAATTGAAAATTGGAATTGAGACGAGACAATTTTCGCGCAATAATTTTTTTACAACTTTCGGAGAGGATTAACTCAAAAATAATGTCTTACTGAGTTGGTTTCGGTTTTCGAGGATGAAGCACCACATTAGTCGACAATTTTACGTTAGTACTGCGAATTCCAACGTGGACGCACCAGTTTCAGTGACAATCCCAGTACAGTCACCCAGACAAACATCGATACTGTGCGCCGCCTGATTAAGAAAGGTAGAAATGTGACATAACGTGAAATTGAGCCATCCGTGGGTATGTCAAAAACCTTAATCCACACAATCCTATATGATTAAATAGGTGCGAGAAAGTTAGTTGGATTCCGGCTCGCGTTAATCGCTGCCGAAAAACTTTGAGCCTGTTCAATAACGGAAACTCAAGAAACGTCTATAGCATATAGTAGCGATGAATTATGAATGTATTCCTATGAACCGGATAATAAACGTTAGTCCATTGCATGGGTGTTTCAAGACGAAAAGAATCCGACAAAACAAAGTTGTCGAAAAAGATGGTCGCAAAGTCTGTTTCAAAATCAGCTCATGTAGATACAATTCCTTTGCAAGATCGGAGAACAAAACCGTTTGTTTGCCAGAAATAATCGCCGTGCCCCGAGAAACCAACCCACAACGGCAAATAATCCTACATCGTGACAATGTGAGTGCACACACATCTCGAAAAATCGTTGAGTTTTTGGCGCAGCAAAATATCGAATTACTAATCGTCCTTCGTATAGTCACGACCTAAGTGCCAATGATTTTTTTATCTTCCCAAAGATGCATGGTCGATGATTTCAGTCGCCAGAAGAACCAGTAGATGCCTTTAAAACGGCAATTTTAACTATCCCAACTGAAGATTGGAATAACTGCTTTAACAGTTGATTCGAACGGATGCAGAAGTGTATCGATTTCTGTGAAAATATTTTTAAAGATAATAAAGCACTTTAAGTCTAACCACTGTTTCATTTTATGGCTATATTCAATACTAATAAACAGAGAGCGATTAATGATTCATAGCTCATAGGCGTCCGCCTTGTATTCGCAATAGTTTTGTTTCTGTAAGCGATCCGTGAGTTTCGAACAATTTGATACGTGCGGCTAGCTGCATAAGTGGCACATACCTATATATGCAGTTAATATGTACCTGTCAATGCACAACAGAGCAAATGTAATAAACGGTTTGGTAACCGGCAGCAAACACTGCTGAAACAAAAGTAATGCTGACAAGCGAATTGCGTAAATAATTTTGAATAAAAATAATTTACAAAGAACAAAACTCAAAACTATGTATTTTCTGTGAAACATTGAAAGTGTAAAACATTACTGTAAACAACTAAAATTTGTTCAAGATGTTCCTGTGTTAAATTAGTTCTTTTAGATGTTAAAACGTTTTTAAAAATAGAAAATGTCCGTTCCACATCACAACTGGTGATGGGTGCGTGATTAAAATGTTGCAAAAGTGCACCATACTTCAAATGTATAGATTTTTGAATCGGTTCTGTGCAGAACTGATATAATACATTCAAATCTGCATTTCTGCCAAATATGGCATCTTTTTGTCTCAGCTTTGAGAAATATCTTTTTAAATGAAACTAACTTATCCACATTTGGAAAATGTGCACTGATGTATTCACATGCTCTGTGTAGTGCATGTACTCCACAAGTAACGTGTAGCATATTGTGATAGGATGACCAGATACGTCGGTCGTATTTTGTCAGTTGTTCTCAAATAACATTTTAGTAAGTGATATTTACGTAAAGTAGATTCATCTGGTATGTGACGATCAGTATATTTTGTAAGAAACCTATTGTGGACTGGATTGTTAAGCTTTTTGAATGGGATATTGGTCGCCATGAAAGCTTTACATAGTTCTTCGTTAAAAGTGTCTGATGCAGATAGTCATATGCTATTTTAATGAGTTTTCGAAGAAACATGTCTCTGCACGTTACACTTTTGTGGACGACTTAAACTTAATGAACGCGTACTGCAGTATATCTCAGGTATCATTACGAATATGCAACCATTCTGTATGACCTCTAATCCATCCTACCATGGATGCCCTACGAGAATTCTGCGTAGTTAATGTAAATAATAAGAAATACTAAGAACAGAAAGAAATGGACTAAAAAAAGAAAAAAATAAGGTAGTAAATTATACTTAATATTTATAAAAAAATATAGGATAAATATACAATATAAAACGGATTTTTTAAAATACTAAACTTTGTAACCCAATAACACTGAAAGAAGCGAAACCAGAAACAATCCCTTATAGAAGAGAATAGAAAATATACTATCTCAAAAACAATAAATACATGTATGTACATGCATGTATAACAGCATGTAAACATGAGAATACACTTTGGAAATTGGCGGATATAATTTTTATGCGATTATTTCAAGGAAGTCATCGAAATAATATATTAATGTATATTCCGTCTTATACGCCACTGTTAAATTAAATTTGTGAAGGAATACACACAATATACTATTCATAACGGCGGGAATAACAGGAGGTAATAACCGCAGCGAATGCCTACGTCGACAGGCTACCGATAAATTACCATTTAGGTTGCTTATAGAAATTGAAAAGTCGCTGGACTAGGTCTATAGAATTGGATGGGATTTGCATTGAAAAACGAAATATGTATTTTTAACATAAAATAAGTATTTCGTTGAAAAGTCACTCTCCCGTCAAATCGCCCACGTATATTAGTAAAATGTCTTGTGAGAATATATAAGCTTAAAATATTCAGGTTCTTATTTAATTCTTATGCAACAGACTCTGCTCATTTTAAAAATTTGCAATAAACAAATGTCGCTAAGTTTACGTTTAAATACAATGTAATAATGAATTATTGTTATTTTTCATAAGAGAAACCACATCACGATGCATGACAGCAAAGACTAATGTTGCACATATTACATGGCGTTCCATGCTAATACGTTAATAATTTAATTGCAACCTTGTCGAAGTTATTGTTTAAATAAATATATTTTATTTGTTTTTTTTATCGTTCCATAAAGAATCTGTGAAGCTTAGAATATATACATTGTTGTAGCATCTAAACTTCATTCTATATCGTTTCTGTAATTTTAAACAGGAGAAGAATTGGAATATTAGTATTAAACATCGACTCTACTACATGAGTTAATGAATTGATTTTTTAAAATCGTTCTAATTATTTCTACAATAAATTCAATTTACTGCGGTATAAGCATTTATAAAAAGAAATATTTTTTCCGTATTGCAGAAATGATCTGTGCTTCGCCATTTCGGTTTGAAATGATTGTCACGAACATGTATTACATTGATGGTTGGAATTTTTCATCTGTGTTTAGTAGACATGTTCGTAGGGTTTATATATATATATATATATATATATATATATATATATATAAGGTAAACCTAATCAGTAGGCGATTAAAGGTCTGTATATTACTTCAAAATATATGTATTTAAAAAACTCTACATGTTTCGGCTGTATACGCCTTTTTCAAGAGAATACAAAATATGAATGACCATAGGTCATTCATATTTTGTATTCTCTTGAAAAAGGCGTATACAGCCGAAACATGTAGAGTTTTTTAAATACATATATTTTGAAGTAATATACAGACCTTTAATCGCCTACTGATTAGGTTTACCTTATCATACCAAGGTCACGAAGTTATTATATATATATATATATATATATATATATATATATATGTATATATATATATATATATATATATATATATATATATATATTAATACGGGGCAAACGGGGTTTTAACTATATAATTAACAATAATATGTTGAAATGCTGAATTGACCTTATAGGTAAATACAAAGCCAAGTAATGCAAATACTGTGAATTATGCCAAATAATTGTATTTTTTAATTGCTCCAAGTTGGGCTGACCAATTAATACAGTTCTTCAGGTTTTTAAATATGAGCTGTGTATATATAACAGTTAAAACAATAATTAATTTCTTTAAAATAAAAAATTTAATTCAAGATTCAAGCAAGAGGTTATCAATGTGTTCAATAGAGGGCGTATAGTTTTAATACACAGCTGATATCGGTGATATACGGCGTAAAGAAAATAATATAAACAAATTATACTTAGCTTTGGTAGGCCTCTTTTAAAGTGCTAAACTTATCTTAAAATACATTGTGAGTGCCTTTGTTAATATGCCGACTAGCTCATTTGTCAAGATAATAAGTTTTATATGGGTGCGGATTCAGTATTTGGAGAAAATAACGGTTTTATAAACAAGTAAATTCAAGTGTAAAACTCTGGATGTAATAATAAGAATAAAACAAGAAGGTGAATGTTAAATATCACAAGTTTAATCTGTTACTCAATGAATTAAGGTAAGTTGTATAACAATTTGCATAACATAAAAATATGAAGAGTCACGTGGTTTGATATAGATATTAAGTAGGGTTAAATCCAATAACAAAATTGTTGTGACTAAAGTAATTATTATTTTCTATATAACTAAATTCAAATTTAAAAAGAACTGTAATTTTCTGTTATACTGTATATGGATAATTAGGTAATATTTCTAAGAATTTAATTGAAATATGAACGATTAGTTTGACTAATTAAAAATAACAATTTTATGTTTTTAGAGATTAATAAATATATACTCAAATTTACGTCGGTGGTGTTTTCTGGATCGTAGAAGAACAATGGAGACTTGAAATGCAGGATTGCGGGCTCAGGTATCGATGAAAAGCTGGTAAAAATTTCTAAATTTGGCTTGGCGTCCCCTTCGAAATTTATGTTTTCGTTTTCTACGCTCAGCTTGTTAAGAATGCGGGAATACTTGTAAAAATTATACTTGGTGGATCAGGAGCTTGTTGGAGATCTTTTTGGTGAGGTTTTTCCTTTTAATTTTGATTTTTTAACACTTAATTTCGTCAAAAACTTTTTTATAAAAATATGACGCGTTCTACCATTTTATAATTATCAAGCTGACTCTTTTTTTGTTTTTCCTCAATCTCCAGGCGTCTTATTTAGAATGTTAGTTTACATCTATTTAATCTCGTTAATTTATCAAATCAATTTAAATAAATTACAAATACTAATCGTTTTATCATTTCGCATAATTTATTCTATGAATTTTACAATAAATATGAATATGTTTTTAATGTTGAAATCTTTGCTAAAATGCCTGTTTACATGTGGGATAATTCCCGCTTCATTTAATTCAAAATTACGTACAGTTCTGTTCATAATTGGTGACATATAATTCCAATCAATTAAGTTAAATATCTTCGGTGGAATTAAAAAAAAAGGTAAAAGAAAATGACTATGGAGAATGAAAACATGAAATTCAATAGAAATGAGAAACAAATTTGATAAATTAAAAACGCGGTATTAACTTTATTGATATGGCATGAGAAAATTGCAGTTCTAACTATTACTAACTCTTAATATTAACAAATTTAAACTTTACACAGTATTTCTGTTCTAGGGCTCTCCAGTACATAGGTATGCCCTATCACAATATATATATATATATATATATATATATATATGCATAAAATTAGAACATTCAAAATTTCTGTGTTGAGTGTGTGGTAGAAAAGAAAATGAAAGCGATCTTAACAGATAATAACTATCCACTACAACCTATACAGCAATAAAAAACGAATCCACCAAATATACAACACTGCAGACATCAATAACAATTTAAACAATGAATCAGATATCGCGATTCCATATGTTCCGCATTTATTAGAAAAAATTAAATATACTTTAAAGAAAATATGATGCAGCTACAACGTATAAACTTAGTAATACTAATAAACTTATATTTTTAAATTAAAACCTAAAATAGAAAGAAATCGAGAAACACATGTCATCTATAAAATACCATGTCGCGATTGCGATAGTTACTATATAGGCCAAACTAAACAATATTTATACAAAAGAATACAAGCCACAAATACTCCGAAACAGACAAAACAGCTTTATTTATACAAAAACTACAACGCGATCACCATTTCGATTTTGAAAACACACAGATAGTCGATAAAGAACAACACACAATTAAAAGGGAAATTAGAGAAATGATTAATATTAAACAAGAAAAAAATTCAATTAACAATAGAAGTGATATCAAAAATCTAAGCAGTATATACTATAACCTAATAATGTAACGATCTGCAATTTACCATCATGAATATATCTTGTTATTATATAATTATCTATCTTATGTTATTTAAATATCTGCACACTAGCTTATCATGCTTGCAGTATCGTGTATAGATCCCTGACTGGGCTGTCCGAGTAGGTCTTTGTGGTTTTCCTTCTCATTTAAGGCGAATGCCGACAGCTTAAAATCTTAAATCGCTAGACGGGCGCAGACCTAATAATAACTCACGGCATGCCAATACCACGTAATTGACGTTTTGCTGTCGAAAATTCTGTAGCATGAGTTATTATTATTAAACTTGAATATATCTTTGAATATTTTAATTTTATCCATGACAACTACAAATATACAAGTTTGACATTGATATACTGTCATTTATATTTTGAATTTCTTTTATAAAGACACTATGTGTCGAAACATTTAAGATTGTTTCAAATATATACATATCAAAGTAAAACAGACCTTAAATCGCCTACTAATTTACATACAAAGGTCAAGAAACAATTACCTATATAAATATATATATATATATATATATATATAGTGTTTAGATAATTTCTTAGCCATTTATTAAATATAACAATTGATAAATTATTGGAGTTTTTCGGCTTTTTATACGAAATATTTACAATTATCAAATTAGAATGTATGTAATCAATCTTTACATACATTCTAATTTGATATTTGTAAATATTTCATATAAAAAGCCGAAAAACTCCAATCATTTATCAATTGTTATATATATATATATATATATATATATATATATATATATATATATATATATATCTGGGGTTTCTCTTTTGCATTACACATAAGTATAATGCGTTTATTTTTATTCATTTAGCTTTTCACATAGGGATAAATGTATGGTGGCATAGTAAGAAACCAGTTATACACAAGTGACATTTTCCATTTGTCAAATATTTTTATTTTTCATTAATACTTAAATCTTAAATTAAAAACATTTTATTGAAAAATATATAATTTATTTAAAACAATTACTTATCCCAACAGGCGTATACCTTGTGCGAAAACAATTTTAAATATTTTAACAGATTCAAAGAAGGTGGTTGTTATCTAAATTCCCACAAAAAAATAAAATAAAACCAATCACGTGTTAACAGAACACATGAAGCTGAATATCCTGTGTTATATAGGAAAATGGTCTGTAGGAACGCTTTTAGATGTAACCAGGCCATTTTGGAATATCGTATAGTTCGGTGAAAGAATTCAAATATAAGACATACAAGATATCAAACCGAACTGATTTTTGTGATATAATATTTAATTTGTTAAATGAATAGGAAGAAGAAATTTTAAATAAAATAATTTTTACTGATAAAGCAAACAGTAATATTTTTAATTTTTTTTTAGGAACATTATCATATTCACATTTTTCGGTTTTAGTTTTTCACACCTTTGTTCTGTTATTAAACGAGCCGTACTAAACACTATTTCACTTTCTGCTGAACTTGTTGAAATATAGAAGTATTTCCTAGCACATTGTTTGAAGAGTTTCAGCTCCATTCCTGTTCCCTAAAAGAAAATCCAAATTAAAAATGCAATTAACCTTTTTTTAAACTTATCTTCCAAAATAAAATAAGTTCTGTCTTAATTTGAATTTGGCCTTTCGCGGTTTGCCTTTTAGTTATTATTACATCGGCTGTAATTGATTTTTCATTCTCTTATTCTTTCTTGCAAAAATCCAAATAATGAAAGTGACTTTTGATGTGGACTAATGTCTGTTTCGATTACAGGCATTTGTTCTTTATTTTCAGGATCTACTGTTTTCATAATATTAAACATTTCTTGTTTTAGAAAAGTAGCCCAGTAGCATTTTCAGTACTACGAAAACCTCTTTTAAATCGAGGGTCTCAAACAGTTGCTAGTATAGTAACTGATCCTTCTTCATATGAAAATAGCCTTGGTTTAACGAATTCCAAAAGTTTGTTGCATAGTGTCTTCCCTTCCTCAATATTTAATTCCAGTAGTGATGCTGTCAGATAATTGTACAGTCCAAAAGTTATTGGGATTATTAAAGAAATAGAAACATATTTATTACCTACAAGAATTTCTCACTACTGCTTCTTAAGATAAATTTCTCCAGTTTATAAAACCACGAGGTGTTATTCGTTTTTATCGTGTTATTTAAATGCCCCCAATACGTGAGTTACGTTCGGTAATTCATTAAAGGTAATGTGATGACGTTCTACAATTTCATAGAATGGTAAAATCTATTTGTACTTTTTGTTATATTTTTTACCTTTTTTGATACACTAATTTTACTATCTTCAATATATTTCATCCTTAATGAAATACTATCCATTTGCTTTGAATCTGTTAAAAATATTTAAAATTGTCTTCGCACAAGGTATACGCCTGTTAGGATAATTAATTGTTTATATAAATTATGTATTTTTCAATCAAATGTATTTAATTTAAGATTTAAATATGAAGGAAAAACAGAAATATTTGACAATTGGAAAAATGTCACTTGTGTATAACTGGTTTCTTACTATGCCACCATACATTTATCCCTATGTGTAAAGCTAAATGAATAAAAATCAATGCATTATACCTATACGTAATGATAAAAGAAAAATCCGGTATATATATATATATATATATATATATATATATATATATATTAATATGACCTTTGTATGTTATGGTAAATTCAATTTGTTGGCGATTTAAGGTCTGGTTATCTGAAGAAGGCATCATTTGCCGAAACAAGTATGATTGTTTAAAATATATATATTTTGAAGTATAACCAGACCTTAAATCGCCAACAAATTGAATTTACCATATATATATATACAGTATGACTGAAGTTTCCTTTTGTTAACTTAAATAACATAAAACAAACTTAAAAACAATAACATTTTTTAATTTAAAATTAAAAAAAAAATTTTAATTAATAATAGTAACAAAAACGACGTACTTTACATGTCTACATCAGGTGTTCGAAGTTTCCCCCACCGACTCGCACACACAACTCCAAACGTCGAATGAGTGATTCGTTGGCACGCTGATGGACATTTTGCTCCCGTATCTTGATACACAGTATTTAAATGTCTACGAACAGTGTGTGTAAAATGTGCCGGAGCACCATCATGTTGAAACCACATCCGATATCTAATATTAAGGGGGACATCTTCTAACAGCGGTTGTAAATTATGTTGTAAGAATTCTAAATAAGTTTGGCCATTAACACTAGCAGGGAGAATAAACGGGCCGACGATAAAGTTATCTATTATTCCCGCCCATAAATTTAGCGAAAAAACATACAAACCGGACATTTAATTCTATCACATGTTACTTGAGTCTCACACATCTTAAACTTGACCCTGACACAGTTTGATATCTCGTTACGGCCACTCATCGGTTACTGACCTATTATGAATGAAATGTGTACAGTGAAACTTGAAAACATTGGGCTGTTATAAATAATTTTTTTTTGCCGTTTCTAGATAACTTTTATTAGAAAAATTTTTACTATTTTATTTGTTATATGTTTTAGAATATATCCCCCCAAAAAAACAAAATGAAACTTCAGTCATACTGTATATATATATATATATATTGTGGTATTATTATTGTTATAACAAAATAATTTGAAACATACTCGTGTAGGTAAAACCTCACCAATTTTATATAATAGAAAAGTATTTTTAATAATAAAAATATTATTCAAAATCGGGTGTGAAGGACACAATACAAGTTCATATATTTGTGAATGTATTTTAGATACATTTACTAAAATCGAATTATAAATAAATTGTTTTATAACAATTAAAATAATATGCATGTAAAAACACTTACCATTACATATAAACTTATATATTTTGAACCACCCCTAGATAAATTACATAATATTACAAAGACATTAATTTAAGTTACCATATAATTTAAAACTGCCTAAGGAACTATTATCTTTATTATAATTTTAGTGCGTAATTTGGATTAAGTTTAATATCAACAATAGATTAGATATTAAAAATATTTTTTGGCCAACTCTAAAATAATATATAAAATAAAAGAAGAAACCAGCAAAATTCTCTATTATTTCAAAAAGGAATATCTTCAGTGTAGTGTGTTCATGATTTTCTAAAATAATTCCTTTCGAACTCGTGTAATTGAGCTAGACGTATCTATACGAAGACACATTAATCTGAAAAGATTTATTTCGAGTATAGTCAAGCATGAGTATCACGGAAGATAGTAACAGCGCATTATACACGGCAATTTCCACTCGATTTATACGACGGAAAGATTACATTTATCTGCTGCGTATGTTCGCCTTTGTTCCGTGGTATATCTGCACAGCCCTGGATATCCTTTCTCGTTTATAACCGTATAAGTCATTGATGGACTACGTGCAACGCGAGGAAGGTAAATTTACATACACATAACTCGAGTTGTTGGCGGAAAAATATCTCATCGAACGTAATCTCCCTGGTAATGCAAATCAATTTCTACTCTACCCGAAGCTGTCGTCCAAGCTACTGCTCTCGTCGATATGTTGATGAAAAAAAATTGCGCAGCTTTTAACTCGTGATCTGCTGTTAAGCGTTATATTGCAATTCTGTGGCTTTTTGTTTAATATTCAACAGTCGAGAGTTTCATCCGTTAAATTAACAAAAAGTGAATGGTGTTTTAATTATGTTTTGATTTCTCTTGACAGGATTTCGAACTTTTTTCATTAAACTAATTTTACAAATAAGTTTGTTATTGGTTAGCTTAGAGAAATAAATGATACAGACGTGCGATAATTTCCAATCAATTAAATGTAAATTTTAAATATTATTATAAAAAAGAAGTTGTTATATAGGTATTTGAATTTATTGGTAGTTAAAATGGTCTAATTATATGAGGGCCATTTGACGGGAGAATAAATTCAATGAAATGCATATCTTAGAGCAAAAAAAATGTTTTATTTTTCAACAAAATTCCTATCAGGATTAGCATGTTAGTGCGTTACCCTAATATACATGGCATAACGAAAAGTTTGTCATTATCCCGAACCTCAACAACCAATAAAGTTTTTTTGGTGTGTTTTTTTTAAATAATTCTCATGTTATATATAAATTATAACTGCTAAATATAAAAATGTTATAGTATCAAAAGATAGAACCCCCATTCAGATTGAGTTTTTTCACAGTATCAGGCAAAAATTTCTTCATCGCAAGGCTGTTGGTGAATCAAATATTAGAATAAAATATGTTAACGACGTACCAAAAATCGTCACAATTAACAGTTCTTTAAACTGACTAGTTCCAACGGTTCTCCTACGCCCCCTACGTTTCTTGGTGTATACTATTAGAATGCTCGTGGTCTTAGAATAAAACGTTTTCGTTTTATACATCTGCTTGTGAGTCGTCTTATAACATAGTTGCCATTTCTGAGATTTGGCGTGATGGTACCGTTTCTAATTTAGAAAATTAGTTCCCCTTTCTTTTGATGTTAGAATTTCTTGTTGTTAATCGTTCAAGAGGAGGTGGTGTTTTTGTTGCCTTGTCTTGCAACTTCAACTCATCTACCTTTTACTTTGCAACTCTTTACATTTTACCTGATACTTCTCATCAAGATTTTTTACTTTTTTCTGGAGCCATTGAGACTATTTTGTTTGATCAGCTTGTTCTTTTATTTGGTAATTTTAATTTGCCGTAATTGATAAATGATGCTAAATGTTGTACTTTCAATTGTTTGTGCAGTTTTTTAAATCTTAAACAATTTACTACCTTAACCAATTGTAACAATCGTTTTCTTGATCTTGTTACTCCTAATTTTACATCTAATATAACGATTTCACCAGAGAAACATTCACTTGTTGCAGTGGATTCGTATCATCCGCCACAATCTATATCTTTATATTTTTTTTTACTTCTTGTAACACATACAACGCATTTCCTTTAAACAATAGCTTACGACACAATTTTCGTAGAGGGAATTTCTTTCAATTATACAATGATCTTCATGCGGATTGGTCATATTTGGAGGGGTTTACGAATGTTGACCATATACTTAAGAAGTTTTATAATGTTCTATATAACATCTTGGATGTGCCATTAAATTTTCTTCCGTACACTCTATGAGTAGCGACTTTACTTACATACAAGAGAACACTAACTAAACTCTTTTACATTAGCATCTGTAATTGAAGACGAAGTACTTAGTATTATGACAAAATTCACACAAAATAATATTGCTGATGATGACTCAATTCCCAGCTTTATATTGCAATATGCAAGTTTTGCCCTTGTAAAACCGCTGACTTTTATTATTAACATGGCAATTCCATTTTCTACTTTCCCGGCCATCTGGAAGCGAACGAGAATTACTCCAGTATTCAAAAAGGCTGATAATGCACATGTCGATAACTACAGTTCCATATCAATAATGTCGAATTTTTCTAAGGTATTTGCAAGTGTAGTTCCTGTCTGTACCATGAATACAAATCCTATATTTCTCCATTTCAAAACGGCTTCATGTGAGGTAGATCAACAGTGACGGATCTTGTGACTATTAGTCAGTTTATTAGTGAGGAGCTCGATACTCGTGGTTAAATTGATGTCATATATACGGACATTAATAGTGCTTTTGATGTAATTAACCATGGAATTTTACTTACGAAATTGTCTGCGTTTGGGTTAATACCTTCCATACTTTTTCGACACTTTTACCTAAGTAGTAGACTTCGTTATTTTTTTTATAACGGCTATAAATCTTCTATCTTTCTATTCTCTATCTTTCCTCTATTTGGAGTCCCACAAGGTTCACATTTGGGTCCTCTACTATTTATCTTGTTTTTAAATGATCTTTTATCGTCCCTGTCTTGTCCACTACTTGCATGTGCAGATGATCCGAAAATATATTCGTCCATTAAAATGTGGGACGATGTGTTGCATTTGCAGGGGAATTTGAACATTCTCTCCCAATGGTGCTCTACTTGTAAATTAAGATTGAACATCAACAAATGCTGCAACGGTTTAATAAATTTAATAACATAAAGGATCTTGCTTAACTTTTATGTCATATATCAATAACATGTGTGTCGCTGTTTCTAAAACATTAGGCTCTGTTTTGCATACCTGTAAATTCTTCTCTACTTTGTCTTTGTTCAGAATTATGTATTATAGTTTTGTGCTTAGTAAGTTAGAGTATGCTCCTCCTGTTTGGTCACCTCATTATATTTATTTCAGTTGTCCATTGAAAAGATACAACAACGTATTTTAAAGTACTTATCATTTAAAATTGATGGCATCTACCTCGCGCGAAATACGTACTGCAATTTGCTACTTAGAAGGCATGGTGTGCAATCGTTAGGCCATCGCCGAGATACTCTGGGAGCTCACTTTGTGTGGAAGATTGTTCATGGTACCACTAATTGTCCCCATTTACTTTCCTCTATCAACTTTCATGTTCCCCGTATATTCTCACGTTCCTCTCCTAGCTTTGCTTTACATTTTTCTAGGATCAACTTGCTACAGCGCTCTCCGCTCATGACCAGGTGCCGTATTGCTGACGTGTATTATGAAGACATTTTTCTCAATGCCATAGCATGAAAAACAAAGAGACTAAGACTATTTTTTTTTAATTATTGTTTCACATGTATTGCATATGTATATGTATTTGTTTATGTTTATTTTTAGATATAATTATCTTTTTATTTTATCTGTCAACGTTTCTCACTAAAATGTACTAGGGTTTCGCTAGCGCACTTTCTAAGATATAAGTGGTATGAGACCCCAACTTTAGAACCTTCTAAGTCAGTCAGTTTTTAAGCTAGAGCTTCACGGGTGGTAGCAATTGATTCCTTTCGGCGAGATACACTTAGTTAGGTACTATAGCTGATTTCTTTGCTCCGCCCCTGACCCATTTATAAACCAAAGCAATCATTTATCTTCACGTCGCATTGTAAACTGCTATGCTAGAAACTTACACCTCTGAACCTGTTAAAGCTGCCTACAGTAGACGCCCAAGATTGAGAGAGTCATATTAGTATTAAAAGGGAGCGTGTCGAGCAACGAACGGTGATAAATACCTACGTTTGACCCCATCAAACTCAAGATTTGGTGAATACATTAGTGGAATCTGCAGTATCATATGACATAGTTAAAATGTGGTGTCGTGAGTTTAAACTGTTAAAAAAGTCCATGATCTCCTGCTGCACGTGTGACTATTAGATATAGTTGAAGATACTGGTCTCTCATACCATGCTGTATAAAATATAATTACAGTCGAATTGAACATGAAAAAATTTCTGCAAGATGGCAACCACGAATGTTAACAGATGCACAGAGGCGAACTCGAAAAGATATTTGCCGTCGTCTTTTAACGCGGTATAAACACGACAAAGAAAATTTTCTTGAAAAATTAGTGATCATGGATGAGCTCTGGATCCATCATTATGATGTAGAGACCTAAATACAGAGTAAGGAGTGGACACATCGAAGTTCACCACCGCCGAAAAAATTCAAGATGCAACCTACAGCAGGGAAGGTTATGCTATCCGTATTTTGGTATGCTAAACGCATAATTTTAGTAGAATTTCTGCTAAAGAGGGCCACAATTACAGGTGCTTACTATGCCAATTGAATTACGTGACTTGATAAAAGAAACTCGTCGGCGGAAGTTGCGCAAGGGTGTTCTCTTGTATCAGGATAACGTACCCAGTCACGTATATTTTATTTTATTTTCACGAATTTTAACTTTATTTTGCTCTCCCACTAAGTTTTTGTTACATAAAAAATAATTAATCAATTGTAATTATCAATTTATTCGAAACTTATTCAAAACCCATAAATGTTGGTATTGTAGGGCTGCTCATTGTAAATTACGATTAAATGTCGCCGAATTTTTAAATAATTAACACTCTACAAGCTAATGTGAGCTAGATAAAGGTAATTATCAACTATCTTAAGTTACGAATGTTATACTGCTATTTTGCTCTTATAGCATTTTCACTGAAAATGTAAACGATATTTTTTAGGAAAATCTTAGGGTAAGGATGAGGGTGACGCAGAGTTATAAGTTTGAATTTAGCAATTAATTTAATATTTGTGAAGGGGGAAACAATAGTTTCGAGGTTGTAAATTCAACTTAAAATTACAATAAAATTTTAATAGAAAAGTAAAAAAATGATGGTCAAATGGTTATCTGTAGCGTGAATAGCATTTGGATTTACCCTTCCACAACCACGTGTCTTAATAAATATTATAGCTTCGAAACTAATAATATTTCTCGCAGTACAGTGTATTCCAAAAGAAGTGAACTAGTTTGTATCAAAACACCCCGATGGGATAGATGAAAGGTAAATATACTCCATGTATTTGAGTCTATAAGTAAAAAGGTAGCAATTTGATAAAAGTTGTGAATTCCAGACCACAAAAAAGTCCCCAAAAAGACCTTATAAATAATGCCAAACAAAGTACATTTCACAGCTGAGCTTGCTAGATAATCTGTTGCAGTCAGGATTTCTGAATCGTTTAGGTATAAACATTTTCAATGAAGCGAGATACCTGTCCACCTGCGAATTTGAATAGTTATTAATAGAGCAGACCAATTTCCGTGTGCGCCATGAGCGCCGATATGGGAGTGTAATTCGTAATATATTAGAATATGCGATAGAATATGGACGCAACATGAGCTTGTTACCGATATAAGTATAGAAGTAGAGACATTTATTCTATCAGAAATAATTAAATTTACATTTGGTTTTCTGCTATTAAAGTAATATGCATAAACACACGAAAAATAAGAATAGTACATATTATAGCAGCGTTGTATGTACCTATAAATAAAATGGAAAATGTATGAAATCAGTGATTGTGTGCACGACAGAGGATTTAAAAAAAACACCTACCGTTTTAAGCGTCTTCCAAGGATTGACAAACTGGAGAAAGTCGATTGTATATTTTCAACATCAGGTGCGTTTCTAAGGTTACTTCTGAAAAACATGTCCGCCGTGAGGAAAAAATATGTTTATATTCGGAAAACGAGCGTTCTACATCTAGTGATGTTATATTCGCATAATAAAAATACTTTTTTAAGCAACTTAACGCATCTGTAGACGTGCCCTCACAAATACGTGTCAAGGTGCCAAAGTCTGCATTTCTGTCTAAAACACTTTCAAATTTAATTAGAACACTTTCGCTTTATGCGTCTTCTACAGCACACAGTTGTGCGTGAACATTTTTAACGATTTGCAGTGATTCCTCTAACGACAGCGACGAATTTTCAAATTTTGTTATTGCTTCTTCTAGTCCCAAGTAATTCTCACGAATACTTTTTAAATCCATTTTAATTTGGGCGTCTTGAAATTTTTTCTGGCTTGTATTGATAGCTGCACTTTCTTTCGGATCGAATGATAAAACCACGTCCTTAATTTTTTCAAAATGTTCATGATAGTAGAACCCCGCCCGTAATCATGTACCCCAACGTGTCAGAATCGACTGTGGTGGCTCAGGGGTATGGGGACACAATTCGTGAAATTTCCGAATACGTTTTGGAGATTTCAGGAATACTGCCTTTGTACTCGATATTAAACCATCTACCTCTGGATAACATCTACGAACCTGTTCTGCCACAAGGTGTAGAGCATGGTGTTTACAAGTAATATGTAACAAGTTAGGACAATATCTGGATGCTAATAAAATTGAAGACGTTGGTTGATGTGGTTCCATATTACGCGCCATCACATTAACTACAGATTGTTTTTTGCTATCAGGTAAATTCCTTCTTAACGTTGTCGTGCTCGGTAATGTTTGCTTCGCGTATTTATTCCAAAATGAAATAAATGAATCATTACTTAACAAGATAAACGGCAGTGTACACACAATCATAATTACACATAGTTCATGTATAAACTGTTGTCGATTAATTTTGTTATTATTGTGCTTCGAACTGCTTACGCGTTCTTTACAATCTGTTTTTGGTCAACACATTAGATATGTATTGCACACTAACCATTTAATTTTTGAGCCATCGTATATTAAGCCCGGGAAATCCATAATAAACTTATTCACTTCGTCTGGCAACGGTCGTTTTCTCGATTTATGTGTCGACGAAATTTTATTACGTATGCTTACACTTACATGCAGTCTAAGCAAGTACCAAACACATACTGAATGCTTTTTATTAGTTCTGATGCAATACAATCTCTAGTAATTAATTAGCTCAAGCATACAATGTTAGAGCTCTCACCTGGATAGACGACTAATCTAGCAAAAACACATATTCTCTAAGAGAAAATAACTTGTACTGAAACTACAACAACTAAATAGGTTCATCGGAAAAGGCTCGCTATTAGAAACGGAGCATGAAATACTAATTATAAGGCCATTTTGAAAACTATATTAAGGCATTAACTCTGGAATACTTTCTTTATTTATGTTTAAAAGTCTTTTAAAGACGAGATAATTATAGTTTGTTCATCATTAGTATGTACTAAACTTCGAAGTACCCTATTTAAAAGTATTCAAACCGATAACAAGATCGAAGATTCCCATCTCTGCAAGTTAATCTTAGATCTTGCTACATCCGTTCGTGATCAGTTCAATGTTTATCATCCACCATATGGGAGATCATATATAGCTAGTGGATCTTTTATGTTGACGATTGGCTCAGGTCGTTGTTTACAACAAATTATTGCGGGATCTTAACGCCGTAGGTTGGTGGCTTGTACGATAGATGTCAATTTTTTGTTTATTTTTTTTCACTAGCTGCAGCCACATTTCTTCTGATATGTGGAGGAGCGAACCCGAGAATTAGGTATAGCTTTTCTTTTGGCGTGGGCCTGAATACATGTTTATATTTATCCTCTCTATGTTTGCAATAGTCTTTGCTAAGTTACGTAAGTAATTATTTCTGAAACCAGTAAACATATTTTGGTCTCATTTTTACAGGTTATGTTCAGCGCTAAATTCTGATGAATTTTTGGGAACTTCTGGTAAAATAATTCTTTAATTGTTGATCCAATTGCGAAAACATATAATTCTTTCGTGTTGTATAAAAAAATTCTGATATAATTTGTAATACAAGTACCCATAAAATATTTGTGAATCCACTTCAGTAAAAATATTATATACGTGTAGACTATAACTAAACTCGAAGACGGTTGATAAAGAATTGATTACCTTCCCTTGTCGTGTAGAATTTTCAATATATTTTCTTGTTTGCCCAAGAGGATAGGCAAACATAAGTTTATGATCAGATCGTAATACTGTTTGCATAAATAACCGTGCGAGGATGCAGTTTCACAAGTCGATTCAAGTGTGATATAACGAGCGTTCAACTAAATTTTACCTCGCAGTTGCCCATGAAAATTATACGTATATCTTAGCTTTTTACTCAAGTTCTTAATATGAATTTTGTTGGTTATGAACTATTTGAATGACATGATAAATGTCAAAATAATAAAATTAAAATATTTAACTAAATGAGATACGTTTATTTGCAACAAACAAGTAACATTTTATAAAAATTGTTGAAAGTGGCCACCACCTTGTTCGAGACATTTCTAACATCTTCTTCTAATGAAGGAGAAAACGTTTTGTAGTAGCATATCGTCGATTTCGTTAATTATTTCAGCAATTCTGATCTGAAGGTCTGCAAGATCAGATATTGTACCCAAAAAATTGAGTTCTTTAAAATGGCCACAGAAAAAAATCACAGGGGTTAACATCACAAGATCTTGTTGGAAATTCATGTTCGATGTTTAAACTTTTCAACCGATTTTGATAAATTTCCGTATCATATTAATTGTTTCACAAGCTGTGTGCACTCTAGCTCCGTATTGTTGAAAGTAACGCTGGTTTATTTCTTCTTCATTAAGCTGTTCAATAAATGTCATAATAATTTCTTGTCGATACCTTTCTCCTTTAAAGAAAATACGGCCAATGATTTTCCTTCGACTAATCGCACACCATACACCAATTTTCTGTGGATGAACAACATAACAGTAATGCGGTTTCTTAGTATTCCACATCCTTATATTTTGTGAGTTAACATATCCATTCAGATAAAACCATGATTCATCTGAGAAAAATTTCGTCAAGAATGTCATTATCAAAATTATTTAAGAACCACTGACAAAATGTTGTTCTTCTAGGATAGTCAATTACTTTGATTTCTTGATAATATGCCATGCGATATGGAAATAAATGTAAGTCTTTTTTCAAAATTGTATGACAAGTGCCAATTGAAACACCCACTCGTGGAGAGAATACTCGTATGGATGTTCCTGGTGTATCATTCATAATTTGCGTTACATCGTCAACTAGCTCTTCCGTACATTTTTTCGGACGGCCACTGTCTTCTTTCCGTATAACACTCTCTGTTTCTCTGAAAACCTTAGTGCAATATTTAACTGTGTACCAAAAACTATCAAAATCAAAGACGAAGTTTGGAAACATATTTCTAAATTCCTCTAAGCATTCTTCAAGAAAATAGTGCCATTGTCCGTTAATATTACGTCCGTTCCAAAAATAATATTCAACCATGAATGATTTGTGTTGAACAGTGAAAACCATTTTAAATCAATTTTAAATTACAAAGCAATTTCAAAAAGCTCCAACTAAGTATACATCAGAATAGATAGTCTGTCAAATTGACAACTGATGCAAATGTAAATAGTACAAGTTACGACAAACATTTTTATTGTCATGGACTACTAGAGGTAAAATTTATTTGAACGCTTTTTATAATACTCCTTAGTTGACGAGAACGTGTAACAAAATTGATTTTTAAACATAAGGACACAGCATATGAGTAAAAAAAATTGATATTATTTTATGACTTTATGATATGGTTTTACGAGTATTATGTTTGAGGCTACATTTACTTTTTTCCAGCGCCATTTTCAATTCCTAGCGATTGTCAATTTTTTTTTTCAAATTGCACGGTATATATTTTTTTGCATAATTGAATAGAGATTTTTATCCTGAAACCATTGATATGCAATACATCAATTTCAATTAAATTTAGAAGAAAAAAATTATTAAAACGCCGTCCGTATATGCTCTTAGTCACTTGTGTTATCCGTAGTGTGCTATGGAAAAATAACGCATTACGCATATGTAACTGTCATCTTTGACTTTTCTTTACAAGGAAAGCACAATTTGACATTTTTGATATAAATCATAAATTTCAATCAACTTACTGACATGCTACAAGTTTATTTTGAGTATAATGCAAGTCACTTTAAGAGAATGTTTGGAAAGTGTTTTAATTTTTTTCTCTTCTAAATTTACAATTAAAATTAATGTTTAGTACATCAATGGATTCAGGAAAAAATCTCTATTCAATTATGCAAAAAAATATATACCGTACAATTTGAAAAAAAAAATTGACAATCGCTAGGAATTGAAGATGGCGCTGGAAAAAAGTAAATGTAGGCTCAAACATAGTACTCATCAAACCATTTCATTTGGTACCTATCTCATGAAAATCGAAATATAAATAACAGAGTTACAGCTTGGGGCGTTTTTTGTGTGACAGCCTGTATATTTATTTTCACTATAATTGAGCATTGTAATTCAGTTTTGGTATGATTGAGTTATTGTGTAGATAACAGAATAGTGACATTTATCTGTAACCTCTCACGGAAGATTATGTTATTATAAACTATGTTACGATAAAGACGAATTTATTAATCAGAGGTGACTGAAAAACTTTTTCATATGAAAAAATTACATTTTTCCAAAAATTAAAATTATGCAACATAAATTTCAACGCAAAACCAATCCTTACTTCTTTATTCTACGCATTAAGAAATGTTTTTTTCACAGACGCCCGATTTCTCAAGTCCGAAATTTGTCACAACCATTTTCTTGCTGTGCGGAGAAATGTATTGCCGTCACTGCATTTACTATTGTTTCGAACGGATAGTTTTTCAAAATGAATAAGATTTTCATCCTATTCGGATGTTGGTACACGTATACCAGAAGAGCGTTTTCTATCAATAACCGTTTAATTTCTATATCTGAAACTCTTCCCCACGCGAAATCTATTCGCTAATCTTCTAACTGACCATCCTTCTTCTAGTTACGTAATTATTTGAGTTTCAGTTTGAATGTTCAAGTGCACATTAGCTTTAGATCTTGACAAACCTGAATATGACTCTGACAGATCTGTAAATAGCAAATAGAGGTACAAGTCTATCTACTCTTAAAAAGCCATATTCAAATCAAACAAATTAAGTGTCCGATTTTTTAATGCCGCGATAGTACGTGTTTAACCTCACTAAGAATATTTGGACGTTCTTTACTGTACAAATAAGAAAAGTGAAGTAGCAGTTTCAAAATTTTCGGGGGTATTTAATTACTCCTGTATGTATTTTAGGAAACCCACCTCACGTTCGTGGACCTACAAAAAGCACATGACACAGTCCCAGTGTCAAGATTATGGAAGGTATTAGAACAATCTAACATCAATTACAACTATATAACGGCTCTTAAAGAATTGTATAAAGACTCCACATCAAGAATTAAGATGGGTAAAGAACTAACAGATGCATTTACGGTAAATAAAGGACTGCGCCAAGGATGCTGTATTTCTCCAACACTCTTTAAGATATATGTAGCGGTGGCACTAAGAGATTGGAAGAGGAAAGTCACTAGAATGGGTATAGAGATAAATGACAGGTGCTTATTTACCCTTCAGTTTGCTGACGACCAGGTCATAGTGGCCAATGTCAAAGAGGACATGCAATACATGGTGAGGAAAATGATGGAAGAATATCGAAAATGGGGCTTGACAGTCAATATAAACAAAACAAAATATCTGTGTATTGGCAACCAGGACGGAAATCTGGAAGTCGACAATGGTCAAGAAATAATGCAATGTCAGGAATATGAATATCTGGGCATAACTTTCGACAACACCGGAACAGATGTGAGAGAGATCGAAAAACGTATAGTCAAAGCAAAAAAAGTGATCGGATGCCTGAATGGAATTCTATGGAGCAAGGAAATAACAAAGAAGAGAAAATTTAATATATACGAGACTATGGTAAAGAGCAGCCTTCTATATGGAGCAGAAACTTGGAGGATTGCAGATAGACAAAGGAAGAAGGTTGAGGCGGTTGAAATGGATGCCATTAGAAGATCCTTGCGAATTTCACGAAGAGAGAGAATAAGGAATGACTATATAAAGCAACAAATGGGAATAGAAGGCACGATAGTTCAAGACATAGAAAAGAAACAACTTACTTGGTACGGACACGTAGAACGAATGCAAAATAACAGGTGGCCCAAAACAATAATGCACTGGCACCCAAGAGGGAGAAGGAAACGGGGAAGACCGAAACTGGAATGGCAGAAGAGCATACAAAGATCCATGAGTGAAAGAAACCTCACACCAGAGGAGTGTGACGATAGAAGAGGATGGAAGTTAGGTGTCGGACAACGAAGAAAAACGTTCTAAACCGGCATATATATATATATATATATATATATATATATATGTATTTTAGTTACGGGTAAATGTATGTTTATTGAAATGATCTATTTTTTATTTAAATACTTCAGTTTTAGAATATACAGTCCTTATATTTAAATCGATTGAAACCTGAATTTACAGTACATTCTCGTATATATGCTCGTAATTTTGTAAAGTCGAAAGTTAAATGGTTCTCCTTGTCTGCCGGGTTTGCAGACTACCATTAGCATTGATTCTAAAGGATGACGAACGTAGATATGTATATTAAACAGCAGAAAGCTCCTTAAATTTAGATAGTAAAATCCTTTTTTACATGCTCTCCTACACAACTTAAATATGGGACTTTGGCAAAAATATGTATTAGCATGACAATGATTTAATGTACGGAGACATGCTAATACGACAGTTGTAGTACTGTGGTGTGTTCTTAATATCCTTCATTTATTTTTCTTTTCTTTCCAACACTATTAAAGATATTACGCATTTTCAATCCAGATAAGTCTCTATTGCACAAAATTATAATTTTTGAGTAAGAGTAAAATTGCCTCTATGTTATGAGGGGACGCTTTTATCTTCCTGGACTAGGCAAGAAAACAAAAGATTAGATCATCAATGTAAAGTTATTTTTCAATATAGTTTTCCGCGCTTTTGAATAAAGGTATTATACCGTTTCAATAACATCTTTAATCCATTGTAAAAATATTCTTTTTATTTCTCGGCAACATGCTTCTCTACAGCTCTCCTATAAGTTTGTTATTATGCCTCAATTTTGTCCCCCTAACCGCCGTTCTGATTCGAAAACAATAATCGCCAATAATGTCATATAACTGAATTTTATTGTTACCTGATGATTCAATTCTCCACTTCAGGCTGCTTGGAGAAATATAAAAACTTGCATATGCAATATTTGAGTTTAGATTATCATTACCACTAATACTTTCTGCGTTACTGTTATCACCACCGTCGTCGCTACTGGATGCAAAGAACTCATGACAATTTTCTGCGAAATCACTGCCCATTATGTCATTTTTCACTTAAACTGAAACATAAATTTCTTCAGAACATGGAGAAATCCGGCCTTAATTTGCGAATACGATTCTTTAATGATCATAAATTTTTGTAGTACATATCTTATCGAATTAATCGTTGATTCCTTCGGCAGATGTTCGGTATGATAACTGCCTTTTGCATCTCAGAAAATAGTGAGCGTGACTTTCTACGCTGATAAAACTCTTGTGAATTTTGTACGCGTGGAGAATCAAAAATTGAACCCCTGATAAATGACACTGTTACTCAATTACAGTACGAATGAAAATGAAACTTTCTACGCTAAGACGAATTATTCGAAATTTCCGTTTGGAGGTTAGAATTTATTTCTATTCCTACTACTTTACAATAACGTTGTTGGAAACCATATATTATAATCCTCCATTGTGTATATATAACGTGTGTTCATTTGAAAAGTCAATCTAGGTTACTTTGAAATTTTGATAGAATAAGACGCAAATATATTAGTATGTGTTTGTTGTTCCGTAAACGTAAATCCAAATGACATTTGATAATGTCAATCACATTTGTTATTTATTTGTATGTATGAAACTGTCAAAATATACGACTTCGTAGGTTAAGTAGTAAATTTTAATTTACGACATATTTCAAAATGTTCTCAGTAAATCACATGCTACTTGATTGACTTTTCAAATGAACACCCGTAATATATATATATATATATATATATATATATATATATATATATATATATATACCGTGTGTCCCAATTTCGATGCTCACCATTGGTATCTCGGTTATTAGAAGATATAGAACAACGGTTAAATGGGGAATGTTTTGCAGAATTCAATACTCGCGGCAAATTTCATTTCAAATTTGACATAACTATTTAAATTTTTAAAATATTTTGAAAAATCAAAAATTTGCCGATTTCGTTATTCCTCAATAACTCGATAACGCTTAGTCTGACCTCTTTTAAAGTTTTACATTGTTGAGACACTTTTTTAAAACAAATTATTTGATACAAACAGAAACCCCCGATTGTCATTTGTTTTTAAGTTATTACCACTATCTTTTGTTTTTCATGTGGCGGCCATATTGGATTTTGGGTTTGTTAGGTAGTCCTCAAAATGTGCTTTTCAACGATGTATAACATGCCTGAAAAATTTTTATTTATAAGGAAAATATTAATAAAAACGTAAATTAATCTTTAATATGAAATTAGTAGGCTGAAAAATTAAACACCAATGTCAAATGAAAGTGAAAAGATATTCTAAGTATAGCAAACGCCAATTAAGTTGGCGCGAGGAGGGGTAAGTTCGCGCAGGATTAAAAGTAGTGGGGAGATTTGTATTTGGTTTTACATCAAATGTCAGATAATTCTAACCTCTGAGCGTGTATCACTAGCAAAGACATTATGTTCCGTCAAACGTCAATGACAAATGTATTCTGACCATGAAACAAAACGATAACCTGTCAAAGTGCAACTAGTGCTGCAGAGATAAGTTAATTAAAACTACTTGTAGTTAGTGATAAGTAATTATTGTCAAGTATTAAGATTTATAAGTATTGATAATGGCACATACATATTCAAACGAAGAAAAAGTTGATATGTTGGAAGTGTATTTTAAAGCAAATAGAAACACTAAAAATGCGTGCACGAGTTATGCAGAGCGTTTTCCAGAAAGACAACAGCCACACAGGACAATTTTTAGAAGACTAGTTAGCAAATTAAAAAACTTTTGAAGCTTCGAACAAAAACTATGAAGTTAATGATGCTGATACACGTCTAAATAATATTTTGCAGAACGTTAGGAACAATCCCAGCACATCAGTTCGTCGTATGACACGAGAAACAGGGATTTCAAAATCTACTGTTCACAGAACCTTGACGAAAAACAAGTACCACACCCTTACAAACCAACAATTGTACAAGCAATATGAAACAAACATGTAAATAATTTACATATCTGTAACTATGCACATGGACAATACACCTCGTATATTTAGCATTTACTTCTGCTTAATACATATGTTTCTGCCACCTAGGCGTCCTCAGTTAAGCTAGTGAAGCAATGTATACAAATTAATACAAACCTGTTATAAACAACTGGTTTGTATCTGTATTTAAATTTACTGAAATAGCCCGCATAGATCAAGCAAATTCCGTCCTATAAGAAGACAACTATTTAATAATTGACATCTTACAGGCGAAAGAGACTTTGTCTCGAGGGCTAATTAATTTGTATACATTGCTTCACTAGCTTAACTGAGGACGCCTAGGTGGCAGAAACATATGTATTAAGCAGAAGTAAATGCTGAATATACGAGGTGTATTGTCCATGTGCATAGTTACAGATATGTAAATTATTTACATGTTTGTTTCATATTGTACAAACGCTTTATACGTGCTTAACGTATTGTCATACTTAAACAAAACCTTTTTGTAAATTGTACAAGGTTTAAGTGATAATGACAATCTCCGACGATTACAGTTTAGCAGGTGGTACCTTCAAAAATGTGAATATGACGCTAATTTTCCTAGGAAAATACTATGGACAGATGAAACACGATTTACCAATTGTGGAGTGTTCAATAGGAATAACTATCATCATTGGTCCACTGAAAATCCACATTTGGTAAATCAAAGAAGATTTCAAGTTCGATTTGGTTTTAATGTCTGGTGCGGTTTAATTGGTATGACATTTTGTTTACATTTTTTTTGTTTTTTAAACTCTTTTTTTCGTTTTAGATAATCAGTTAATAGGTCCTTTCATTTTTGATTACAATTTAACTGGTAACAGATATTTGGAGCTACTAACAAACGAGATAATGCCTGCTTTGAGGCAAATTATTAATCCCGAGAACATGCAAAACATCTGGTTCCAGCAAGATGGTTGCCCGGCCCATAACACTCGTAACGTGCAACATTTTTTGAGAAAAAACTTTAATGAGAGAGTGATTTCAAATAATGGACCCGTGCAATGGCCTGCGAGATCACCCGACCTTACCCCGCTTTACTTTTATTTATGGGGTACCTCTAAAAACGAAGTATTTGATTTTGAACCGCTAGAAACTCGGGAAATTTTAGAACAAAGAGTACTAGATGTGCTACGATCAGTAAACGGAAACACGCTACGTAGAGTTTGTAACTCTACTCGATCAAGGTGTCAAAATTGTGTGGAACAGAATGGTCGTCATATTGAACAATTTCTTTAAGTGAATGTGAACTTTATAATAATCATAATTTATAATAATATAATTTTCTTATCGTTTCGTTTGTTTACAGTATTACTTAGAATATCTTTTCACTTTCATTTGACATTGGTGTTTAATTTTTCAGCCTACTAATTTCATATTAAAGATTAATTTACGTTTTTATTAATATTTTCCTTATAAATAAAAATTTTTCAGGCATGTTATACATCGTTGAAAAGCACATTTTGAGCACTACCTAACAAACCCAAAATCCAATATGGCCGGCATATGAAAAACAAAAGATAGTGGTAATAACTAGAGCTGGGGATGTTTGCGGTGTGCCAGGATAGTATTCAGCTAAACGCACGAATATAATGACCTTGTTTCGATCGGTGATGCATGCGTGATTTTATTGCTTTACATGCATTCGCTATTTATATCACTTAGGTATGTCAGTTATGTGTACTGTATATAAATAATACACTTACCTTATTTACGATTATTATAACATAGCGCCAAGTGGATAAGACTTGCAGTAAGTTTGTAGCATTAGATACGTTTCCATATTTGTAGCGGTGAGCGATGTACGCCGTGATGAATAATTTATTTATATTTTGAGAAAGACCGCTCGACATCTACGGATGTAACACACGCACAATTAAAATAATCTTTATAGATAGAAACCGAATCTACACTTGCACCATTACTAATTTCTTTTAATCTGGTAAAATCAAAATCATTGTTTATCACACTCTCGAACTTTTCTATTACATTAACATTTTTGTTGTCATTTACTGCGCATAGCTGGGCGTGTACATCGTCCAGTATTTGCAGTGACTCCGCTAACGATAATGCAGTATTTTGAAATATCTCGATTGCGTTAAACAATCCTATATGATTGTTATAAATAGTTTGTAAATCTGCATCAAGGGAAGGGTTTTGAAAGAGTCTCTGGCTTTCCTTAATGGCTACAGCTTCGGCAGGATTGAATTGTAGAACCACAGATTTTATTTGTTGGAAATACTTGGCATAATAAAATGCCGCCTTTAACCAACTTCCCCAACGTGTAAGGATTGGCTCTGGTGGTTCGGGAATACCAGGGCACCGACTGTGAAACTCTCGAATTCGTTTGGGAGATTTTAGAAACACTTTTTTTGTGGTTGCTATTAATGCATCCACCTCTGGATAACATTGCCGAATAGTTTGTGCCACAAGGTGTAAAGCATGAACTTTACATGTCACATGCAAAAGTCTCTCACAATCTGCTTTAAGAGAACGGCCTACAGAACGCATTGTCACAGCACCATCGCTCATAAACATCAGGAGTTGATTAGTTGAAACTTGAAATTTTTGTAGCGTATTGAGCACTACCTTCGTAATTACTTCGCTAGTGCACTTTTCCAATCTTTTGCTGGCTAATAAAATGGGAAATGTTGATTTGACAGGATCTAGTACACGCACTATAATATTCACAATAGAATGTTTTTTTCGATCTGTCGTTCCGTCGACACATACCCATAACTGTTTATCATTTACTACTGCTTTCATTCTGTTTTCAATGTCCTCACGCACAATTGGTAAATAGGTGAGTAACGTTCTCCGTGACGGTAGCTTTTTGTTGGAATTGTATTTATTCCAAAAGTCGTGAAAGGCTTTTTTATCTAGTAGGTGAACTGGCACATCGCAGACGAGTAGCATTGTCAAAAAATCGAAAATGAATTGCGTTTTAGACAGCACTTTATTTTTTTTGTCTTTGTGGTGTACACTTTCAACATGTCTTTTACAGTCGTATTTGTCCCAGCAAAGTAACTGTTTATCGCATAATTTACAAACCACTTTTGCTCCATTATAATACAAATCGGGAAAGTCTCGGATAAATTTCTTCACGTCGTTATACAATGGGCGCTTTCTTGGCTTGGGCACGTACGTCATACTTATTAAATAGAGCTCAAGACAACACACGTTCACGTTGCCAGTTCACGACTAACTAAAGTGTTTCGCTGCATCGTGTTTATACGCTGGTGGGGATGCACTACATACGGTCCTGCCGTACCGCAAACATCCTCAGCTCTAGTAATAACTTAAAAACAAATGACAATCGGTGGTTTCTGTTTGTATCAAATAATTTGTTTTAAAAAAGTGTCTGAACAATGTAAAACTTTAAAAGAGGTCAGACTAAGCGTTATCGAGTTATTGAGGAATAACGAAATCGGTAAATTTTTTATTTTTCAAAATATTTTAAAAATTTAAAAAGTTAGGTCAAATTTGAAATGAGATTTGCCACGAGTATTGAATTCTGCAAAACATTTCCCATTTAACCGTTGTTCTATATCTTCTAATAACCGAGATACCAATGGTGAGCATCGAAATTGGCACACACGGTATATATATGTATATATATATTTAGTGTTAATAAGAATTGAAATTTATTTCTTATTTATTTTATTGGCCGTGTCATAATATTAAAATAATAGACTTTTTCTTGGTTTAGCGACCTTTAATGAATTTCAGTTTTTTACTACGACGTTTCGACTTTTTTTATAATTAAGTACTTTTCAAGTGATTTGAACTAAAAAATTAATACAACGAAAGGTAAGAAATATATTTACATTTGTATGAATGAATTAAAATTAAAATTAAAATAATAATTAAAGTAAGGAAAATTAAAGGATACAAAACTCACCAATTTATTTCGTGTTAAAACACATACTTTGTGTAATATGTATGGTCAGAAATGTCGAACTTTTTTATAGGGTCGAACTGCCTTTCTTGGAATATTTAGTGTATCTAAATATCTTAGTGCAGAAATGAAATTGTTTATTTCGTTTTAAAATTAGTTTGGTCAGGCCATGTGTTTGGGAAAACAGTATATTTACAATGGGAAAAAAAATTTTGTGTGGTTGGGGTTGTCTTCTATTGTTTAATGAGCGGATAATAAAGTTTAGAAAGTTCCCATTGTAAATATACTCTATTTTCCCAAACACAGCCTGACCAAACTAATTTTAAAACGAAATAAACAATTTAATTTACACCAAGACATTTAGTCACACTAAATATTCCGAGAAAGGCAGTTCGACCCTATGAAAAGGTTCGACATGTATGACCATACATATTACACAAAGTATGTGTTTTAACACGAAATAAATTGGTGAGTTTTGTATCCCGTAATTTTCCTTACTTTAATTATTATTTTAATTTTAATTTTAATTCATTCATACAAATGTAAATATATTTCTTACCTTTCGTTGTATTAATTTTTTAGTTCAAATCACTTGAAAAATACTTAATTATAAAAAAGTCGAAACGTCGTAGTAAAAGACTGAAATTCATTAAAGGTCGGTAAACCAAGAAAAAGTTTATTATTTTAATATATATATATATATATATATATATATATATATATATATATATATATATATATGTATATATATATATATATATATGTATATATATATATATATATATTAAAATAATAAACTTTTTCTAGTTATACTAAGTTATACTAAGTTATTTATAACGCTGGATTTATACCAACCAAACGGTCGAAAAGAAAACAAGTTCATAAATTACAAATTTTCAATTTACTTGTGATATCTAATTTATTAATATTTTAATTATTATATTCTTCAGAAGAATAGAGGCTGATGTGCGAAGATTCAATGTAATTCGTAATACAGTTATGGAAGGTGCTCATATTCGAAAAGTGTGTTAACAAAATCCTATTTAATGTTTTATTTATCAGGAATAGCGATTCGATCTCATGAATTTTTATTGAACATGTGTTTGTTATTGGTCTTCTTCTTCAGTGACCAACGAAAAACGCACACACACACACACACACACGCACACAAGCGCAAACATACACACATATACAAACTTTCTCCTCGGATGATTGATCGTGGAGTCAGTCCTTCGTCAAAAGGAAAGATGAGGTAGAAAAATATTGTGAAAGGTCTTCGGTCCTAATGTTCCGGTCGACCGCGTCAGAATTACAAATTTTGGCCTGGCTACCTAACTGATTTAAGGACATTATAGAGTTAAATCGAGTCTTATATTAATAACATTCTTTCCGAGACAGAATTCTCGAATCAAAACATAATTTCTGAGTTTTTTTAGAAAATCGTTTAGTAATGAATATAGTTATACGATTTAATGAAAATATATGTATGTAAATAATAATAATTAGAAATATAGTTGAGTGGGTAAAACAATTTTTTGTATATATATATATATATACATATATGTATATATATATATATCGAAATATTATTAAAAATTGGGCGTGAAGCACACAATTCAAGTTAACGTTGGTGTGAAAATTGTTTTTCGGATATGAAGCCACGCGTATAATGTTGCTATAGCTTCGTCAGTGCATGATGCTTCAATACACAAAATTTACAGCAATTACTACATACAGCCGTTACTACATACAATCAAGTTACAAAAGACAACATTGAAAAACATTCAACGCCGTCCATTGACTAATGTCAACAGCACAAACGCAAAATCAACCATTGCCGTCCACATGACAATTGTAAGACAAGGTATGAGGTTTCCATCGGCGTTTGATTTCGTTCGGGGTTCGTGATAATGACCTTAGTCTAACGAGAGGCGCTAAGTGTTCTGCCATGCTATCTTTTGCGACTAAATTGTTTGTAGCAAAGGCGGTTTTTGTGGAGAAATTTGTCTTTCCCAGAATCATGTACCCACGAGTCTATAGTAAGACGAAACGGTGTCTGTATGTCTGGAAAGCAATTTCCACACAAATATTGACTTGTATTGTGCTCTTCACACTTGTTACGTGCTCGTAGCTACGTCCTCGTTTTGGTTGCGAATTAGCGTCTTCTTTTATTTGATTCCGTTATGTTTATTTTGAACCGCACTGTAGTACTTGTGTTGTGCACATGCAATAATTACGTATTAGTTTTTCTTCGTGGTCTTCCTCCCCCTTGATTCTCGAGTGGCGATAACTTACACAGAGAAGAGGCTGCTATCGATAGAGATAAGGTTGAAGTTGGTCATTGGTCATTTGCTTTGTAACGGCTTATTGCAGGGCCTGATTGTTTAAGCAGTATTCTGTTTTTTTTTTTTGGCAGCCCTCTCGTTTGTGCGAGGTTTTATTTAGTCGTTACAATTTTTAATTATACTACAATCATCCGGCAGGTGATTTCTGGATGACGATTTAGCCCATTGACTCCTTCTCTTGATACATTTATTGCGTTGTAACCATCAAACATTATCCTGTGTTCTCGATAACAGGTTTTTTTCCTCTACCCAAGCAAACGTCGTTCAACGCAGGCAACCGACAACGCGTATGAATATCACGCTTGCAGGAAGAAAAACGGACACAGCTAAGATTATAAATATTATTTTATTAACTTGAACTAAATGTTTGCAATTAGTTTCCTTTGCTGAGCCTTTTTTTGACTCAACTTTTCTCCGTTTAATTATTTAACTAGTTATTGCGTCGTTATTGACAACAATTTTCAATTTTTATTTATTTTAATATAATTAATTCAATTACCTTTCTTATTAATATTTTTCATTTTAAATTGCAATACGTATCTTTTTTGTTTGTTAAATTTATTTCGACAGAGATTATTTGATTTACACATCTGTTCCTCACGAGGACAAGAACTTATTTTTGATTCGTAAACATCTAAATAGTTGTTTTTTTTGCTGCGTTTTCTTTAACATAGAAATCGTGGATGTTATTTGTGAATATTAAACGTGTTTTCTAGATTTGGAAATTAGCACAGTAATTTGAGTATTGCCTATTCCGTCATTTTAATTTTTAAGCATTGATTAATAAGTTTTTTTAATTTTAATTATATCTCACCGTTAACTTTAATTAATTATTCTCAGACCGTAACTTTGCGAAATTTGCATAAATTTATTACAAATAAATATTTGCCTGTAACATCACTTCTCTATATGTACCGGGTCTGTTCCAAAGATCAGACTTGCCATTCTTGTCTTTATTTGGTTCTAAAATAGCTGTGAACCGACGAAATACGTATTTTGCTGGGGTTGTGAACTTCTGTGCACAAACGGTCTGTTACGTACTTAATTTGTTTCATTTTTTTGTAACTAGCAATATTTAATTCTTTTTTTTTATTGTTTTTTTTTATTTGTGTCATAAAATAAAGACTAATTGCATCTGGCTGAGATCCGCCTTTTTCTTTCTCTCTTTTCTTTACGTTTCGGATGACCTGGTTGCATCCCCTACCCGCTGCGTGTCTTGCCTTCTTTTGTTGAACACTATTTCCGAATTTTGCAACGTCTAGCGGTTCTAAATTCGGTGGCGCCCTTTACCACCTTAATTCGTGTACTGAAGTACCTTTGGATCTCCCCACCCTTGGGCCGAGACAGTCTCCAAAGCCGGGTTGGCCGCTAGACGTTCGCAGTGGCGGGTAGGTGAGGCAATCCTCGTCCTCGTACTTGAGCTCCTCTCTTTTCTATGGTCTCGACATTCAGTGCCGTAGCACACTCAATTTTTTGTTTTAAAATTATCTAATAGCTAATCACTGCAATACACTTGATCCCAATTCGTCGATCTTCTATGAACAGAATCAATGCTTTCCGGAGTAGTCGCGGAAATTGCTATTTTCCATTGTTGCTTTATCTAAGTTTAAGTAATTTATTACTCCTTAAAGTTCTGACTTAATTTATTTTAATATTTTTTTATTAATATTTTAAGCTTAAAATTGAATTGAAAAATGAAAATTGAAAAAATGAATTACCACAAAGTTACGGCTACCAGTATTAATTTTCTTAATAAATTGTTCCTTACTTACACGTACGTATGGTGAAATGCGACGTTAGATTCATATAAAATAAATATATTATTTTTTAATTAGAATAGACGGAATATTATCTTTGAGTTGCAAATATGTTATGTGTTAATCAAACAATAGTGTAACTGATTCAACCAAAATTTCTTAAATGAAATAACTAATTTTTAAGCTTATTTTAAGCTCTGATCTAATTTGTTTAATTTTAAATTTAAAATTAAACAAATTAGATCAGAGCTTAAAATTTGATATATATCGTAAACCTACTTTCACTGATTGCATTATTCCCAAAGATTCACTACGCCCTAGGACACACAAACATTCATTTTTTAATTCTATGATACATAGAGCATTAAATATTCCTTTGTTCGTGAAATCAATACTATAAATCAAATAGCGGTAAACAATAGTTATAAAAGTAGCGTAATTGACAGTATACTAAAGAAAAAACAGTTACAAGTGGCCCTTAGTTTAGTATATCCTAAAGATAGTGTTAATTTGAAACAATTTGTCTCGTTAACTTACTTCGGTAAAATAAGCGAGCAAATTGGAAATATAATTTCAAAAAATAATAGTAATGTTAGTATAGCTTACAAACCATATGTAAAAACAAGTAATTTTATTTTTAACGCAAAACCTAAAACAGATACATACAGGTACATAACAGATATCAATAACAAATCAGGAGTGTATAAATTATATTGTAATGATTGTAAAAGTGTATATATAGGTCAGACTGGTCGAAGTTTTATTATAAGGGAAAAAGAACACAGGAGGTCATATAAACTAAAGAAGACAGATTCAACATTCGCAAACCACCTTATTACAGAAAGGCATACATTTGGTCACCGTAAAATATTGCATATGGCCGAGAAAGGTCGTAAATTAAATCTTTTAGATGCCCTAGAGGTTTTTAAAACCAGAAGAACACAATAGATATCGTTTTAAATGACCAGTTGGATCTTATATATACACCTCTTTTCCAATGTTGTATATAATAGTTAAGTATATAGTAGTAATTTTAAATAACATCATAAACCACCCCCATATATTGTTGTGTCATTTATAAGTTCTATGTAGGCCTGTATCTTTGCAGTTTGATAATGACATTGTATGTCGAAACCGCGGTCACGATTATATGTGAATAAAGTGGTAAAACAAATTTATTATTTTATTTTATTATTTTCAACAATTTATTATATAATCGCCTGTAGTTGTTTTTCATGAAGTATTTCTTAACAGGTGTAAATCGGTTTCTTCTTATTTCTTAAAACATGTACTAATTGACCTTATTTTCTTGAATATGCCAATAATTTTACCATAAAGTTCAAAATAACCACACAATATTACAATGCTTATAAATACGTTGCTCAGAGAAAGAACCTATTGATTAGATTCATGTCCAAATAAAATAAATAAACAATAAAATATCGAAATAATTCTATTGGTGACTAGTGCATATATTGCAAATAATTCGGTGAATATTAACTTTCATTGCTCTTTTATAGTATGCGCCTCTTCACCAAATGCAAAAGTTTGCAACTTTTCCTCGAAGCTTTCTATCTACTACCCATCTCTAGGCCGCCTCTTCTGAACCTTTATTACTTCTAATGGTTGGTTTTAGTGGTTCAGTACAAATTTGTCAGCATCCTCATCATACACCATATTGAGTGCAACTTGAAATAAAAATTCTGGGCTGAAAATACACATGTCAATTACTTGTTATGAAATCCCGGCGTTGCATAAATGTAACGTTTGTATTGTATTAGTTACACCCCTTAAATTAATTCTGGACTGGCATTTCTGTACATAACCGTAAACTGTTTACTATAAAAAAGGTGACATTAAAAATACTTTTGTAATAGTTAAAACAGAACATGAATACTTACTCGAAATTGATGTCAATAGATTCTATTTTCGTCTTCGCACTATGTAACCTGTAAATATAAATAAAGTCAGGTAATTGTGAAAGATCTCTTATTGGAGACTCTTGCTAAGTAAAAACTTTAAAAAGGTATAAAACTCCTTACTACATTAATATTCGTATCCTAAATACGTATCTTGACAACTGAGTTGTCATCTTCGGTAGGAAAAAATAACAGCGTTGGGCATGGGACCCAGTAAAGGTAGCATAAAAATCGTTCAACACTTTACTGTGCTCCAATGTCCAACACTGTTATTTTTACCTACTGAGGATGACACGAAAGTTGCTGAAATACGTATTTAAAAATTCATTGATTAACAATAATTTAGTATATTTCAAATTAAGATTTGTCAGGCTTGCTTTATAGAATTTAATTGTTTTTATTTAAAATATAAGATACTAAAAAAATATACCTTAGTTTCAGTTATTCCCCAACAATGTTGGGATTATTGAAGTCTATAATGCGTTGTTGAATTAACTCTCCGTATTAACTCTTTTTGCAAAAATTTACTGTACTACATGTGTTGAATATTATTGATCTCTGCATTAATTCGTAGACCTTGAACTGATGGAGTGTGATTCAGATATCCGATATAACGAAGGGTAAATGTATACGTTTTTCTATTTGCAGATACGCTGATGTTCCATCTTCAGTGGTGCGTATTTTTCAATTTTGTTTGTGTTTGCATTAACGTTTTTGTCTGTTGGTAGTGCATACCGATTAGGTACGTGATCCTTTTCAGTCTATTCTGAAGTACGATGTCTAGTCTATTTGCTTAAATTGTTTGTCTGCGTATATTGATATTCCAATAGAGTTTATGTATGTGGTTTTCAAGAAGTCTTGTATGAATAATTACTATCTATATAAATAAAAATATAAATGTTCGTTTGTTCAAAATCTTAATTCTCCGAAATTTCTTTCCGATGCTTCGAAATTTTAACACAACGTTCCATTCGTATACCCGCGTGTTTTTATATATCTACTAACTAAACCCGACCACGCTTCGCTGTGGCTCAGTCTTATATGAAATGAATCCGAATGGAAATAAAATTATTGTAGCGAACATAGATTCACCGAGAAAACACATCATTCAATTCAGTACCTTGTCTTGCTTTGCTGTGGCTGTGTGGAATGAAAGGAAAAGATGAAAATATATGTTTTTTACAAAAAAAAAATTTTTTAGTGGATTGACTACATTTCTTTGTTTGTCGGTATTTTGCAAAAACATAAAAATCAGACGGTTTACCGACAATGGAGCATGCGACGTATAATTGCCCATGAGAGAAGCAATCGTTTTCTAAATTCAAAAGGCACACTTGTAGAAATAGCCCTCGTGCTTTATTGATAGTCATAGCGAACGCAAGGCGTATTGGAAATTGAAATCGTTTGAAATCGAAGTCGAAGAACCTTTATGAGGTTCAATCAGAAATGTTGCTTCAATTAGATCGTTCATCAATTTTTAGCTACTAATCGTGTGCTTTGTACTTTGTCCAATTTTTCCGATTCGAACAAAGTTACATGACGTATTGTATTGTAAGCAATACGGTGATATGAAGCTCGATCATTCAGGTATTGCAACTGCATACGTTTTGGCTGTTGATTTAATTGCTCTTTGGATTATGCTGCTCTTCCTCTTCTCGATTCAACTCATAAGATTTGTGGAAAGTCTTTCTTTGGACTACTGATGATGACAACTTAGCTGTCGAAACACGTATTTAGGGTACGGTTAGTAATAGTGGTAAGGGGTTATATGCCTTTTTTTAAGTTTTCATAAGACTTCAAGTCTTTCTCCTCGTTGATCTACCGATTCTTCTGCTTGCCATTGAGGAGTTCTGACTCTTAATCTGTTTATTTTCGTCTAAACATTTTGATGATTGCAGTTTGATCACGTTTGACGTTCTGGGCGAGGCATGCATATCTTTAAATCTTTGTTCAATTTTTTTTCGAAAGCCTAAGTATATGTTTAATTGTTTTTCAAATATCAATATCACTAATATTTTCACCTTTCAAATTTGACATTTGTTTGTCATAATTTTTCTAAAAATAACATAATCTTGACATTTACATCTAACCTATTCACATTATTTTATGTTTGCATATAAGACCATTCAAGATTAAATCAAAGTAATTTTCCTTTTTATCATTCAGATTCCATAACAATATGTTGGCATAAATAGAGTGTATGATTAGCAAACGTCAACTTGTGATAAAAAAGTACTTCCAAATCAAGTATTTGAGAAATTTTTGCTCTACTTATGTAACGAACATAACGATGACTTGCACGATCAACGAGAACGTGGAATGGTTTAACCAAAAAAATTTTGGAACTGGAAGACAAAACCAATACTTAATTCTCCAGTGCGGAAATACTTTTGATGCGCCATGTTAAAAAAAATCATTTACTACAAAAACACTCGCGTATTCGAATGCAACGGCTATGTCAAAATTTCAAATCAATCGACCGACTACTTTTAGATTTTGCCAGTGTAAACATACGATATGCAAGCTGCATTTTTATATATACAGCGATTTATATAGATGTCACACCTGTGACAGGTAAGAACATATTTTTTTTGAAAAAGCAGCGCCATTTGTATACTAAACATTACTCATGCCGAACAACGTGCTTCTTGACAGCTACTGTCAGTTAAAAAGGGATCTATGATCAAATAATGCAAACTATCAATAATGGGGTTAGAGAAATCTTCTTCTTAGATGTGCTAGGAGTAAAACGTTCCTAATTAGATTGATTCTAGCAGCAATTCGATCCGAAAATGACAATATCTTTACCTCTTGCGTCATCTGGAATATCTGCGACATTGTTACCAGGTGGAAGAACTGCCCATTCCGCTTTGAAATTGCCATTGAACATGCAATACATTAAAACTTCCACATCCATCATTTTCAAAGCATCCGGCATAGTAAAAGTATTTCAGATATATAAATTTATTGTTTCAGATGAATGCACGATGGCACATAAAAAATCGCTCGAAACTCTTGATCAATCATTACAAAATTTGCGTGGAAACGTTAGACCATTGAGGAACGCATTAATATTGTTTGCAGGAGATTTCAGGCAAACATTATCTGTAAATTCTTCGGCCGATACCAGCGGACGAAATGAATGCTCACCTAAAGTACACTACTTTGTGGCGACACGTGAAGATGCGGAAATTAACTACGAATATGCGTATCCAGCTGCAAAACGATCGATCAGCTGATTCTCACATCAATTGTTGGAAATTGGGAACGGAAAGGTGCCGGTTGATCTGAACTCAGGACGAATTTCATTGCCTCATAACTTCTGGAATTTAGTGACGTCAAACGAAGAATTGGTTGAAAAAATATTTCACAATATTCAAACTAACTATAAGAGTCACGACTGGTCGAGTGAATGAGCTATTCTTGCCGCTAAGAATAAAGACGTCTACGAACTTAACAATATTATTCAGTCTAACATTCAATGCCAGGCAGTCACATACAAGTCCGTCGACATTGTTGTGGAAGCAGATGAAGCAGTTAATTATTCAATAGAATTTTTGACTTCACTCGATCTGCTGGGGATGCCACTGCACGTGCTGCAATTGAAACTTAGCGTGCCAATTATCATGTTGCGAAATATCAATGAACCAAAGCTATGCAACGGCACGCGGCTTGCTGTAAATAAATTAATAAACAATCGTAGAAGCAACAATATTTTCATGACCATTCAAAGGCGAAGATGTCCCCATTCCTGGAATTACTATGATTCCAATGGATATGCCATTTCAATTTAAGAGGTTGCAATTCCCAATAGAGTGGCGTTTGAAATCACCATCAACAAAACTCAGGGCCAATCATTGGAATTGTGCGGTTTAGATCTACACACGAATTACTTTTCATATGGAAAATTATATGTTGCGTGTTCTAGAGTCGGCAAACCAGATAATCTCTATATCTGTACCGACAATGGAACAACAAAAATATTGTATACCGACAAGCATTGTGAAATTAAACATATTAAAACTTCAAATTTCTTTCTTTTCAATTTAACCAGACTGAGCCACAGTAACGCGTGGCCGGTTACAACTAGTTATTAATATAAATATAAATCGCCTCATATCTAGGGCATCTTGTATTTTTCGTCGAGACTTAAATCGAGGAAAGAAATTAGTTTTCCCACAAGACGAATTGCCTTGACGATATCATACCAAAAAAAGCAATTCGTTTAGATTGCAGTGCAAATAAATCAATTTGAAAGAAAACCCGCAAGGCGTCTTCCCGTAATTATACCATTTCCAGAAAGCAGCACGGTTTCCGCGACAACTACTACGTCGGCGAATAGTTAAAAATACCTCACGGCTTTCTTAACAGCCCATCATAACACAATGTACATAAATTTCACGGCCAGTCTGTGCGGTCTGATGGTGATCACTGTGATGATGATGACGCTGGCGATGAGGCGACAGAATATTCGGCCAAAAAATCCACTTAGGCATACCGTAATTAAAATACGAAGCACAATTAGAACTTTCGGTCTTTTAAGAGAGGATAGGGTCGTTGTATTTATATTAAAATTAGCTTCATTTTGCTGGATAATGAAATTGTGATGGCGAAATAATTTTCTCCTTTTCCGGACAACTAGGAGATTACTTAACTACATATACGAAGACAAAATTGAATTTTATATGTACATGATTATTATGGAAATTTAAGCTGTAGATACTACTTGAGAGCAATTATGTTGGCCTGACTTAAATTTTTTACAAAAATTGTTATAACAGGCATTTAAACATTTTCTAACAGAAAAAGATATGGCAGATTTTTTTATTTTTAAAATTTTAAGCTAACCATTCCATTGGTGCTGTTCCAAACAAGTAGTAGTTCTTTATCATGATTATCTCTGAGATTCCGCCCTGGAAAAGTTTCATTGGCACTGCTTCGTTCTTAGCCGACGTTTGGTCTACTGTTGCAAGAAGCATCTTTAGGTATGGTACTACTGTTACTGCACTGAAACTAAAGGCTGCCACCGTCCCACACCTGTTACCTGTTAATTTTGGGGACGATGGCAGCTCTTTCAGATCGCTAGTGCGTCATGGATAGGATTAAGTCTTTGAAATGAAAGAGTTTAATGTGGCTTGTAGGCGTCCGGGGTCGTTATCCGTGATTCCTGGAACAAATTCCTTAAGTTAATATCCAACACATTTCCATTTATTTCACTATGAAGGATGAATCGGGATGTTCCCTTCCTCCCCTGGACGTCGTAGTATTCTATTCGTTCATTAGGAATTCAAACTCGCGTTATTTACGCCCAGTAGCAAGTCAAGAAATAAAAGAAACTATTTATGGACTAAAATGTAAAGCTACACAAAATTGTTTTGGGTATTCCATAAAATTTTTAAGAGTAGTAAGTCCTAGTATTACTGATCCATTTGTTACAATCTTAAATGGCTGTCTTATGGAAAAAACTCAAAAACCCCAAGGTTTTGCCATTTTATAAAGTTGGAGATATTCATGATCTCGGAAATTATAGGCCCATATCTATACAGCCAGTGTTTTAAAAAATATTAAAGGTACTTATCGCAAAAGACAGATAATCTTTTTAGGCAAAAATAATTTCATTCCCACTAATCTAATTGAATTTAGTAAAGGCAAATCTACTGCAATAAGTCCAAGAGACGTTGTAACTGCGATACTACATGCGTTGGATAATTAAGAATATGTTCTGCGATTTAGGCAGAACATTTGACACTGTAGACCACAAACAGCTCCTAAACAAATAATTATACAATTATACAAATGTTGATATAAATGGGTAGAAATAGGTTAGGTTGCTATGGTGCTAAATACCGTTACGACAATAAAAGAAAAAAAAGGAAGAAAAAAACAAGGTTTCGGGCGACGTGGATTGCCCCACCTGCCCGCTACTGTCATCGTCTAGCGGTCCACCCAGCTACTATGAAGCCTCCATTCAGGAGTGGGAAGACCCAATGGCACGAGAAAGAAAAAAGTGGTGGAAAAGGGGGCACCGCTAGACGCTGCAAATTTGGAAACATGAAAGCAAAATAATGGCACGACACGCGGTAGGTAGATGGTGCAACCAAGTCGCCCGGAACGATAACGACGAGAGAAAAAAAGAAAAGTTCGGACTTTGTGACTAAATTAGTGATACATTAAGCAAACAAAAAAAAGGAAGCGAAGGCTACTGTGTATGTAATAAAATGCATATATGTAGAAAATAAATAACAAGCTGTATAGTATACCCAGAAAAAATAATAAACCTCGTCAAAATACGTATTTATCTGGTTTACACATATAAATACAACATTATAAGCCCAATCTAATGGGCAGACCTGGTATATGTCTGGAGGCTTAATTATATTTTAAATAAATTAAGTTAAAATTTACAAGCTCGAATATGAAAATAAATTAGACAAAGGTTTGCGGTTTTATAATATTTTGGAAATGAATAAATGATTAATTACTTACGCACAATAAAAAAGAAAAATAGAGAAAGATTTAATATCTAGAAATGAATTAATTATTTAATTTAAACCAATCGAATAAACGTGAAAATGTATATTTAAATTTAAAGATGTAAATTTTAGAAAAAGTGACAGAATTTATTTTTAACGTGATATGCAAGAAATATTGGTCGATTTCTTTTAAAGACAAAAACTGTATAATGTACGAAATTTAACGTTATCTTCTTATGAATGGAATAATTTTTTAAGCTTTAAAACTTAGCAAGGAAATATAGAGAAAATAAGTCATACAACATTAAATTAATTATACTGAATTTAAAATTACGTAGCCAGAAAGAAAAGAAAAATTAATAACCTTTTAACGCAGAACTTTTATAATAACAAAGGAGGTAAACAATAATTTCACACTCAAGGTGTTTTTAACTAATAAAGCTAATTAAGTACTTAAGATTACAAAAAAAAATAAAAATTAAAACAAAATAAAGATAGAATGTCTTAGCTTGAATCCGGGAGTGTCGGAAGCCGGTTTTTCCGCAGATTAATGGAGTGATACAGCCGGGAATCCATGCAATTGATTGTCGTAGGCCTCAACAAAAAAAGCTGGGCTAACTACAATAGCCCCAGATTACAACCACTTAGAAGGGTACAAACAAGCGAATAAAAATTAGAGGAAATACATTAATTTCGATATTACCTATAATAATAAAATGTATCCCGTACGACAATCGAAGTAGAGGGAAAGTAACAAAAAAGCTAATACGCTATGAGACCTATTGATATATGAACGGAGGCATATGAGCATACAGAGAGATTCAAGATAAAGAAAGACGCTGATTTGCGACAAAATAAATGAGTGTCCACGAACACGTACAAAGTTCTAAAAATTCTAAATAAGGATTATAAACCGTGGAATCCCACAACCTTCCATTTTGACGAAACTTGCCTAGATGCAGGTTATACATTATCGTAAACTTCCTAAGAACAAGCTAATGGAAAAAACAAAATCCGTGATGATGGAAACGGAAGAACTGTTTATGTTTTTTACTCTAACTTAACCCAGGTAAAACACAACATCCCGATTTTACCTCAATCAAAAATAAACTGCTAGTCACATCAAAATATTTGATCTGCATATCGATAGTAGGTTGGAAAAAGTTAAAAAAAAGTTTACTTTCGCAGTCCGCGGTGTACGAAGGATAAAAGCGGTATCTATTCATCCGGCTGCCAGAATAGCATAGTTCGCCAATTGAGTTTACCATAACATACAAAGGTTACGAAATAATTATCTATAATATATATATATATATATATATATATATATATATATATGTATATATATAATATATATATATATATATAAATATAATAACTTCGTGGCCTTGGTATGATATGGTAAACCTAATCAGTAGGCGATTAAAGGTCTGTATATTACTTCAAAATATATGTATTTAAAAAACTCTACATGTTTCGGCTGTGTACGCCTTTATCAAGAGAATACAAAATATGAATGACAGGATATAAATGTCAAGTAATTAAGTTGCTATGGTTTAAATTATTCAAAGATACATTCTAGTAATAATAATAAATCATGCCTTAGTATTCCAAAAAATAGATAACAAGGTGTGAACATATGTGTTGTTCGCTGCTAGCAATTTGTGTCTCCTTCTGGGTATGAACTTGTGTGTTGGTTGCTGCTGGCAGCTTGCGTCTCTCTATGGGTGTGTGGTTTTGTGTGAGAGCGTAAGTGTAGGGTTTTGTATGTCGGTGCGTTCGTGCGTGTGTTTAGTGACCGGTCGCATGAATTTAGAGAGGTCGGATATCCAGCCGTTGCGTAGGGCCGCCAACCCTTTCCCGACAACTTCTTTACAATTCCGTGCAGTACTTCGACGGCCTGACCCCCACCCCAACGAGGCAAGGCGCAGACAGGCGAAGCGCACCCTATACGAGGTTGCTCATCGCTAACCAAGGCAACACTCTTAGTGGCTACCTCGGTCGACGATGGTCACACTTGTGCCATCTTAACGTTTTCCGCCGAAGCGGGGGCATAGCACACACGTCGAACGTGTGTGTGCTGTTAACGGCAGCCTAGCCAGGTTGCCGCCCAGGACCGGTCCTAGTGGTGTGTGCATTGCGCGGCGACGAGATAGCGCCGCGTAGCATGGTTCCTCACTCTTGCTGGAAAGGCGGAATGGCACCTGGCTGCCCAACGGGCAGACCCCCCTAGAGTTTTGTAGCGCATATGCTAGGCTACAACCCAGTAGAGGACCACATCAGCAAAAAACAGAAAACAGGGATAGGCAGGGAAAAGCAAGACATGAGTTATTATTACGTATGCGCCCGTGGAGCGACTTAAGATGCAAAGTTGTCGGCATTCGCTCAAAACGAGAAGGAAAACCACGAAAACCTGCTCGGACAACTAGACAGGAATCAAAACACGGAACAGTCAGCATGATAAGCAAAAGTATATGATATTTAAATGATATTTAAATAACAAGGTATATAACAAAAAAAAAAAAATATATATATATATATATATATATATATATATATATATATATATATATAATATGATGGTAAATTGTAGATCGTTACAAAATTAAGTTGTAGTATATACTGCTTAAATTTTTTATATCATTTCTGTTGTTAATTGAATTTTTTTCCTGTTTAATACTGATCATTTCTTTAATTTGTCTTTTCACTGTGTGTTGTTCTTTATCAATTATCTGTGTGTTTTCAAAATCGAAATGGTGATCGCGTTGTAGTTTGTGTGTAGACAATGCAGTTTTGTCTGTTCTAGAGTATTTGTGGGCTTGTATTCTTTTGTATAAATATTGTTTCGTTTGGCCTATGTAGTAACTATCGCAATCGCGACATGGTATTTTATATACGACATGTGTTTCTCGATTTTTTTCTATTTTAGGTTTAAGTTTTGAAAATAAATGTTTATTAGTATTACTAAGTTTATATGTTGTAGCTATATCATATTTTTTTAAAGTGTATTTAATTTTTTCCGATAGTTGTGGAACATATGGAATTGTGATATATGTTGTGTCATTGTTCAAATTTTTATTGGTGTCTGCAGTGTTGTATATTTGGTGTACTCTTTTTTTAATAGTTTGGTCTATAAGTTGTGGTGGATAATTATTATCAGTTAAGATTGTTTTAATTTTTTTGATGATATCTTTTCTGTATTGAGTATGTGATAGTTTTACTGCCCTATCAGTCAGATTATTTATAATCATTTTATTGAATACTGTAGGAGCATTTGAGTGGTAATTCATATATCGAAAAGAAGCTGTGGGTTTATTATACCAATTTGTATAAATAGTACCCTGTCTATCATAGCTTTTTGTTATATACCTTATGTTATTTAAATATCATTTAAATATCATATACTTTTGCTTATCATGCTGACTGTTCCGTGTTTTGATTCCTGTCTAGTTGTCCGAGCAGGTTTTCGTGGTTTTCCTTCTCGTTTTGAGCGAATGCCGACAACTTTGCATCTTAAGTCGCTCCACGGGCGCACACGTAATAATAACTCATGTCTTGCTTTTCCCTGCCTATCCCTGTTTTCTGTTTTTTGCTGATGTGGTCCTCTACTGGGTTGTAGCCTAGCATATGCGCTACAAAACTCTAGGGGGGTCTGCCCGTTGGGCAGTCAGGTGCCATTCCGCCTTTCCAGCAAGAGTGAGGAACCATGCTACGCGGCGCTATCTCGTCGCCGCGCAATGCACACACCACTAGGACCGGTCCTGGGCGGCAACCTGGCTAGGCTGCCGTTAACAGCACACACACGTTCGACGTGTGTGCTATGCCCCCGCTTCGGCGGAAAACGTAAAGATGGCACAAGTGTGACCATTGTCGACCGAGGTAGCCACTAAGAGTGTTCCCTTGGTTAGCGATGAGCAACCCCGTACAGGGTGCGCTTCGCCTGTCTGCGCCTTGCCTCGTTGGGGCGGGGGTCAGGCCGTCGAAGTACTGCACGGAATTGTAAAGAAGTTGTCGGGAAAGGGTTGGCGGCCCTACGCAACGGCTGGTTATCCGACCTCTCTAAATTCATGCGACCGGTCACTAAACACACGCACGAACGCACCGACATACAAAACCTTACACTTACGCTCTCACACAAAACCACACACCCATAGAGAGACGCAAGCTGCCAGCAGCAACCAACACACAAGTTCATACCCAGAAGGAGACACAAATTGCTAGCAGCGAACAACACATATGTTCACACCTTGTTATCTATTTTTTGGAATACTAAGGCATGATTTATTATTATTACTAGAATGTATCTTTGAATAATTTAAACCATAGCAACTTAATTACTTGACATTTATATCCTGTCATTCATATTTTGTATTCTCTTGATAAAGGCGTACACAGCCGAAACATGTAGAGTTTTTTAAATACATATATTTTGAAGTAATATACAGACCTTTAATCGCCTACTGATTATATATATATATATATATATATATATATATATATATATATATATATATATATATATAAGGTAAACTTAATAAGTCGGCGATTAAAGGTCTGGTTCATTACTTCAAAGTATATATATTTAAAACAACCCTGCATGTTTCGGCAATGATGCCTTTGTCAAGGGAATAAAAAATATAAATGACAGAATATAAATGTCAATTAATTGAGTTTATTCCCTTGACAAAGGCATCATTGCCGAAACATGTAGTGTTGTTTTAAATATATATACTTTGAAGTAATGAACCAGACCTTTCATCGCCGACTTATTAAGTTTACCTTATCATACCAAGGTCACGAAAATATTATATTTATATATATATATGTTACATGTTTCGGCACTAATGGCCTTTGACCACTGCACTGCTATTGACATAAAGTCGAATGTCGTAGTCACTGCACGATAATTTTAACGAGTTAATACCATTTTTTACTGAGATGAAATTTTCAAGTTATTGTAAACAACACAAATAGTGTCGGTATAACAAAACGTTTTGAATACGCATACCGTTAAAAATGTCGAACTTTACTATCAATATGTCAGATGGCACCTGGCAACACTAGTGTTGTCAGTTCCGGATACATAAATATCTACCCTGGTTTGTTTAAGTTTGGTTAACTAATTGTGATGGTAATTTGAGATTATATATCTTACTATATATATATCTTATTATATATCTTATAATCTTAGCTTCTGAGTCTTCTAGTATATTGGCTATCTATTTAGTAATATACAAGGTGTGCGTACTAACTATAAGTGATGATGTTTTTGGTATAATTTGAAGTTAAAAGTCTTAATACCAAACCGGTGTATCATGCATCCTGTGTTTTCAGAAAGATTTAAAAGAAACACATGTTTGGCAACATTTGTAAACCTTACGTTTTAAATCGTGCAATGAAGCAAAAGAAATAAAACTAGCTTTTGAAATTACATATTTGTTGTGAAAATACTACCAAGTTTTATAATTTTGTGATAGTATTTATTTTTGTAGATCTCTTTGACAGAAGTCAATGTCATTATTACCTACATAATTGTCCGAATTGAAAGCCATCAGTTTGTAGACATAGCTGCAAACAATGTGGTATCGTTTGTACTATTTGCATTTGTACTCTTTTTGGTAATTTATTTCTAATAATGCGGCGTCAATTCGAGCAATAACTTCATCAGCGTTTTGAAGAGCTGTAGAATAAACTTTTCCTTTAATGAAACCCCAAACAAAAAATTCTAATAGAACTAGAATAGAATAGAATAGAATAGAACTAGAAGACAGGGGGATCTCGCAGCCCTTAATATGGGACTGACACTACCAATCCATCTGTTTGGGAAGTGTTCAACCAACCAGTATTTCACATTACGAGCAAAATGCGCAGGAGCTCCATCATGCATTAAAGACATATTACGTCGTATATTCAGCGGTATCTCGTCAATAACTTGTTCTAAAACATTTAAATATTCACCTGTATCTAGACGATTTGGTAAGTAGATTGGTCCAACTACGCTGTGGGTTATTATACCCAGTCAAACGTTAGCGGAAAATCTTCGTTGATGACCATATTAACGAAATTCATGTGGATTTTCATCTGCCCAATGATTTTTTGAAATAAAAACAATTTTACAATTAATTCTACAAACTGTGTATAGTTCGGGAGATCGCAGTACGTTGCATCCAAGTTATGAAGGCCGTGGCCGCAAAAGACGCTTTTCGGCAACTAAATTAAAAATTTCATATCACCACAAAACTTTTATACCGTTTAAAATTTTTAAAGGTACTGGATATTGTATTATATTTTTCGGGATATTACACAGGTCAAGCCATTGACCTACATATAAATAACAAGACAACAGCTGATATATACATAAAAAAATTTATGAATGATGTCATAAAACTTTCACACAAAGACATACCTATTTTTATCTAAAATGTGAAGGGAATTTTTTGGTGAACTTGAACCAATAAACGCCTATTTGTTTGTTAGATCCACAACATATAAACTTTAGAGTTTCAATTTATTTAGATTCAATCTGAATACAGGACCGTATTTTAAAAGTTTGTGTTCCTAAATCTCCGTAGAAATTAAAGTTTGGATACAATAAAATTTTTTGTAGTTTTGAATTGCTGTCTTACGTATTTATTGTATATTAGCGCCCGGCGGAATATTTCATTTACACCCGGTATACAAATAAAATGAATGAACTAAGGCTTTACAGTTGTCAAAATCCCAGTAGTCAATCGTATCAGTTTCATTTTCACTAAGAGCCGGTATTATAAACGATAAAGTTTGCAGATCTTACATATTTAGTAAGCAAGTAAATTTAATTTACTCTATAGATTGGGTATTATAAATAGCGAATAAGAAAATTAAGCAAGTAAATCTACCAATTAATTTACACCCTAGAAAATTCTAAAACTCTAATTCTTTACTATTTCTTTTTGTTTATATTTGTAAAATTCAAACCGATAAATCTGGCATTATCAAAATGTAAGTTATCGTTTGATAACACACAAAATATAAACTTTCAAAAATTAGGTTATGTTTATTTGAACCAGTGGAGCAGCTGTTCGCATTTAACCAACGAATAAAAATTAATACCAAAATCGTGGTATTAATTTTTATAATAGAGACCCTATACCGTATGTGTTAAATATCATTAGGCATAGAGAATCAACGTATGAGTACATACAATGTATACGTACATGAGAAAGCCAGTCCAATGGCAGCGAAGACCGCGACGACTGACGATTGTCTCCGATACCGATTGACTGGAAATTTTGCATTCATTCTAGCCGCGGCCGTTACAGTTTGAAAGCGTACAATAAAATTAATGTATAATGTCTCTTTATACACCCACTGAAAAGCTTCAGTTAGTAAAATGGTTTTATGTTGGCAAGTCTGCGATGGAGTGCATGAATTTGTTTGCGCTGACTTTTGCAGACCGTTCTGTACCTTGCAGACAAACAATTTATATATTATAAATAAATTCGAAACTTGTTTCTGTCTCAATAACTGTACGAAATGCAAACCAAGAGAGGTATCACCACAAAAAATTGAGGAAAGAGAACGGCGGGATGTATTAATTTGTAGTATTGTGGAAATTGATAACACGAAATCTACTAGAAGTGCTGCCGTGGAATTGGGTACAAGTAACACTATTTCACGTATTTGGAAACGTAATGGTTTAAAATGTTTCAAATATTCGAAAACTCAAGAAATATTTCCCGAGGACAATTTCCGGAGAATGGAGTTTTGTCAAGACGTTATGGAAAAGATACATCGAGATGAAAATTTCGTTAAAAATATTCTCTTCACCGATGAATCTACTTTTCCATTACACGGAAAGCACAATTCCTCTGTTCTTCGATATTGGGCTTCGGAAAATCAACACCGGCATTTTGCAAATCGCACTCAGTATCTTCAAAAACTAAACGTTTGGGCAGGTATTTTAGGTGACCATTCTATAGGCCCCTATTTTATTGGTGGTATATTAAATGCCGACAAGTATCTCGAATTACTGAAAAATCAAATACTTCCCGCCATTCAAAACATTGGAATAAATCAGGAAAACGGTTGGGTTCAACATGATGGCTGTCCAGCACATAATGCAGTAAGGGTAAAGGAATTTCTAGGAAATACTTTTCCTGACCGTCTTATTACTGGAGGAGGAAACATTAAATGGCCCCCGCGATCTCCTGATCTATCTCCAAATGATTTCTTTTTGTGGGGATAATTAACAAATATTGTTTATACTCATGAAGCTGGTAAAGCAGAAAATCTAGTTGCCTTGAGAGAAAAAATAAATAACTGAGGCTGCTAATTCATTATCTGCCGACATGTTAGCAAATGTAAGAGCTAATTTCTACCACCGACTAGGACAATGTCTTGCTGTGCAAAGAGGAATTTTTGAACCTCTTGTATAATTTATTATAATTTTTAGAATCCTTTTTTATTTATTTTATTAGGATTATTCTTTAATTTTATTAGAATTACGCTTTTGTTTATGCGATGCACCGCAGCTTAAAAATTTCCTGCATCTACTGAAAGAAATAAGGAAAGCAAATCCCTTGCAATTCGTAAATGTTATTTTACAAGTGCCTATGTCGATGGTCAAATGATTACTGCTAACTTGTATTTGCGAAACAATCGGAGACAATCGTTGCCGGCCGTCGAGGTCTTCGCCGGCATTGGACCGGCTTTTCCATATACATATACATCGTATGTGCTCATACGTATTCCATATGCCTAATGATATTTGACACATGCGGTATAAAATCTTGATAAACTCGGTAGGTGACTATTATGATAGTCAGTTTTCTAAAGAATTCAATTTACCTTTGCTTACAGACAAAGCTTGGTCTAGAGAAAATTTTTGAGGATATTAAAATTTTTTTTCATTAAAAAAAACTCATTAAAGTTCCATCTGATGAAGTCGGGTCAGTATTAAATGTTAATTAGAGATTTTAAGAAATCCCGACGTTTAACAAAAACTTTTTATAGTTTTCGAGATTAAATTTCTTTGTAATTGTATAAGAAAGAACTAATATATGAATTAAGAAACATTTAGTACTAAATACTCCTGATTATCTTACTAATAACTTAGGTATAAAATCAAGAATATATTATTTTTTATTATCAACTTATTTTATTGAAAAAACACTTTTAAACTTGTTTAATTTTGTACATAATATTAAAAAAATGCAGATTTTATTTGTGCATATTAACTTTATACCCTGCTCCATGATTCGAAACATACTGTCCTACAGTCTTAAGATTACGTTCTGAAATGTAGAACAATATAATGTGTTTTCATTTGAAAAGTCAATCTAGGTTACTTTGAAATTTTGATAGAATAGGACGCATATATATTAGTAAAGGCGCGGCTCGTGATGACGTATTTGGGAGTACAAGTACAATGATGCGAGTGCTTCGTGTATGCTCGTGTACTAACTGTAACGTTTTCTTAGTAAACACCGAAAACACACGAGGCACTCGCATCATTGTACTTTCACTCCCAAATACGTCATCACAAGCCGCGCCTGTTAAAAAAATAAATAGTATGTGTCTGTTGTTCCGTAAACGTAAATCCAAATGACATTCGATAATGTCAATCACATTTGTTATTTATTTGTATGTATGAAACTGTCAAAATATACGACTTCGTAGGTTAAGTAGTAAATTTTAATTTACGACATACTTCAAAGTGTTCTCGGTAAATCACATGCTACTAGATTGACTTTTCAAATGAACAGCCGTTATATATATATATATATATATATATACAATGTGGCCCAAAAGTCGCGCAACCGAATGAAAAAAAAAGAAATGAAATTGTATAGTACAAATACAAAATTTATTCTTCTATAATAAAAATAATACAAATATGTTTGGACAAAAACTGACTCTTTGGGATCACAGCTTATGTTCGAAGTGTCCTCCACCTTCTTCAATGCATCTCAGACATCGCTTTTTAACCGCGTTACAAATGCGCCGAAGTAATTGTTTGTCATCATTGAGTTTGGCGACTTCTTCGGTTATAACATTTTTCATGGTCTCAATATCCGGGAACTGATGATGGAATACCTTATCCTTTAAAATATTCCACACAGCGAAATCTAGTGGGGTTACGTCCAGAGATCTCGGAGGCCATTCGACTTGACCTCTTCTTCCAATTCATCCGAGGAAAAATTCATCGAGAAATTCGCGAACAATTAAAGCGTAATGTGCTGGAGCACCATCTTGTTGAAGAGTTAAACATTGACCAGCAAACACTGGGTTATTGGCAAGTTCTTCACGTAGTTCCATCAACAAATCGAGGTATGCAACACCTGTTACAGTATTGTCGAAGAAATAGGGGCCGACGATTACGAAAGCGCAAACACCAAGCCATACCGTTACTCCAGGGACGTTTAATTCTTCTTGAATGGTGACATGCGGATTTTCAGTGGACCAGTACACACAATTATGTCTATTGATGCGCCCATTTAATTTAAATTGAGCTTCGTCCGACCACAAAATTGTTTTGAAGAAATTTTGAAAGACTTCACATTGAATGACATACCATTCTGCGAACTGTAGCCGACGATCCGGATCATCTTCTGTCAATGCTTGTAAGAGGCGTGGTCTGTAAACCTTCAAACCTAGTTCCTTCATTATTCGCTGTAGGGTAGAACGAGAAATATCCAGTTCATTTGCGGTTTTTCGGACAGATCGCGCGGGCGATTCAATAAAACTCTGAGCTGCAGTTTGTAAGTTATCATCTGGAATCATCCACAGAACCGTTTTTTTAGAACTTTTTATCAAGCGATAAACAGTCTCACGCCTCGGAACTTGACAGTCAGGGAATTTTACCCCGAAATCAGAAAAAATGTGTTCATAATCAGCATGGTAACGATAGTACGAAGACACCAAGAATACCCGTTGCGTACGGTATACCGATAATGTGGGCTTGTTGCCATAATAACGCGTTCACACACTTACAAACTCCGACAAGATATTGCTTCACACACAAACAACCGCTGTACTGCCGACAGACCAGCCGTCAACCTTGCATTAGGGGGAGAATGGCGCATGTGTATTTCATTTTGACGTTGCGCGACTTTTGGGCCACGTGGTATATATATATATATATATATATATATATATATATATTTAGTGTTGATAAGAATTAAAATTTATTTCTTATTTATTTTATTGGCCGTGTCATAATATTAAAATTCACTTTTTCTTGGTTTAGCGACCTTTAATGAATTTCAGTTTTTTACTACGACGTTTCGACTTTTTTATTATTAAGTCTTTTTCAAGTGATTAGAACTAAAAAATTAATACAAAGAAAGGTAAGAATTATATTTACATTTGTATGAATGAATTAAAATTAAATTTAAAAATAATAATTAAAGTAAGGAAAATTAAAGGATACAAAACTCACCAATTTATTTCGTGTCAAAACACATATTTTGTGTAAAATGTATGGCCAGACATGCCGAACCTTTTTATAGGGTCGAACTGCCTTTCTCGGAATATTTAGTGTAACTAAATATCTTGGTGCAGAAATGAAATTGTTTATTCCGTAGGTTAAGTAGTAAATTTTAATTTACGACATACTTCAAAATGTTCTCAGGAAATCACATGCTACTAGATTGCTTTTTCAAAAGATATACCATGTGGTATATGAAATACAATGGTTTTATATTAATTACTGACCGTTTACCTGCATGCCCAAAAGGGTCTGTTAGACCTATAGGTGAATTAGGCCCGAGACTTTCTTTAATGACAAAAACGTTAATCGAATTGTAAATGATCTGATCATTAACATTAATCGATTAGAAATGGTCCGAATATGCAAAACCAAAATTAGTTTGGTTCCGTGTTCTCCTAGTATAGTTACTACTGTGTTTTCTTAGTTTAGTTCTATTTTTGATAGTGGAAATATCGGAATACGCTACGAAAATATCCGCGTCAGTGATAAAAAGTGAACATGGAAAAGATTTGCTATTATGCGAAAATTTCACATTTTCGAAGGACAAAGTATTAAAAAGTCGTGTAGATGTTGCCAAAAACGACTGCATTTTAAAGCCAAAATTTATACAGTTAATAACCTAGTCATAAGAGAGCACGATGTTCATAACCGTGAAGCAGACGAACAGAAGGTAACAAGAAAAGTAGTTTCAAATACTTACAAGAGAAAAGCTGAAGAAGACATATCCGAAAGGCCTTCAAAAATTATTAGCAAAGCACTAACATCCCATTTACCACCATCTCTCACAACTATTGATGTCGATTACATTAGACGAAACATTTATAACTGTCGCCGAAAGATACTACCAGGTCCTGTGCCTAAAAACAGAGAAAACGTGCATGGAGCTCTCGAAATGCTATTAGCTAATAAAAATGAAAATTTTTTTGTTTATTAACGACATAGAAAATAATATTATTGCGTTTACATGTGAAACAAACATTAATATTTTAACAGAAATGGATCAACTCTACATCGAGGGCACATTTTCCTTTTGTCCTAGGTATTTCTTTCAATTTTTCACAATACATGGACTGCAAAATGGCCACCATATTCCCTTAGTTTTTTGTTTGTTACCGAGTAAGACTACTGAATGTTACAAAACTTGTTTTTCTTTATTAAAGTTCAATATATATGAAAAATATCGCCGCATGTTTAATCCAAATAAAGTTTTTGTAGATTTTGAAAAGGTCATACATGTAGCATTACTCAATGTTTGGCCTAATGTTGAAATTAATGGTTGCCGGTTTGACTTAGACCAAGCATGGTACAAGAAGATAAAATCGATTGGATTAGGCTCAGAATATGAATCAAAAAGTGAAATTGGCAACTGGCTAAAAACACATTGGGATTAACCTATTTAAACTCAAATGAAGTAAAGGATTTGTGTTCGATATTATTTCGTACAAGCCACACAATGATACATATTGTGGTTATTTGTTAGATATATATATATTTTCGAAAATTCAGTATTTCCCTCTTCTGTGTGGCAGTGCTTTGGTAACTAATTGTTGTATCATTTCATGCAAAATTCAATTCCTCGTTTTATGCAACCCATCCCTCTATCTATGCCTTTATGGCAAAGATAATAGAGTGCCAAATTGATACATATATTAAAATACAGAGTTTGCAGAGACTTAAAGATAAAAAGGTAACAGCTAAATTAGCATCGCTTGGTAATCTTGTGAATAGATATAAGTTAGGAGAAATAGGCAGACTATGTTACGTAAAATGTACTTCATATTTATAATATATATAATATGTCACTGTAATAGTGTGTTTAGGAATATTTCTAAATATTTTTTTTAAATAAACTACAAAATTTAAAGTATACTCTGTGTTTTTTTTACCGACAGACTCTATTAAACAAAGAATTTCATCAGGTAAGCTTCGCACCCAAATCACTACTGCCGGACCTACACAAGGTGAAGGATTCACTCCATAAATCTGAAGGTACATTTCATCTTTTATTTGTCTCTACATGTTATATTAGTTAATTTTTAATTTTGGTAATAGTGCTACCCAGAAATTCTCCGAATTTGAATAAGGCGCAGGCGCAGGAAGAGATTGTAGTAGAACGTCCATACTGAGTCAATCTGTAAAACGACATTTTGCCAGGTGGTGAGAAACAATTTTTGTGTTTGTATTTTGTTGAGATATGTTTGAGTTTGTCTGCGACACTTGATGAAACGACAGCTGAAAATGTTTAAACAAGCCTTTGGTTACGATCCTGTAAACAAGACGCAAACATTATGGAGTGGTACAACCGTTTTAAAAATAGATGGTGTATCAGTTGATGATGATGAGCGGTCCGGGCGTCCATCGACGGAAAAGATGCCACAAAATGTGGCAAAAATGCGCTATGAAATTCTGCAAGACCGATAAAGAACAATCCACGACATTTGTAACATACGGCGTACTGCTCCGAAGTTTGTGCTAAGGTCACTCAGCATTGTACAAAAATGGTACCGTATTCATGTGCGCACAGAGCTGAAAAAAACTGCAGAAAGAGATGCGAACATCAGTACCAGAATCATTACTGGCGATGAATAATGGGTATACAGGTGTGATTCCGAAACAAAGCAGCAATCCGTCTCAGTGGAAGACGCCATTGTCACAGCGACCGAACTTGGCGTGTTTTCTTCGTCAGGTCGATGTTGATTTGCTTCTTTGGCGTTGATGGTAATGTGTACCAAGAATTTCTCCCACCACATACACAATTTCTCCCACCACATACACAAAGTGGTCAATACTTGACGTGCTATTGTTTGTAGTTTATGTGAGTAATCTCGAAGGAAATCTTTCGACGACAGGAACTTGCTTTTGTGTCGATGATACTACCGCTTTGATTATTGTCACCTCAACAGAAGGGATAGTAAGAAATTTCCAACGTAGAAGCAGAAAATTGGTATGCCGTTAACGAATTGAAACTTAACCTTAATGAGACTCAGTAAATAAGCTTCACAGTCCATGATAGCAAAGAAAGCATCTCAGTGAAATTTTTTGGCTTAAACATCGATGATAAGTAAGCTTAACTGGAGGACGCATATATAGGCTGTTTCCTATTAACTTGGCCAAACTCTAGGAACGTATTCTACACATCAACATAATCATAAAAGTTCATATTCAAAATTTACAGAAAACGCTCTCTTAAATAGTTGTGATGGTTTTTCACTATTGTTAATAATTTCGCAAATTATGGAATATAACTTTATTATTGTAGTACTTATTACATCATATTATTTTAACGATTGCTCATCAAAGTGCCCACCTTGAGCAATAACACATGTCTCACAGCGTCTTATCATCGATTGTCTTACACGGTGAAAAATTCCAGGAGTCTCGTTAATTGATTGAAAACCATGCTAGATACGTTGTCGGAGAACTTTCTTTTGAGTTCTCTTTTCTCGGTCGACGTTTATGAACATCAGTAATCTCGAACAACACTTGAGCGAAAATATCTTGTTCATCTTTAGATTTTAAATCGTAAAAACGAGCCAACATGTTAAGTCGTTCTTCTTCAGACACTTTACCGAAACAGTTTCCTTTGCACGTAAAAAAGTTAGACATTATAGTCCCTAAGCCTAAAATTATAACCTCAAATTTTACCAGAACGATTCTCTAAGTCTACAACCGAACTACCTTTGTAATCAACATACTATGCAACACTCAATATACCTTTTTTTATGTCGTAACTTAACCGCACCGTTCTGAATTGTCAAATGTAAATGTCATTAGTGTTATCTAATAAAAAGGATAACAGCGAGTTTTATTTATTCATGACATGAAGATTGTAACCTAGCAATTAACCTGTCATTTAGTTGTAACTGTCATTTAAGAAATGCATATTATAGTATTTTTACGATATCGGTCACGTTATAACCAGTAATACCAGGTACAAAAACTTAAGAAATTAAATTTACTAACGTAGTACATATCATTTCTCCGATATTTTATAAAATGTGAATTTTCAGTGTTACCTATTCCGCACAGTGTTGTCACGCATAATTATCATGTGATATCCGCATTTCATCTGTCAGTCACCGTTTCATATTATTATTGTTCATTTTATTTTTCTCGTTTTATTTATCTTTATTTTTCGTCTTTCACAACTAGTTCTTCTTACAACTAATAAATCATGCCTAAACCGCTTGGAAAACAGGCAAGAGAGTTAGTTTTGTCCATAATCACATATTTTGGGACAGAACGCGATAACAAGGGACCTTTATTGCCGTTAAATTGTGTACGAGAGGTAATTTATTAAGAATTATTTGTTTTATTTCTATATAATATGCATATTTACTTTTAGAGAGTGGCTAATGCATTTAATATAAATGTTAATACCATTAACCGGATTTCTTCTATGGCCAAACAAGGAAAACCTGTAACCAGTACTAAACGATAACGTAATAAGGATTAGCCAACATCATACAACAATAATATATCTCCTACTTCATCTTCGACAAAATACCAAATTCAGGAATGGTTAACTAACAAGAAAATCAACTTCGACAAGAAAGCATTAAAAATAGAGCTACTGGAGTTGGTTAGACTGTTAGTACATAAAATAATTACTGAATGTAGTTCAAATAGTTAATAAATTTTATTTGAAAGTATAAGCCGTCACCTATTTATAAAGCCGATGAATCAGCAGAGGAATATGGCCACATAGTTCTTCGACTGCCCCCATATCACTATATTTCTAAACCTACAGAATTATATTATTTTTAATTTTTTTTAAACCTATAGAATTAATTTAGGGAATTACAAAAAGATATTACCCTAGTAACATAGGTAAATATGGCAGGGCCAATAAAGGTTGTAAAAGGTTGTGGCGAGAAGTACTAAATCAAGTAACTGCTGTTGCATGGGCTAATAGTGTGACACACACTGCAGCTGAGATTGAAAAGTGGTGGGATAGAGAAGTGGGATTTGACCAAAATGATATCGCACCTTTCATAATTAGTTTAGAAGAAGAAGAAGATCATGCTTTAAGCTCAAACGATTAACCCTTTTTGTCTCTTTGAATTTTGTTGACAAATTGGAAATATTTGACGTTTAATCATATGAAATAATTCTTTTTCGTGTAAACAAGAATAGTAAACAAGAATAAAAATAAAAACTAGAAAAAAGTATACATCCTTAATTTGTTTAGGTCCAAAGAACTGTTGATATTGAAAATTCATAACATAGAATAGTGGTTTTAGATTTATAAATTACGATTGCGCTTTTACCTTTTTACCAAAGTATTTGTGAAATTAAGAGCCAATACAGTGTTTTGATTTTAATATCTATTTGACTTTATATTACAGCATATTTACATGCTTTAGAGACACATTACTAGTCAACTTCGAATACAGTATAAATTATTACCTGTGCCTAAGAGAAACTCGTGAGTGTCATGTGATAAAACCTAAAAAATATAAAACCTTTATATTCTATTGTTTAATATAATGTATTATATCATGATTATTAATACTGATAGTAATAAACTATTTCCATTCTTTCCGTTTTGTATTCTAAAACATTGATATTATATTTATTAATTTTGCAAAATAAAAGTACTAATAGCCTTTATTTTAATTAACATAAAGTATGTATTTTCTGAATATAGAGTGACAAATATACAATATTAACATTTTAAACAGTTTAAGGTATAACCTAAATGCCATCTGTACAAAAAAATTAAGTTTATAAATGAACTATAACCTATAAACCAAATGAAAATTATTTGCAAAATGTAAACAATAGATTTGTCAACGTTGTTTGACGCACATTTATGACGCAACTGCGTTCTTATCGTAAAGTTACGAGATGCTTTTTGATGTTACTCAGAAATCATGGCTCACTAGAGACAAGTTTTTTTTGAACGCTCGATACTAATTTCCTTTCTGCATAAAGAGGTGTTGCTTGATACATAGTATTCGTTTCCTTCAAAAACGCCATTTTACCAAGAATTGACTTTAGCCCTTTCTGCATAAAGCGATTCAATTTATATTCACGTTAAATACATATTTAATTAGTACTTAAGTATTTAAATTATATAAGTTGTACTGCAATGCATTACAAAAAATATATATTTTAATATCGTAAACGATTTAGATACCATTTTCGATTTGCCTTTTATCTGTTTACCATATCTTATTAAAAAATTATCTACTTTACTTAGTGAACACCTTTAATTAGTGGACACCTCTAAATAGTGGACACTTTCCAATTCCCCACAAGTGTCCATTAAGTAGAGGTTACACTATAACTTGTTTTTACTTGATATATTTACACATCGATATACTAATTTTTGTAACATACTACATACATACTTACAAAAATCTGTGATGAAATATGTTTTTAGTTATGTATTTTAAAATAAATTCGAAGTAATCTTTATATCTTAAAAATATGTATAAATGCCGTAATAAAAATTATGACAAATATCGTTCGTTTAATTTTACACTACTTTTTCTGAATAATTCCAAGTTAATGGAAATAACTGTATCTTGCGTAGTAAAGTCAATTAACTAAGTTGAGGTAAGTTTTATGAGCAAAGAAATAGATATTGTTATTCTAATACTAATTCCAATAATCTTGTTTCAATGTCATTTTTGTTTTTATTGTTTACGTATTTGAATAGTGTTTTTAATAAGAATAAATTAAATATTAGGGAATTACCCGTGTTTCGAAATCTTTGTTTACAAATAATAATTCTTGCAAAAATTACTGTCAATGTTACGAAATCATTTTAATAAGTCGGATTTATATTTTAATATTTCGTCGATTTGTTTCAGGTTCACTAGCGAATTCCCAAAAGTAAGCCACAGAAATTCGAAGTTCGTCAGATTTCAAGAAGATATATCTTCTACCGTATATCCTTGTGTTTGTGTGTGTGTGTTTGTGTACAGTGTGATCGAAGACCCCAAAAATAGCATCGAAAGTAAAGTCCGATTAAGTAATTTTTTACGATTAAAAACAATTTTTGACCTGAAAACTGCGTAATTTATGTGTTATAAGTAAGTGATATAAATTCAGTCGTGGTCTATGGTTAAGATTTGCAGTGCGTGTATATAAATTTGTAAAAAGAAATAGCATCACACATGAAAATGAAACAGAAAATCGAAAATTAAATATCGTGTTGTAAACGTGGGTGTAAACGTCTTGAAAGTAGAAAATTTTCGACATTGGGTAAGTGTATTTATATATAAGTTATATATGTATGTATGTATGTTGGAATTTTTTATGTGTGCATATATTTTCGTTTTTGAAAATGTAGGATTAGCATGAATAGGCGACAAAAAAGAAGCAGTTCTCTTCTTTTTCATTTATTTGGGTTAATGGTTCGTGAAGACGAAGATTTATAAGGCGCACTATAAATTCTAAGCAATTTATTTTAATTTGTGGCCAATGTTTGTGTTAAATAAACCGTTTGCTTTGCTTTTAAAGCGTGCCTTTATTCAGATCTCGTGCTTGCCTGTATTAAAGCACATAAATACATGTCAAGCAAAGTTCAGACATGCCATATAGAAAAATGTTAAAAATTTATTAATTTCCTTTCTGTGATTATCCATGAAGTCGTTAGTCAAAACGGATATTAGGAAAAGCACGAAATGCGATCTATCCGAACTGAATTTACTGAAACAAAACCACACGTTTTATACGGGGGATATTTGCCCAATATTGTACTTAATCAGTAAATGGTAATTTATTAATATAAATAACATTGTGATAATTCCATACATTTCTTTTCTGAGTTGAAAAAAGTGTCAGACCAAAAAATTATTTACCGTTTAGAAGTTAGGAACATAAAAAAATGCTTGGAAGCATTTTTGTCGTGAAATTTTTTAAATTTTGCAATACGCTCTCAGAGATTATTTAGCAAAATATTAAAGTAAACATGTCTGGTGATTATCTGCCTGATCATTTCACGTGCCCTATGTCGGCATACAATCTCATACAAGCACACCTACTTCATTTTTAATAGTGCCCTACATATTTTTAAGAAGATACACAATAATTCAAAATAATACAAAAGTATTTTTAATAATATAAAATATTATTAAAAATCTGTTGTAAAGAACACAATACAAGTGAAATATGAATATTTTGTGAATGTATCCTTTTTCAGAGACGCAGATACGTATTTTATCTTTCTACAGATTCCTCAATACGCCCTTGTTGGAGAAGGATACATTCACAGAAAAAAACGACTTCGCTATCTCTTTTGTATTATACAAAACTGGTGAGGTTTTTATCCACTCATGTATGTTTCAATTTATTCTGTTACATTACGAATGAGGTCATTCCGTCGTGAAGACACGAATAATATAGTTTCTAGAGACACAGCAGTGCCATCTTTGGAAACACTTCGTTAGTTTTGCATTTGTGATGTAGACAGAGCGAATGCCTCGGTCGTTTGCTAATATGTACTTCCACGCACGTCTTAATAATTTCTGTGAGATAGCAAAGTCGTTCTTTTCGTGAATGTATCCTTCTCCAGTTGGGGCGTGCTGCGAAATCTGTAGAAAGATGAAATACGTTTCTGCGTCTCTGGAGAAGGATACATTCACAATAATATTAATATTGAACTTGTATTGTGTTTTATAATAAATAAACAGTTTAAAAAACGGTGACAGATATATGAATACAAGCAGCGTTAACAATCATCCAAAACTAGGAAGACAAAAAAAAACTAATGACGGAAATTTCACACTTACCACTACTCCATTTTTAATAATGCCTTACATATTTTTAGGAAGATACACCATAATTTCTTGATGCCATTGCTTTCATACCCGACGTTTCCACCCAACATCCGGTGTACCCGAAAACTCTAATTTGTTCTAAACATTTATGTTTTAATATATTTCTTAATGATCTATTCTGTTCACTGGATTGCGGTGCTTTATCTTAGACGGATGACTTGAAAATCTATGTGAAAGTTACGAATAATGAAGATTGTTACGAACTGAAGAACAACTTGACGCTGGTGCACAATTGGTGTAATGAAAACAATATCTCCCTAAATATTAACAAATGCGCTATCGTGATATATTCCAGGATTACGAATCCATGTGATTTCCCATGTAGTGTGAACCAAATGGTGATATCGCGTAGATCGGAAATTAAAGACTTGGAATTTTGTTTGATGTGTCGGTTCAATTTATCGCCTATATTTTTCTGTTTGTAATGCTGCCTTAAAGTCTTTGGGGTTTTTGATACGAACTTGTCGTTACTTCAGCAACCCGTCATCTTTAAAATGCTTGTCCCATTCTTATTTATCTGCGGAGTGTACTGGAGTATGGTGCAGTTCTGAGGGATTCACTACAGATCGCTTTAGACTGAATTCAGAAACGTTTTCTCAAACACCTCACCTTCAAGTGCAATGGAATTTATCCAATTTGTGGAACGAATTATAATTATTTGCTCAACAGACATGGTGTTCGCACTCTCACTAGTAGGAGAGCAAAAGCGAATGCTACAGGCACTAGGGATGCATCTATTCTGCTATCTCAGGTTAATTTTCTTGTGCCGGCTTACTGTACGCATTCGTGTGCCACGTTTCTGTTACCAACGGCTATATCTAACGTTTTAAATAAGGAAACTCTTGTGCAGATGATGCGAAATTGTTCTACGGTTAGCATTGCTTTCTTTTACTCTTTATTTTTGTTTTTTAAATCTGTTATTAATTGCGTTTAAGCCCAAAAATATCTAGTCACACATTGCTAACTCAGTTGAGAACAGGTGATGTTCAGATACTTTTATATTATTACCAGCCAAAATTGGAGAGTTGAAACGAATGGGACGATGCATTATCATGGTAGAGCATAATTGCCTTGTCTGAAACCCTACCGAATACTTCTGGCAAACATTTTTCAATTTACGACTTAGCTGTAACTGTCTTTCGTCCATTTAGATTAATTGTATTTTCTAAGCCCGTACTTCTGAAGAATACCGCACACATAACCTCTTTCATAGCTCGCTGCTTCTTAATCATTGTAGGAGTTTCCTCATCTTTGTGAATCTATACACGACTATCTGGGTGGTAGGAAGGTTGAAAAAGAGAATATAAGTTTCGCCACCTGTCAGTATTTTGGAAAGAATTTAGTGCCCACTATTAAATAAGAAATTTAAAGTTTCATTGCAAATTCTTACACGTAAAAAAATTCATTAAAATGGGAATGCGTGTTGCTCGTACGTTCTGTTGACGAAGAGGCTTCAGCCCAAAGAATTGGAGAAAATGAGGCTTCTTTATCTACTAGATAGTCCACAAATTTTCGAAGTCTGTCGTCTGTGGGTTGGAATTCGGTGAAGTCAAAAACGGAACAATCGGGCATTCCTTCTGGATCTAAGTATGGCAATCCAAAAATGTACTTCAGCCAATTTCTCACTTCGCTGTCTTTTCTGTTTTTATAATCTGTAAGAAGACCAAAGGTTTGAATTTTTAGATACCATGCTTGCACAAAATTAAATTTGCACCCGGGTATTTTACTTGCTGGCCATACCACACGAACTGCTTTGTGTATAGCTTTTTCGAAGTCCACAACAGTTCATTGCGGAGTGAAATTTAAGTTCATTTCTAAACACTTTTGTTTTAATATTCCGAATAAATTTCTTGCTTCTTTATTTGGAAGAAGAGCAAAAATGAGTAGCTTATAGTGATCATTTTCAATTATATGAATAGTAAATAGTTTATAAAAGTGCTGGGTACAAAACGTAGGTAATTGTACCATCCATATATATTTTCAGCACACCACACAAAAACTGTAAGTCTATAGGACAAGAATATATTATTATTTCTTTTTCTGGATCGCTTTGAAGGAGAAATAGTTAACCCCTGATAGTTTCCATTGAAACTTTTTCTACAATTTTCATCACTGCGCCCCTTGACATTGGAACCGGTGGTTGTAATTTCTTCGACTTTAATAAATGTTAGTTTTTATATATTGCACGTCACGAATCGTTAAAGTGTTGACCTGTTCCGACTGTTGCTTTAGTTGTAAACAAGTAAACAGTTAAATTAAGATTTCAAAGAATACCTAATTACTTACAAGAAAGAAAGTTACCATATATGCATGTATTTGTTTTTCAGTTGAATGAAGATTTCAAAGAATACCTTATTACCTACCTACAAGAAATAAAGTTAAGAAGGTTAAAATATTACGCTCAATTCATACCTACCTGTACGGAGTAGTCCGTGCAATTCATGGTAGGTATTAACGGGCTCAGGTAAAATTCCGCCAAATTCATGTCCGCCTTTATTTAAATATACCTAACATCCATTAAATAGGATTAAACTGTGGTTTGTCCCAGTTCATGCATTTTTCAGAAACTATAATCCGTAGCCCGATAAGCTAATTAACGGATGCAGGTAATACCGTCGCAGTTCTCACCCCTGCATTTTAGAGATTATAATATCCGTCACATAAAAACTATGTGTAACATGTAAAATATAGTTGGCTAATGTTACGAACATTATTAAAAAAATTTAGTTTAACTAAGAATAATGAGATTATGTAAAATATAGTATAAATTTGAAAATAAACTGTTACCTTAGAAAATTTACAATCAAGAAAGATAAAAAACAAACAAAAAATGACAAGGAACGACAATAAATTTTTGAAGTAGACACAGTTACTGTTCCCGATATAAAATTAAATAATTCTAGAAGCACCTAATATTGGAATACTTCAACAGTTTCAAAAATATCATGTAATTATAAAAGTTTTTATACCACAGCGAATTGATGTATAAGGTCTCCAACTCCAAATAAGTATTTAAAAACAACAAAATATTGAAATCAGTGTTGAAATGAGGTAAATTCATTGTACTACCAATGCACATAATTTTTTTCCATAGAATCACCATTTAGTGGAACATATTTCTCTAAATGCTGAATCCATTTCTTGATTCCGATTTGAAAATAGAAGTGGACACAAGGAGTCCCAGAAAAGCCCGAATTTCAATAACACTGATATCGTTTATGTCTACCCGGGTCCGGTCTTTATAAGTTTGGCGCATAGTTTCCAACTTTTTATTGGTACAAGTTACTATAATATGTATTATTTCTTATGCGAACAGAAGATCCCATATTGCGACTGGATCAGGAATGTTTCCTAATGTTCGCGCTTGGCCCTTTATTCCTGGAAATGAAACGACTAAATTATGGCAAGGGGTTCTAACATTTCTTACGAGTTCCACAAGTGACCATTTACGTCGGTTTTTTCCGTAGACATACTTTTTCTTAATAATGTTCTCGGTATTGCCGTTTTCGCTTTCATCGGAGGATATTTCCTGAGTAGCCTCCATATCCGATACAGATTCATCACTGTCGCTATCAGATTCTCCCCTTTCCGTTTCGTAGCAGAATATCATTCATATTTTCTCCACCGGACAAGACAGTCAATCTCGTCATACCACCTTAAAAGAGTTTCCTCAAAGTCTTTTTCCGTTGGACGGACTCTAGTTTTTGAGGTACTGGGGCCGAAATTCATCTGAAAATAGGAAAAATTACAAGAAACAGAACAATGTCACTTACAGAAAATACTTACGTAACGGTGACGTGAAGTCTGTGAGACTCTTGAAATTTCACTAACGATTTGTTTTTACTCGTGTTGCAAGATACACCTATTCTATTATGCCTGTGAGCTCGTGTCGTATACAATGAAAGGTAGAGGGGAGGGCGCCGTTGCTACTTATCTATAATGGACCCTACAAGAAAGTTAACCCTTAACTGTGCTAGTGGGGTCCGCGCGGACCTGGCGGTATACTTTTCTGTTAGCATTCTTTAGAGTATTAAACAGATGGCGTTGTGGGTCAACGTAATCTTAAATTAGGTTAGTTATAAGAGACGTGTGTAGCTGTAAAGTCAACAGCTAAATTATTTTGAAAATTATAAGACCTCGAATCTTTAAAGACCCCACCAACACGTAAGTGTACAGTGAAATTATTATTAGCTCTTCAAAAACCTAACTGTATAATGCATTATTTTTAGTGTATTTTTGTCAATTTTACCATGTCAATGAATGAGTGGAGTAGACCTTTGACTGAATCAGAATTAAATGAAATAGCGAATGATCCAAATTTTTATTCCGATGAAGAAAGCGCAGCTGAAGAAAACGAATTTCAAGCTAGCGATCATGAAACAAATTCAGAAGCTTCTTCAGATGGCGATGAAAGCCATTTTAATAACGATTCCGATGATAGTAATGTATTTTATGGTATAATAAAAATTTAAATGGCAGAAGGCATGTAAAAGTCGTTCACGTACTCGCACTCACAATCTGATTATACATCTACCAGGCCCCAAAGGGAGAGCCAAAAATATCGATAAGAATGACATTACAGCAGTCTGGAAGTTATTTTTTACTGATAATATGCTAGAGACCATCTTGTTGCATACAAATGTGAAAATAAGGAACAGACATGAGCAATTTCAAGTACCTCGGCCATCGTACACATCTGAACTGGATATGATTGAACTAAACGCTTTCCTTGGTCTTTTATATCTATCAGGTGTTATGAAATCTAATCACGAGGATATATCTGCTTTATTTGCCAATGATGGCACTGGTCGGGATGTTTTTCGGGCTACAATGAGTGTAACTCGTTTTCTGTTTATTTTGTCATGTTTGCGATTTGATGATGCACTTACAAGAGATCAAAGAAAAGAGCATAATAAATTGGCTGCAATACAGGAATGTTGGGATATTTTTATTGCGAATTGTGAATCTTTATATACTCCAGGAGAATATCTCACCATCGATGAGATGTTAGTACCATTTCGAGGTAGATGTTCATTTAAAATGTACGTGCCCAAGAAACCGGCGAAGTATGGTGTAAAAATTATGTGCCTCTGCGATGCACGTACTTTCTACCTGTGTAATGCATTTGTTTATACTGGCAAGGAAAATACAGTATCAATAGATAAAGTATCTGTACCAACCCGCGACGTCCTAAAGCTCATACCTCCCATAAAAAACACAAATCGGAATGTCACAACTGATAATTGGTTCTCGTCAGTCGAGTTATGTAACAAACTGAGAGAACAAGGCTTGACCCTTTTAGGAACTATAAGAATCAACAAACCGCAATTACCACTTGAGTTTAAGCCTAACAGAAGGAGACAAGTGGGTTCTACGATATTTGGACATAACAATGATATAACAATAGCTTCATATGTGCCTAAAAAAAAACCGATCGGTGTCATTGATATCTACCATGCACCACGATCAAAAAATAAGCACTGAAAATGGAAAACCTGATATGATCAATGATTATAATAGGACCAAAGTTGGCGTAGATGTATTAGATCAGTTATGCGCCAATTATTCAGTAGCTAGACGTACCAGGCGTTGGCCCATGGTCATTTTTTACGCTATGATAAATATAGCAGGTGTAAATAGTATGGTAGTATTGAACTGTGGGCGAGAAGAAACATTTAAAGGGCGACATTTGCTGGTAAGCCTCGGAAAAAGCCTCATTACTGCGCATATGCAACGAAGAAATCTCAGCCGATTACCGCGTGAACTGCAAACAATAATTTGCAAGCAGTTGGGTAAAGATCTACCTACAACCTTTACGAACAAAGAGCCAACACGAAAAAAGCGATGCGATCTCAGCTCCAGGGACAAAGACCGAAAGGTTAAGAGTGTATGCAAAAAATGCGGCAAACACATTTGCCCAGATCACACCAGTTTAGTTTGCAATATATGTTTTAATAACGTTTAATCGCTTATAAATATTACTGTTTGTTGTATTTCTTTAAAAAAATAAATAAGCAATGTAAACATTTTTTGTTTTTATCAACTGGAAAATGGGGTTCGGACGGACCCCACCAGCAGATAAGTGTTAGCTTATTTTACCAGCACTGTTAAGGGTTAAAATAGTGAGGAGTCTGAAACAGACATGTAATATATATATCTGTAACTGTACACATGGACAATACACCTCGTATTTTCAGCATTTACTTCTGCTTAAGACACGTGCTTCTGCCATTACTATTAGGCGTCATCAGTTAAGCTAGTGAAGCAATGTAATACAAATGATACAAATCTTTATGAATAGATTTGTATCTGTATATAACATTAAATGCTGAAAATACGAGGTGTATTGTCCATGTGTACAGTTACAGATATGTATATTACATGTCTGTTTCAATTGTAACAAAAGTGTTATACGTGCATAAACGTATAGATATACTTAAAACCTTTTTGTATATTTACTGCCATCTGGCTCGTTGTTAATGGACCACCCGTATTCTTTTCATTCTTCGTATCAGCATAGCTGGTCGATCGAAAAGGTCTCCTTTTTCGGCAAAGTCTCTTTCGTCCGTCAGATGTCACTTATTAAATAAGTGCCACTTTACAGGATGAAATTTGCTTTATCTTGTAGGCGATTTCGGGTTAATGTTATATATAGATACAAATCTATTCATAAAGATTTGTATCATTTGTATTACATTGCTTCACTAGCTTAACTGATGACGCCTAATAGTAATGGCAGAAACACGTGTCTTAAGCAGAAGTAAATGCTGAAAATACGAGGTGTATTGTCCATGTGTACAGTTACAGATGTGTATATTACATGTCTGTTTCAATTGTAATGGGTTACCTAGATTATTATCTTTTAATATAGTTAAAAATCGAAACATTAGTTGTTTATGTTAAAGTTATAACTTATTTAACTAAATAGTTATCATAGGAGAATAATATGGAATTAGTATTAACACTTAATACATACTGTCCATTAGATTCTTTTTCTTGCTTTGTAGTTTATAGATACTAATTTTATTGTTTATTAATAGTATTTTTTCATAGTAACAAACGGTACAAGTGTTAAGTAAAACAGGGCAATATTAATTTTGTGATAATCGAGGTGCTACGCAGAAACTCCCGGAATGTGAAAAATATACAATAAATTGTTCTTCCAACTTATTCACTACCATCCCCACCAAAGTACTCTCCTTTCGCATGAATACACCGATCCCAGCGACTTCTGCGTAACTGGAAGTAGTGCTGGAAGAAGTCTTCGTATGTTAACGTGTCCGACACGGCTTGCGATTCGGTATGGATTTACTCAATCGTCACAAAATGGCGCCCCTTGAGTTTCAACTTCGGAACCAGGAAGAAGTCACAAGGAGCACGATCTGGGGAGTAGGGAGGGTGGGGTAGTACTGATGTCTTCGTTGAGGCTAGACACTGGCTTACAACAAGTGACGTGTGGGTTGATGCATTGTCGTGGTGTAGGATCCACGAATTGTTGCTCACTTGGCAGGCTGCTTGCGTCGAATGTTTTTCCTTAGTCGCCGAAGAACATCGCAATAAAATCGTCCATTAACTGTTTTACTTGATGGGAGAAATTCTTTGTGCAGCATACCACCAGCGTCAAAGAAGCAAATTAATATCGACTCGACCTTGCTTCGAACTTGCCGTGTTTTCTTCGGTCTCACACCTGTACACCTATAATTCATCGCTGGGAATGATTCTGGTACTGAATTTCGCATTCCTTTCGGCAGTTTCTTTCAGGCCTACGCACACATTAACAGGGTTGCGTTTTTTGTTCAATGCTGAGTAAAATTGCTACAAATTTCGCAACAATACACCGCAGGATGCGTCGATGGACGACCGGAACACTCATCATCACCAAGCGACACACGTCCATCTTGGAAACGGTTGCACCACTCATAAGTTTGGGTTTGGCATAAAGCGTTCTCATCACTCGCTTGTTTAACCAGTTTCACAGTTTCCGCTGCCGTTTTACCAAATTTCCTTCAGAATTTGATGTACCTACTTTCTTTGCTCTTTCACATCAGACATTGTAGTGTCGTAGAATAACTCAAACACAACTCAAGAAACGTAACCACAAAAACTGAATGTCAGCACCTAGCAAAGTACCGCTTGACAGACTTACTTAGTATATGCGTAACTTACACCACCTAGCGTTATAGAACTGTACTACCCATCCATTCGTGCGACACATTCAAATTCCGGGAATTTCTGGGTAACACCTCGTATCTACCTAGTACAATCATAAATACTCCTACAAAACTTTATGCATAAATCACAAGTGCTGTGACAAATAAAATTAAAGAAAATACGTATATTTACTGTCAGTTGACATTCCTACTATTCAAGTATGTGCAAATTTTGAAGATCAAATACAGTTTGACAATGGCATGGGGAGACAGAGAGAACCGCGTTGCTGTTAAATGTGATATGGAGAATCTTCTATTTTCAAAACATAGCAGCGACTGAGAATCAGTCGCATGTTCGTATACTGAGAGATCGTCAAATAACAGGAAGATCTCGCACTGTTAGAACTCAATAAGTGATTAAAGAGGTAAAAGTGCGAATTAAGCATAATCCATTAAGGAAACAAAAAGTGATGAGCAGACAGCGGACAGAGACGATTGAATGACCAATTGCCCCCATAAAATGTTGTGGCGGTCTCAGGTATAGTATGCATGTTATAACAGCCTCACTATTTGCTTGCTCGATTGCATTCCTAGAGCAGGTGCTCGTTATGAATAGTACATTGTATATATTCGTTCATAAATTCTATTATACAGTGGCGTATTTACATGCTGTTATACATGCATATACATATATGTGTTTACTGTTCTTGAGATAGTATATTTTATATTCTCTTCTATAAGGGATTGTTGCCGGTTTCGTTTCTTTCAGTGTTATTTGGTTACAACTTTTAGTATTTTCAAAAATCCATTTTATATTGTATATTTACCTATAATTTTTTATAAATACCAATTTTGTGATGTGGAACCGACATTTTATATTTTTAAAGACGTTTTAACATCTAAAAGGATTAATTTAACACAGGAACACCTTGAACAAATTTTAGTTGTTCATAGTAAAGTTTCACAGAAAATACATAGTTTTGAGTTTTATTCTTTGTAAATTATTTTTATTCAAAATTAAATACCCCATTCTCTTGTCAGCATTACTTTTGTTTCAGCAGTAGTTGCTGCCGGTTACCAAACCGTTTATTATATTCGCTCTGTTGTTCATTGATAGATACATATTAACTGCATATGTAGGTATATGCCACTTATGCAACTGACCACATGTATCACATTGTTCGAAACTCACGAATCGCTTACGGAAACAAACCTACCTAGGCAACGCCTGCGGGCTATGAATCATGAATCGCTCGAATCCACTCTGTGGTGATGAGACACGAAATGGAAATGTCGCGTATCATAAATCATGACCTTGGACTAAGAGCATATAAAAGATACACGGGACATTTTCTTACCAATGATTTAAAAAGGAAACGGAAACAAAAATCACAACAAATTTTGACTGAATACGCGACTGAACATCAGCGAATCCTTTTCACACATGAAAAGATCTTCACTGTCGAAGAATCTTTTAATAAGCGAAATGACATGATTTATGCTAGATCATCAAAAGAAGTAAAATAGGTGGTTCCAAGGGTACAAAAAAGTCATCATCCTTCATCAGTAATAGTTTGGTGGGAAATCAGTTACGAAGGAGTGACAAATATTCATTTTTGTGAAAAAGGGGTTAAAACCTCAGCTGTCGTGTATCAGGAAAATGTTTTGGCATGAGTTGTTAAACCATTGAAACACATTGTTTAACAGTGAACCATGAACATTCCAACAAGATTCAGCACCGACTCATAAGGCCAGAACAACTCAACAGTGACTTCAGAGCAATCTACTGAATTTTATTTCTCCGGATTAGTGGCTTTCGTCTAGTCCGGGCCTTACTTCCTTAGATTACAAGTTATGATCGGATTTAGGGAATATGGTGTGCTCTAAAAGACATCCAAATTCGAAATCTCTGAAGCAATCCTTAAGGCAAGCAGTGACAAATTTCCCTGTAGAGAACGTGCGTGCTGCAATAAATGCATGGCCGGAGCGTCTGAAGTCCTGTGTTAAGACAAATTGAGTCAATTTTGAATAATTTGTTGAAATATTTGATAATTATTCATTGGTCAATAAATACTATAAAAATTGTTATGAAATCTTGTCTCATTTCTATTTTACAGCTAAAAATTCATGTAACAGTATTTGTGATAGTACTAGGTATATTTAATAGTTATTTTCATCACCCTAATTTGGAGTTTGATTTACAATACTTAATAAATTCTCTTTTTTTGTTTGTTGTTTACAATATATTTTTTTTTATTGGCAAATTAGTAATACATAGTTCATGGTTATCATCACTTGAGTCCCTATACAAAATTTAATTATTAATACTGGACAATCATCGTTCACGGTTGATTTAATTTCGTTAATTATTATTTATTATATTTACATTTTAATTACAATTTATAAATTACGATACTGCAAGTCAAAGTATCAAACTGATTCCATTAGACTTATCGTAAATTTAGAACGAGTAATACGGCTAGTTCTTTATCTTGAGCACATGTTTGCATGTCACGCGTGCTTGACCTCCAAAGGATAATTTAATCGGCGTTAAATAAACACAAATAATGTGTTGTTCACACAAATATATAGGAACTTATATATACATATTATGCCTGATTATTTGATGTTTAGTACAAAAACAATAATAACTTATCACTTTTGAATACCGTTTATCGTTGAATTGTGAATTAATTTATGCTAATGCAGTCAATTGAGTTATCATTCGATCGCGTACTTGACCTTCCATAACAGTCGGTTCGGACGCGTCAGAAATTCAAAGTTGTTAATGTTATTTAAATAACTGTGATTTATTTATTTACGGCTGTTTATTAAGCATGCCAAGCAAAGTGAAAGATGATACGTTAAAATTTTTTCATGCTCAGATTCCGTCAAAACATTTGTGATAAGTTAATAAATTTACTATAAAGTGAAATCCATGAATTTAATTAGTTTATTGATTTAAAAGCTTTACACATATTGATACATACATTTTATTAGAAACAGAAAAGTGATTAATTATTACTATTATAATATGTACTTGTATTGGAATAGACTAATTAATATGCACCACGTTGCAGCCCCAGAAGTATTACAAATATAAAATAATTTAATAAATCTAATTAACTTCAAACAAATTTTGTACATGTGTAATTTGTTTAAAGTTAATTAGAATTATTCAATTATTTTATATTTGAAACACTTTTGAGGCATTCAACGTGTGGTAAATCAATAACTAATAATTTAATATTAAAACAGGTTTTTAAAAATACAAATAATAGATTTAGTTAGAGTATTTTTATGAAGCCTGAGTACGAGTAATTGCTCCAGTAATATTTGTATATGATAAATCCCTTTGCTCCACCACAGTAAAGAATTGACAAAAATCTTATTTTTATTTTTCAATAAGTTCAACACATTTCTCCCATCGATGTTCTAGCATTTCTAATGCTTTTCTAAAAAAAAAGATTGTTCAACCTCTGCAAATCTACCAATTTACATACCTCACATATCACATCATTATCTGACGAAAATCGTCTACCACGCAAGTGTTCTTTAAGTTTTGGAAACAGCTGTTGCAATGGCGGACCTGTGACTGGATGCGTTATCCTGATACAGGAGAACACCTTTGGACAACTTCTCCCTACGTTTTTCTTTTATTCAGTCACGTAATTTTGAAATTAACTTAGCATAATAAGCACCTGTAATTGTGGCACCTTCCTTCTACTACGGATAGCATAACCTTCCCTGCTGAAGTTTGCATCTTAAATGTTTTCGGCGCTGGTGAACTTCGATGAGTCCACTCCCTACTCTGTATTTTGGTCTCTACATCATAATGATGAATCTAGTATTCATCTATTGTCACTAATTTTGCAAGAAAATTTTCTTTATGGTGTCTATACCGCGTTAAAAGACGACTGCAAATGTCTTTTAGAGTTTGTTTGTATGCATCTGTTAACATTCCTGGTACCCATCTTGCAGACCATTTTTCATGTTAAATTGGGATGTACAACATAACAATAACCATTTGTTATGAGTGGCTATAATTTATTTGTGTTAAAATAAGATTGTTTGTGCTAAAATATTTACAATACCAACTATAGCACTAAACAGTCATTAAGGGCCTTCGTTGAAAGACTAGGATACTGTCAGGCTGCAGGTCATCAGTTTGTACATTTATTATGAATTGGCTTGTTTTCAATATTTTTTGTTGCTAACCTTTTCCAATGTGTTATAAGATATAAACCGTATATCATTGTGATTCTTGAAAATGTGGCTATACGAACACGTTAAAATATACAGGATGATCCATTAAAAAAACTACCGATGACGACATATCTCGAAACAAGTGAGAGTTGTAGAAAAATAAAGTATGTGATAAAGTAGAATAGAAATACTACAAAAACTTGTATTAAGGTTTTTTTTTAAAAGAATACATACTTTTGCCAGAAATCTGGTGTTGCCACACATTTGACTGACACTGTATAACACAAGATGTAATAGTTTCTTTACTCGTCAAAACATTTTTAGATTTTAGAAAGAAGAATTTTATATAACTTAATTTTTTAGGTGCGGCTATAACCTTTTGGCGAATTATATTTAGGAAAATATAATTAAGTGTAATGGAAACTTCATAAATTCCAGGCAAGATAAGTAACAAATGAGCCTAGAGAAGTTAACACACATTTTTTGACAAAAAAATATTTCATTTTCCAGCGTATACTCCTTGCAATTATAGTTAGTCAAATTAAATTCAATAAAACTAAGCTTTATCCAACTATTCGAAATATGTGCTGATTTTAGTGATAAATGTGCCTATACAAAATAACCTCCTCATTCGACCCTAATCTCTTGCTGCGGAGCCAAGTTTTCGGGTTGTAAAATAGGTGAAAGTTTGGGGGAGGGGATCTGGTTAACCAGATATAACCTGGTTGAGCAAGCAGCTGGAAGTGTAGTTCAAGAATTTGTGTGATTGAAACAGTTGGGGTGTGAACAGGCGCATTACCCTGAAGAAAAAATAGTTGTGTCTTCTTTAAGTGGTGCTTTTTGCGTTATACTGTATCGAGCAGTCGATCTAGAAGGAATATAGTTTTCGCCTATTAGACTTTATTATTAAAGTAATGTTGACAAGCGAATTGCTTATCAAATTTTGAATAAAAATAATTTACAAAGAACACAAACTCAAAACTATGTATTTTCTGCGAAACATTGAAAGTTAAAACAATACTATGAACAATTAAATTTCTTCAAGGTGTTCCTGTGTTAAATTAGTTCTTTTAGATGTGAAAACGTCTTTAAAAATAGTCCGTTCCACATCACAACTGGTAATGGGTGCGCGATTAAAATGTTGCAAAAGTGCACCATACTTTGAATGTACAGATTTTTCAATCGGCTCTGTGCAGGATTGATATAATCAAATCCGAATTTCTGCTAAATATGGCATCAACGTTTTGTCTCAGCTTTGAGAAATATCTTTTTAAATGATGAAACTAACTTATTGACATTTGGAAAATGACCCCTGATGTATTCACATCTCTGCACAGGTAATGTGTAGCATATTGGGATAAGATTGCTTTAATAACTTCCCTGTTCTTAACATATAAGTTGTCGCATCAGCCAAAAATAATAGCCTCTTGTCCTCATAGATGTTATCCGATGATAGAATATTATGAATACATTAATAAATTACTTCTGCAACTATTTCACGAATTACGACTGACAATATTTTAGTTGCAATTAAGTATGGTTGGTATGAAGTTGTCGGATGAAGAATATCAACAACTACATTTAGCACATATCGTCCTATTACATCCTTTGTTTCGTCTGCACTTACCCAAAGATAATGCGCTGATAGTTTGGTTCGTATTTTTTCAGTGGTTCTCAAATAACACTTAGGTAAGTGGTATTTACGTAAAGTAGATTCATCTGGTATATGACGATCAGTATATTTTGTAAGAAACCTCTTGAGGATTGGATTTTGAATGGGATATTGGCCGTCATGAAAGTTTCACACAGTTCTTCGTTAAAAGTGTCAGGTACAGATGGACATATTGCTATGAATTGTGATTTTGAAATTTGCTTATTCACAATTCACGACAAATCTATCCAGCTAGGATATTCAGTCGGTTTAATTTAAAAAAATGGGACTGCTTTCCTCTCAAGGTTCCAATCGGAAATGTGATTGTCTCTTCTACAAAATTTATAATGCGCCAGTAAAAGAGTATTGGCATATGTTACAATTATATTTCTTTAAGTTACTTGTAAACTTCTTGAAATAAGGTTTAATAATAATAAACACAATAAAATTTAAATGAAACTTTAATACAAAAATTAAAAAAAAAATCTTTATAAAGTATAAAGATTAATATTGCCTCATTAAACAATATTATAAAGGTAAAAATAACGCATGGATGTGACCGCAGCATGCGATAAAAAATCCTATGTGACTTCCGATCAAAAGTAAAACTAATTAATTACAAAGATGCTTTTTAATTTCTCCCACAAGAAACAAAATCAAAATAAACTATTTGACAGACCGAAACGAACTCTTAACACATGTATAACCACATGTAAAAAATGCCCTTGATATCCCAAGCATACAAAATTTCTACATTTACAGAAATGTTTTTTATTCTAGAAATTTTAAAAACCTTCTTTGTCATTTATATCAAATAATTAAGATTAAATTTCAAAACGATAATGATAATACAATAAAAAAATTACAATATTCAATTCGTTCAATATAAAAATAAGATATCTTGTATAAAATATATTACTTACGTAAAAAATATATATTCATATACTCGAGACACATGAGTAAGAAAGTGTTAAAAAACAATTACGACATTCACAAACTCGTAAATAAATCGGTAATGATATAAGGAAGCACAAGAACACAATTAAATCAAAAAATAAAAACCGAAATTACTAAAACAAAGATAAAGATTTATCTTTAAATAAACACACCTTTCTTACTTCACTCAACACTTGTGTCTGTCTAGTCCACATGAAGCACGTAGGCTTCGCATAAAAAAAATACAGTTTTAAAAACGTCCACAGCAGAACAAAACGGCTTGCTCCAACTGCGCAAGTCAAATATATATTTTTAAAATAATACACTCAAAAATAACTAAACTTTTCAAAATATTTGTGGGGAAAAGTTCATAGCAATATGTTATCTAGATAAATTTTCGAAGAAATATGTCTGCACATTACAATTTTATGAACGCCTTAAACTTAATGAACAGGCACTGCAATATATCTCGGTACCATTACGAATATGCAATCAATCTGTATGGCCTCTAATCCATCCTACCATGGTTGCTCACGAGAATTTTCAATAATTAATGAAACGAAAGAGAAAGAGAAACTAAGAACAGAAAGATATGGACTAAAAAGAAGAAACGAAAACCACTCCAAAAATAAAATAGTAAATTAAACATAATATTTATAAAAAAATGTAGGATAAATATACAATATAACATAACGGACTTTTTAAAATACAAAAAGTTCTAACCAAATAAAACTGAAAGAAACGAAACCAGAAGCATGCCACTGTAAAATAGAATTTTATGAATGAATAGACACAATAACGACGGAAATAACAACATCTGCTCGATGAATGTAATCGAGCAAGCAAATAGTGGGGCTGTTATAACATGCATACTATACATGAAACCACCACAACGTTTTATCGGGGCAATTGGTCATTCAATCGCTTCAGTCCGCTCTCTGGTAATAATAGTCATTTTTTATGTATAAATGTAATTTAGGCTACTTTTTGTTGTTTTACTACTCTTTCTTTGATTTCCAGTAAACGAAATACATAAAAAATAAAGTGCATAAAAATGCATAAATGGTAGAAATGAAGCGTACATTTGACATATTTTTGGGAAGAAGTGACATATTTATGCGCATATTTAAAGCATTTCTTGTGCATAAAAATCCGAACTTCAGTCATAAGTTGTTAAATTAAAAAAATTTTTAAAGGATTTACCAACTGTAAATTTTGATTGAAGGAAAAATGTGCATCGGTAGTACCTACGTAAGGGAATTGCACGTAGCCACTCATTACAACAAAAAACATTACATTTATCGGCTAGAGAGGAAGTAATGAATGCTCAACCTATTTAATTTCACGGTAATTGTATTCTGAATTATGTAGTTCTAGTAATACGCATATCAGTTAATTTTACTGCAAGCATTTAAGTTTAAAATAGACTTTTAGAATGAATAATTTTTCCCTCTTCCTTTAGACAGAAATAAAGAAAACTTATTTACAGAAAAGTGGTAAAGCTTACTATTTCCTTGTTTTCTATAACAACCTTGACGTAGGATTTTACCAACGTTCCACGTGCTTAAACAATGTATCTACATTTTTTAAATATGCATATATACCCTACCGTAGTTTTTCTTTTAATAAAATCTTCAAAATAAATCTCACTGAATCATTTAGAATGTTCGCCGTTGCGTTGCCAGCTGAACACAAGCCAAATTATGTAAATGTTTATTAATAAAACAAAATAAATATATGTTGTGAGTGTTGTAATTGAGATTATTCTATTTGAAAGAGTAAGAAAGTGGAGAAAATATCATGTAAAAATGTACCATGACGTTATGTATACTAAAAATTATTTATTCGCATCGTCATTGCAGTTACATTAATAGGTATTTATCACATTATATAGAAAGATGTCAACAATGTAACATAAATTGGGAAAGTGCTTAAACATTAGTTAATTGATTCACACAACTTTATGCGCAATAAAATTGTTTTCGGCGTAACGATTTCATTTTATATCTCATAAATATATAAATAAAAGCAAGTAATAGCCCTCCTTTGGTAGAAAAAACAGATATAATAATTAAAATACAAAGTGTGTATAAATTGGCGTACTAACTACATGTGGCGATGTTCTCCGTCAAATTCGGGGTCTAAAATCCTAAAACCAAAATGTTGTACCACGTTTCTTACCTCCTAAAGTTCCTAAAGTTAGGATTTTCAGTCCTTAAATAAGTGTTATTGATCAATATTTGTTGGAAGAAAGACATGCAATTTAGAATAAAGAATTATTATTATTTTTATTATTTTTTCTTTTTGATTTTAAAGTTTGTTTTCTATATTTGTTTATTAACTTATTTTGACGAAAAACACATCTGACAACGTTGTAAAATAATAATTAGCCACACGTAGGTAGTCTAATGTTGTTCCAGTCAAATTCATTACTACCCTCAAATTTTGATACATTATGTATTCACCTACTTCATTCAACTTGCTTATTTTTCTGTAATCTTTGATTTTTTTTGTGTTTATTTGTATAGTTTTGATTAGTTTTAGTGTTTCCATGTTAACTTGTTTCGTTCGCTCGTTATAATTTTTACGTTCAATAAATATGCCGATATGTATATGATATACGGTTCCTGTCGTGGAAATGCTAGCATGGCAGAATGAGAATATAAAGTGTTTTTTTCCAAACCCTAGGCATCCAGGTGAAAATGTATTTCAAAGGTTGGACCAACGTCTTCGTGAAATAGGTTTGTTTACTCCAAGAAATGCGAACGCTGGTCGACCACGGCAAAGGCGTAACGTGCAACTAGAAGAGCAAATTCTAACCACAATACAGGAAGATAACTCTGCGAGTACACGTTAATTAGCTTCTACATTAAACATCCCTAGTAATAAGACTGTTCATTTGGTTCTACGCGAAAGCTTACTTCATACATACCATGTTTCTGAAATTCAGCGCCTCTAGGGAAATGTTAACCTATTTTGAATAAATTTTTGCAATACAATCTTAAATAGGTTTCAAGAAGAAGGTGGCTATCTAAGATGTATTCTTTCGAGTGATGAGTGCATGTTTACCGGAGATGGTACGTTTAATACTCATAATTTTCATCATTGGGCAGATGAAAATCCATATGAATTTCGTGAATATGGTCATCAACGAAGGATTTCCACTAACGTTTGTCTGCGTAAGTCAGTCACTGGGTAGCTTGACCAATTTAATTAATAAATTGTCTAGATGACAGTGAATATTTAAATGTTTTAGAACAAGTTATTAATGAAATACCGCTGAACATGCGACGTAATATGACTTTTATGCATGTTGGAGCTCCTGAGCACTTTGCTCGTAATGTAAAATACTGGTTCGATGAACAGTTCCCAAACAGATGGATTGGTCGTTGCAGTCCTATATTATGGCCTGCGGGATCCCCCGATCCCGATCCATTAGATTTTTTTGGTTGGGTTTTCATTAAAGGAAAATTTATTCTACAGCTCCACAAAACGATGACGAAGTTAGAGCCCGAATTGACGCCATAGTATTATAAATTAGACCAGACAGACTTGAGCGGATAATACAAATGATATCACATTGATTACAGCTATGTCTACAAACGGATGGATTTCAATTCGAACAATTATGTAGATAATAATCACATCGACTTCTGTCTGAGACGTACAAAAATAAGTCATTACTATTACAAAATTTTAAAACTGTAATATTTTGGTAATTTAAAGAGCTAATTTTATTTCTTTTGCTTCATGTGCACGATTGAAAACGTAAGGTTCACAAATGTTTCTAAATGTATGTTTCTTTCAAATTCTTTTTGAAAACATAGGATGCACGGACGGTACACCGTTTTGGTATTAAAATTTTTAACTCCAAATTATACCAAGAATGTCGTCTCTTACAGTTAGTACGCCAATTTATACACACCTTGTATATTACTAAATAGATATCCATTATATTAGAAGACCCAGTAGTTAAGATTATAATCTCGCATTATCATAACAATGAGTTAACTAAACTTAAAGAAACGAGGGTAGATATTTATGTATCTGGAACTGACAACACTGTGTTGCCAGGCGCCATCTCACATGTCGATAGTAAAGTTCGACATTTTTAACAGTACGCGTACTCAAAACGTTTTCTTATACCGACACTATTCATGTTGTTTACAGTGACTTGAAAATTTCACCTCAGTCAAAAAATGAAATTAAGTCGCCAAAATTTTCATGCAATGATTACTACTTTCGAGGTTATCTCAACAACAGTGCATAGGTCAACTCATTTCGACTTTTTATGATGAAGAAGTGTCTAAAACCACTGTATATAATTGGTTTAATGACTTCAATTGTGGTCATCGTTCACTTAAGGATATATTTAAAAAAGTTCCGTAGGCTTTCACGGCTGTTGTTACTTGTAATGCAATCTTCTTGTGAGTTTCACAATTATGTAATTTAACTTGACGTTTCGCTGTCCATTATGTTAGATTCTTCAGGATCTGCTATCAGACTGATTCTTTTCGTTGTCATTCTTCCTTATATGTAGCTTTGGTTCATTGGTGTGTGACCATTTTGCGCCTTTGGTCGTGACGGATTCTCGTAGTAGGCTCTTGCAGGTGTTACTGGGTCTATAGTCGTCTTCGCGGTTGAAGTTTGGATGCTTTTCTATTTCGATAGCTTCTCAAATAATTCTTCGATGGTAATTTTTCGATGTAGCTAATACTTCTGCTGTAATTTATTCTTGGTCTAGGAGAAATTGTGTTGGATGGCAGTAGTAGTACTAACACATACTTTTATGTTCTTCTTAGGATCCTTCCTATTTTCTTTTCCGTTGGTGGCGTTACCGTTCTGGGCTTCCCTAGAGCTCTTCTTATCGTTTTGTTGTTGTAGCAGTTCTTCCCCAGTACTTTCTTGACGTACGGCTTTTCTTCCTCCAAATGTCCGGCATCGCTGATCATCCCTGCTCTATGCATTAGCGTTTTGTTAAGGGCTCTCTTTGCTTAGGATGGTGATATTATATGCTGGTATCTGTTAACCCTAACAATTGCATATTTCAAGGCGATTTCATTATGTCCACACCACTAATCAACCAAATAAAGATTACGTAACAGTTTCTTGCAATCATTCAACGAGGAAATTCTAGAAAAGATTTAAAAATAATCCGCCTAAGCTAGCACTCCACAATCTAAGACCATAATGAGATCTTTGACAAAATATTAAATAATAAGGGTCCTACTTTTCCCCCTGGGGAAATCTGACGATGGAGTATACTGGCCGACGTAACTAGATCTGTGACACAAATAAGAAGATATTAGTTGAAAAAGACCATTCGAGAAACCGAAAGCATCCAATTTGGTTAACAGTATGGAATGGCTAATAGAAACAAACGTTTTGGCAAAGTCACTATAAATTACATCTGCTTATATCCGAGCATATAAAGGTTCACTAATATATTGGGTTATTTCGGCCAAATTCGAAAATAATGGTTCTACCTGCAATGAAACCCTGTTGTTATGAAACCAACACAGATTTACACTTGAAAATTGATTCAACAAACTCTCAAAAATTTTCGAAAAATTGCTAACAATGTTAACAGGCCAATAATTAAAAATGTTAGATTTGATACACTTCTTGAAAACAAAAATGAGTTTGCTAATCTTCCACACGTCAGGAAACAAGGATGAGTTAACTATTTAAAATTAAATTAAAAATAACTGTTTAGGGCTCATACAGCACTCCCGTACAAACTTTCACAAAAAATCTTGGCAAACCGTCATGTCCCGAAGTGAAGCTCGATTTCAGATTCTTCATGATGTTTCTCCTGAAGAAATAGGTTGAATTGAGAGTCATATTGAGTGGTTGTGAGTAGATGTGGTTTTCGTGAAGTGAGGTACAGAATGAAAAACATTTGAGAAAAATTAGCAAAAGCATCCACTATTTCCTGAGGATTTGAAACATTATCATCGTTATTATCATGGAGCCAGGTATTCTAGACACGTTCTTCTTATTCGCCATAAAATTCCAAAAGCATTTCGGATCTCTCGTGGTTTCAGCCTCCACACTTAATTGGCAAGTATTATACATACTCTATACTTTACGTTTTATCTTGGAACGTAATCTGCAAAATTCTAAACGATGAAACTGAGATTTGGTTGCCTTAAATTTCCGGAAGTAATATTCTTTCGGTTTTATATTTTGTATTTTACCAGGAATGAAATACATGTTTTGAAGATCTTACTCTAGTTAACTGATCAATTAACTATGGAGTACAATATATCGTAAAAAAACAGATACTGTAATATTTGCATCACTAAATGAAGAAAAATTTCAGTGAACATCCAATATATCATTCTAGAGATTATTGCAATATTAAAATATACCAGTTAGACCCTGCACGGATTAAAAGAGGGCAATTTGGACTGGATAGAAGTTTGTTCCCTCCTACTTCTTTGAAATGAAAAGGTACACTTTTTTACATCAAAGAAGGGGATAAACTTTTTTTTAATGGGGGGATGCTGTGTATTTAGTGAGATGAACAGGCAAGCAACTGTGACTATGAGCATTATTGAAATATGGTTCTTAATTTATTAATGAAAGCATTTATTGCACTGCAACTAATTAATGAAAGGAGACTGAACAATTATTCCATCTTCTTTCATGAAATTTTTTTATATGAAAAAAATCATAGCTCGTTTGTAGTAATTAAGTTATTAAAAAGAGATAGGCTTTTAAAGAAATTTTCGAAGCGAAAGATGCTCATTAAAAAATCGACCAATCGAAGAGAAAGAACACGATAACAACTTCAAGGTATTTAAATATAATATAATTAAAGCGATTATAATATTAATAAAAACAAATAACCTTACTACTTATGAAAATCTCCGAAAACATCTTATAATACACGGCCAATTGTTAATAAAAGTTAGTAGGAGTCATCTATTGTGATCTAAAAAAGCTGTTAATGCCTTTATGTTAAATTACGTTAAAAATAAGAAAAATAAAGAAGGAAATGAAATATAACGTTAGAAAGTGAAATCTAGAAAACTTACAAAGACGTATCATAAGTCTTGTGCGGCTTCTTGGAAATGCCATCTTAGTAATTGAAAAGTGTTTATTGTACTGCAAATGTCGACCTTTAAAAAAATGTATCCGCAAATAATACAAAAATTGCATGTTTTGTCATAAAACATTATTACATATATATTGTATTCTAACATACGGTAGAGTGTCGGGTAATTACTAAATTGAATAAATAAAAGCTGACTAAGTACTTGCTTAATTCTTAAATATATTAAACGAAGTAATAGATATTACAACAAGAGTAATTTTAACTAATCGCAGTTGGTTGCATCAAAATTTGCAAATGGATGTATGTGGTGTGGCAATTTAATATTCCCGTATTAACCCTAGAATGCATGACCTAAATTTTTTACTCTTTTACATATAGTGAGTCTTTGAGACTCACATTTAAGTACGAGAAAATAGGATTTAGCTGCCTTTTCTTGGTGTGTTTCTTTATTATTCATTAGTAGTTAGTAGTTTTGGTTTAGAAAAACAGTTCTGTAGCATTAAATACAATTTAATAACTCAAAAAATGAAAATATAAAATCCCATTTGATATCCATATGGATATTCTAAAATAATGAAATACCCTTAGTTTACATTATTATAATTGTTCCAAATAATAAGAATTTTTAATGGCAGCTACTACATATCATAACACTATGCTCCTTACACACATTGTTCTTACATTTATTACAAATCTGTTTGCTCATTCTTCCTTATTTTGATGGACAGATATGACAACGCCTTTTCTTCGTAGGTGGCTCCTCTTGTTGCTTTACTGGAATTTCAATGAAGATCTTTATTACTTCGACTGTTCTTTTATGTAAAAACGGATTTTGAGATCTTCTAGTCATATAGGGTAATATCAGAGCTTCGGAAAGGTTTTTTATAAAAATCCTACGGCGATGTTTTTTTCGTGCTTCAAAATCTGGATGCTCAGTTATATAAAGAACAAATGCATTTACTGCACCGATATCTAACATGTTTGAAAATACGGCAAATGGCCACCGCCGTGTTTGCCTTTTGCACGTATAATTGGTAACCATTTGATCCATATGATGATCTACACCCCCTTTGGTTTTATTGTAAAATTCGATGATTTCGGGTTTTTTCTTTATACTATCTTCATTCACAGCGCTGTCATGGTGCACTGTACTAAGCAATATAACTGATTAATTTTTTTTGGGCACATAACTAACAAGGGTTAAGTTTTCACTGAATCCAAACAACGAAGAGGATACCTGACGATCTTTCGAAGCTTTGAACTCTATGGGAACCTCCTTTTTAGCTTTACGAAGACTGGTATATTTAAGTAATCGAATACAAAGAGTACGTTGTGCAGGCAATACATCTGAGGATGTAAGTATTGATATCGGGGTTCCACAGGGTTCAATCCTTGGCCCAACACTATTTTTAGTCTTTATTAATGACATCTCTTCATGTCTTGGGGGAATTAACTGACATTCATTAATTACGCCGACGATGTAAGCGTAGTTATTACGGGAAACAGGATAAGTGAGCTATGTCATTTAACTGACCTTGCATATGACAATTTATGTCTATGGTTTGAAGCTAATGGACTTTATGTTAATAAAGATAAAACAGCTGGTGTTATATTCCAAACTATAACATCGAATTTGGTACCAGATATAGAAATTGGATTACATTGTTACCGGTTCTCCATCAATGATCAGACTAAGGTGTTGGGTTTAGTGACAGACAGTAATATGAAATGAAAAATCTTCTTCAAAATTTATGTCAACGATTGGGTAAAATATGTTTTGCATTGAGGTCCCTGAAAAGCACATGCAGTCGGGATATATTAAAAACATTTTATCACTCAAACTTCTTATCAGTTCTGCGATATGGCATCATACATTGGGAATGTTCGTCGTCGAGTCAAAGAATATTCTTAATGCAAAAAAGAGCGTTGCGTATAATTTTCGGCTTAAAAACAGCAGAGTCGTGCAGGGCTTTGTTTGAGGAACATAAGCTTCTCACTTTCTATGACTCATACATACTTAATGTACTGTGCCTTGTGCATAAGTGTTACGCTAATTTTAATAAAGGGAAAGTAAGATCAAACGTTTAACACGAGGCAGGATAATTATTTGTACACCGAAACTATTACATATTGTTTGACGTTTTCCAACATGTTATCGTGCTGTATCTGTATTTTCTTGTATTTTACTGTACGAAGCAAGTCTTCGATATAAAGTTATTATTATTATTACATGTGAAGTAAGTTTTCAATCGTAAACATAGTTATTACAATAAAATAAGCTTTGTATATAGTGAAACTGCGATTTATTTGACAAAAAGTCTCCCCACAGACTTACAACCTGTGGTTCCGAAAAATAAGTACGGCTGGATGTAAATTGGGCACTAACCTACCTGAAATTTTAATCTCGTTGGTAATTCGGGCACTAGCTAAAAATGTACTCGCAGAGGGTCTATGTAAACTGGGCACCGTACAAAGCAAACAAAAACAATAATATAGAAATAGTGTATTTCAAGTTGAAGTACAGCAAAAAGATAGAAAATAAAAAATATGTACTCATATGAAAACAATAATAAAAGCAAATACTTAATTATATAAAAACTATAATAAAAAAATAGTGTATTTGAAGTCATACTGATGAATAAAATGATATACACTTCACAAAGTGTAATCGTGATACTGTTCCATTATTTAGTTGTTCACACAGTTCATTTAAAGTTCTTAATTTTTGTTTTGCGCGTGTGTCTTTAACTCTTGCTGGTGTGTGTACACTTTGAATTTTAACATAAGTGACTATTTGAAATTCCTTAAGCTTTTCGATAAAAATATAAATAGATGGATGTGTTGAATAAAATAACTCATTTAGGTTGGGATGAAACGCTTCGCATGCGTTTGTGGTGTTAGTGCTCGATGGAGTTGCAGTAGCCCACATATGTGGAGGAAAACGAGTATCGTCTTCTATGTATGTCTCCAATAAATAATCGGCGTATTCGTCAGCCTGTGCATGAGCAGGTTTTTCGGAAAACAAATCTAAGGCGAAACAATCGCCTACTTCGTTAGGGTTCAAATACGTTAATTCAAATGTATATCGCAGCCATTTTCCTACTTCGGAATCTGTGTTCCTAAATTCTGCTGTTAAACCCAAACTTTGGATTTTCCTGAACCACGATTGGTGCAAATGGAAACGACAACCATAGATTTGTGCTGATGACCATATAGCGCGAACCGCTGTGTGAATGCTTTTCTCAAAATCTACAAAAACTTCAGCTGGTCGTAATATTGTAGAGTGACGTCGAAAGATTTCTTTTGTTAGCATTTCAAATAATGTTGCATACGTTTCACTGCGTTTATCAGGCAACAAACAAAACATCAATGGAATATAATGTCCATTATTAAGTCCGTGGATTGTAAATAATTGTACAAGATATTTTGTACAATACGAAAATGTACCGTCCATGTACACTTTACGCATTCCACATAAACTTCTAACATTCGTTTCACAAGAAAACACTATGATATTGCTCACTGGACAGTTTATAAAAACGAAACTTTCATCCTTGCTTGTTTTAACATTAGCAGCTTCCACTATATCATGGACTTCTGTCTTATTTTGTGGTAATGGCCCAGGAAGAAATTTTCTCATTGCATTGTACAAATTTCTTCGGATATAAGTGAAATCTGTTATCGTAATTGTTTCCAGCAGTTCCTTAGCTAGTTCACGACGAATAATTTTCGCCGGTTTTTCGGAAATATCATCAACGCCTTTACGTTTACACGCATTAGAAATCACTTTTCGGTTTAATTTACTCTGATTCTGTTCATGATTATGTTCTAGCTGGATTCTGCTCACTAAATTTTCTGCAGCAAGCGTAAACACTTTTGCGGGACAATTTAAGGACTTTTTTGTACAACGCCAAAACACTTCGCCACTCTTCAAGACTTTCTGTTTTGAAAAGGTGTACTTGTTAACCACTAGCAAACATTTTCCGTTGTTACTGTCCACGAGAGAGACCTCCATAATTCTTAACAGTGTGCAACAAAACTCGAGACTGAGAAGCGGATCTAATTTCTTACTTTAAGCAAACGCTGCAAACAAGATAGAAATAACTAAATACATATAAATATATATGAATATATAGAATATATATATTATATATAGAATATATTATAGCATAATACAATAGAGGCCCGCCCACAATAGATGTACAAATAAAAATACATTTGAAATAATCTATTTGGTCATTAGGAAATACCTTAATTTATTAACGTCTAATTTCTTACTTTAAGCTTTAAAGCGATCATTACCCGAACGGTACTGGTACCTAGATTACCTGTAGGATTAAGCAATCCTTTTCGCAGGGCAGGTAAATCCATATACTTGGTGCCCAGTTTACATCCGCCCATAAGTACCAAACTCCATCGCACAAACTATTTTACAAGTGGACTGTTTGAAATTCTGAGACAATAGCTGTGAGACCATTAACTTTGTAGAGATTTTTGAATAATGATAAACAGGCATTTAAAATATTAATTTTTCAAGCGATCGCGATTAATCATTAAAAAGAAAAATAACTGTTGTGACAATATGCTTAGTCTCTTCAAAAAAAGATGCATAAAGTTTATGTCTTAATATGATCGGAGATATTTTTAGATATTCAATAATCCTAGAAAGTTTAGAAACTTAGCATATGTGGGATAAAGATGGAGAGGAGCTCTTTTACATGTAACAAAGACGAAAAATCAATCTTCGAAGAGTGTTATTTATTCAACAACAAATACGAATTTTATTTACGATATGCTTACTTTATATTTGTTAAAGAAACTACATGCATACAAACTTTACGGTAAAGCGCAATAAAAACGCGATGGAAAGTTGAACTGCAAGGTACAGCGACATAAAAGTTTTGGTCGCAAGTGATCGAATATTCTAAAATGCAAGCAGAGTAAACTTTTTAGAGTGCTACCCGTTTAAAACTTGTGTATTTATCTACGTACTTTGTGACGCTTCGACCCTTTGGGTCAATCCAATAAAGAGATAACCAGAATAAATGGACACAGCACAACGTTTGCAACCGCTACGGTTGCATTGGCACAATGCGGAAATGCATTGTGCTGGTTGTTTTTGTGTGCACATCCTATACTGACTATACTAACTGTCGAATGGAATGATATAATGCCAATAATAACCGCATAACAAAGGAAATGCATGTACAGCACCTGACAAAAGTTGATTTTGTATTAGTTTGTGGCTTACTACAGTTGTTCAAAATTAAAGTTAAACATGACATCCTCGTATACATTTTATGATATTTAACGTTTTCGAAAAGTGCCTCATAATAGGATTGTATTCATTGACTATTTTGATTGTTTCAGGCTTCTTCGTATAGTTATTGCTTATTAAAATACCGTATTTATTCTAATTAGCGCCGCTATTTCAATAAGGGCCGCATTCTAATAGACGCCAAAGAAAATAATACCGAATGAAATAAAGATTTTGTACAGGGTAGACAATAATTTATCTTCAGTAATCTTGAATTGTGTTTGATAAATTAATGCATTTCGGACGTTCATGAAAATCTGTGACTGGTTCACTCTTACGGCATTGACTCCACTTATATTCGATATTGAATTTCTTCGTACCAATGACATTCAAATTAATTCTTTTCTTAATTTGAATGGCGAGTACTAGTTATATGATTGAATTCATTCAGACTCTCGGAATATTGTTAATGCTTCCAAATTTTGCGACCTTGACTTAAATCGTACATCCGATACAGTGAGATGTATTCGTATCTAATATTATCATTGGCAATGCAAAATACCGTCAAAAACGAAATAATGAATGGATTTGTTAGTTCACTAATGTTTACAATTTACTAATAGCCTAGCGTATCTTAAAAGTATATGTAATCCGAGCTATATGTTCTACTTGTTTCAATAGCTCATAATCAAAATCTTGAATTGTAAATACCACATGTTGGGGCATAGGTTATTACGTTTGAGTATTCGCATAAATAAATATTCAGTTCAAGGTCGTATATTAATGGCCTTTATTACGTAGTCTAAAATTGTTAATATGTATTTATTTACTGTATTAGCATTGTAAATAAAGTTTTAATTACATTTAAACTAAAATTGATGCAACTAGTTTTTTTCTTTGTAATAAAATGTAACCGTTGCTTAATGTGATACTGCTAACTTGTCCTATTAATCTTTAACTGGTACCACGTCATTCTGGTATAGTATCGTCGGGTCTATTCTGACCCTCCCTAAATTCTTCCTTTACCTATTGCTCAAAATGTACAAATTATATCTTCATATACATATTAAAACTTATCTGGAAAGGTTAGGAAACAAAATAATAAATAATAAGGAATCCTAGATTCAATTTATCGATTTATTTGAAACCTTTTTTTAAAAAAGCACACGCTGATATAAAAATAATTTTTAGAAAAAAGTGAACATCAGCTCAGGATCTCCAGTATAGGTTTCCTATTTCTAATGAAGCTAGTTATTATTCCCTGTGAACAAACCCCAACTATACAGTTTGTTTAAAAAAGATGCGGCAATATTAAAGGGGGTGATTGCCCAGGTCATTTTATACAAAAAGTTCCTATTGACATAGGTCCGCATACGCTTCGTTACCGATCTACAGCGTGTTGAAGTTTAATTTTAAAAAACAGTGAAAACTTGATTTTTCCAAAGAGGCTTGAGATATCATAATGAAATTTTAGGCGTGTTAATAGCTGTGGGAGACACATACTTTGCAATACAACACGATGTTTCAGTCGTACCTGTGGCGCGCGTATTAGCACGTCACAGGCTTTTTTCGAGAAAAAATAGGACGCCTCTGATTTCTCTAAAAATACAAATATGCTTTTATTTATTGTTCAATTATGAAGAAAAAAGCTCTCTTAACTATTTATCGTTCGACGTACCGTTTTTTTATTAAAAAAAACATTTTAGTGAATGTCCATTTATTACAGAAAAAAATATTAAAGAACAAGGTTTTATTCAAGGACAAAAACAAATATTTTACCAAACCAACAATTTTATCAACCAAAAATTACAAAAACTGTGTAAAGTGACCACCTCTAGCTCGGATGCAAGAATCCAATCTTCTCCTCATTGACTGGCGAACTCTCTGAAAAACACCAGGATCGGTTTTAATTGAGTTGCACGCAGCAATGATTCGGTTTCTTAAGTCTTCTATGTTTTCCAATGGAGTAGCGTACACCTAGGACTTCAAATGGCCCCACATGAAAAAATCCAGGGGATTTAAGTCCGGGGATCGTGCAGGCCATGAGTGAGATCCACCTCGGCCTAACCAGCGATTTCCGTATGCTTGTGTTAAAAAATCACGAGCTACTTGACTAAAGTGGGCTGGTGCGCCATCGTGCATATACCACATTGCATCTCTAATTGCTAATGGTACGTCCTCCAGAAATCCAGGGAGCGTGTTTTCCAAAAAGTTGCGATACACCTCTCCGGTAAGTCTCCTTGGTAAAAATACCGGTCCAATTATGCAGTCACCCACAATCCCAAGCCAAACGTTCAAAGAAAACTGATGTTGAAAACGATCTTCAACAATTTCATGTGGATTTTCATCACACCGTACATGGTTATTATGAAAATTCCGTATTGCATTTCTTGAAAAATTCGCTTCATAGGTGAACAGAATAAACATCAGGAGTTGAGGGATTTGAACCATTTTGTGCAAAAGCCATTGACAGAATGCAATGCGAGGAGGAAAATCAGCAGGAAGAAGTGCTTGAATGCGTTGTATATGGAATGGATACAACAAATTTTCCTTCAGAATGTGCCAAATAGTCCCATTACTTACATCCAAAGCGTCAGCAATTTTTCGAGTAGAAGTACCTCGTTCTTCTTCAATCATGTCTAGCACATCCTCTTCCAGCTCTATCGTTCTTGCTGTCATTGGCCTTCCTGCTCCTCCATTTCGTCTTAATGTGCCTGTTTCATAAAGACGCCGATGAATACTTTCGAAAGTTTTTCTATCAGGAACAATACGGCCAGGAAATCTTTCAGTATACAACCGCCAATGCATTGCCATCAGCACGCCCATAAATGTAGTGCATGTCGGTCATCTCGGCATTCGTATAGCGATTCATGATAAGGAACTTCAACAAATTCGACAAATACAAAATTATTAATAACGAGACTCATTCAATATGTCATTCAATATGTCAGTGAATAAAACAGGACTGTGCTTTGGTAAAATATTTGTTTTTGCCCTTGAATAAAACCTTGTTTTTTATTTTTTTTTCTGCAATAAATGGACATGCACTAAAATGTTTTTTTTTTACTAAAGAACGGTAAGTCGTACGATAAAAAGTTAAGAGAGCTTTTTTCTTCATAATTGAACAATAAATAAAAGCATATTTGTATTTTTAGAGAAATCAGAGGCGTCCTATTTTTTCTTGAAAAATAGCCTGTGACGTGCCAATACGCGCGCCACAGGTACGACTGAAACATCGTGTTGTATTGCAAAGTATGTGTCTCCCACAGCTATTAACAAGCCTAAAATTTCATTATGATATCTCAAGCCGCTTTGGAAAAATCAAGTTTTTACTGTTTTTTAAAATTAAACTTCAACACGCTGTAGATCGGTAACGAAGCGTATGCGGACCTATGTTTATAGGAACTTTTTGTATAAAATGACCTGGGCAATCACCCCCTTTAATATTGCCGCATCTTTTTTAAACACACTGTATAATACCAGAAAAAAATTGTTGGTGACATTATACGTTACCACATGGCACAGTTTTCACACATTGTTTTCGTGTTTCTGTTATCTCTTGCACTGATAAAATGTAATTAAAAAATATAATTTTGTGTATGAGTAAGGGCATATGCAGCATCTTCACCTTTCCCCTTTTTCTTTTTAGCTCTTTTAGAAGAGCTGTCTCTTGTAATAGATGGACCATATGCTTGTTAATCATTTGCTTGCGTAATCTTCTGAAAAAGTTTCGTCTTGCCGTAATAACATTTAACCCAATAGCATTGAAGATGACATTAGACTTTAGGCCTGCAATATCCATAATTCGGTACCATACAGTAGCTGGCTATCTCCTAGAACATCTTCCAATTTTATAACACGGACACTTCTTGTCCAGAGCTCAACCCCTACTTTAGGGTCTTTGTAAAAAAGTACAATTACAGTTTTTTTGTTCTTTATTTTATTTGAGTGATGTATAGAAGAAATTAGAACAACGGCTCCATTTTTCTTAGGAACGTACGACACGAGCGTTTCGTTCCTTGTAAACCCAAAAAGTGACGATTTGGCTGTTCTAGTTTTGTTTGGACAAAATTCATTCGGAGCTTCGCGTTTATTTTTTTTTATTGTACCCACATACGTCAAGTTTTGCTTCCTTAAGTCGTCACAAGGCATATGAGGAGAGTCTCCAGTTATGTTTCTATTTGCATTAAAAATCGCCTCCGTTAGAGTTAGAACATCCATAGTAAGAATAGACGTTTTGTTAAGGTTTTTGCTTTCCTGTACAGATAAAGTCTCACTTATTTACTTAATCCTGGGAACTCATGTACCTTCGGTATCGAGTTATGTTGGAGCTGCTGTCCGCACTTCCTCCTTCCACGTTCTTCTTGGTCTGACTCTCTCCTTTTTTCCTATTTCTTTCGCTTCGAATATTTGTCTGATAAGTCTATTTTCACCTCTTCTCACTACATGGCCACCTTTGTTGTCCTTGTTCTATCGTTGTTTCGACAAGGACAATATTCTTTTTTCTACTTCTATTCTTCTTAAGAAGCTCTTTTCTGTGCTTGTGATTCTACTTTTCGGTTTATGTGTCGTTGTCCAAGATTCACACGCATGTCAATGTCGGTTTTACAATTCCTTTAACTATCTCTGTTTTTATTTGTTTTGGTATTTCTTTTTTGCTTAGAAAGTTACTTTTTATACTATTGTACAATCTACCCGTTTTCGCAATTCTCTCATTTATCTCATGTTCTGGTGTTCCATCTTTACTTATTATTACTCCTAAATATTTAAATTTATGCACTTGCTCTAGTATTTTGTCTTCTATTTATATTTTATGGTTTTTACCTTGTTGTCCTATATATAACCATTGTTTTAGTTTTTTGTATATTTATTCTCATAATATATATATATATTGTTATGAGGTAAATAGCACCTTTATTCCAGCCATCTGCAAAGGGAAGGGCAGTAATTAACACAGGAAAAACACTCAATAGAATGGCTACATTTGGCGGTTGTAAAATTAGTATCGAAATGTTAATAAATTAATATTACGATAACTTGGTATATTTCAAGTTAATTTATATTTATTTCAAATTTACTTTTTGTATTTTTAATTGTCATTTTCATAATTCAAGTAAGACATTTACGCGAAATTAACAAGATAGCTAATTTATTTACATTCAAATTTATATTGATACTAATTAGACACGCCCACTTTTTGAATGTTTACAAACCCGCGAACAGGTTATTTTAATTCTAAACATTTAACATAACCTCACATTGAAAAGCCCGGTGAAACTATTTGTAAATTATTATTTTAATTTTGTTTTCATGTTTGAATCAATATTTCTTTTACATTTAAATTACTATCAATTGTAATTAAAGTAAAAGACGAGGCTATTTTCGTAATTTCTTGCAAGGCTTTGAAAAGAAATAATTGCTAGCGAGAGTCAGTAGAAAATTTGATACCGATTGCCAGAAAAGAAGTGCTACTCTAAATTTAAAATTAAATTAAACTAAAAAAAACCTGCGATAGAATTCTAAAAATACTCAGAAAAGAAGCATTTAACCTTGGCACTACATAAGAACTACTTTTGGCGTCGGTAATACCTGAGATCGGCAAGTAATCGTCCAACGCATCATTTTGGCCACCGGCTACGAGCAATTCTTACACCTTCGAACAGCGTCGATACCTGCATCGTAGAAACGAAAACACCTTTATTTGATCCCGTACACCGACAATCCTGACCAGCTGAAACCATTCTACACACCTGCACGCTTCCTACAAGAAACAGGTTTAATTAATTCAATTTATTTTGGAAAAAGTCTTATAAGAACTATTTTTTTAACAAGACAAGGTTTTATTAAATTCCTAACTCATTGATTTTACTTTAAAAATATATTTCTATCTTGCTCAGAATTTGTGAAAGGAAACATATTATTAAGAACTGTAGTACTTACCCTTAATTTGTTTGTTTATTTATTTATATTACAATATACTTTACATTAACATTGCTATTGAAACATAACCTTTAGTTCACACGTGCACACCATATTAATTCCTTGTTTTGTCGATAGGCACGTTACTTGTTCACTGTTTACAGATAACTTACATTCAATAAATATTTACATTGATTATTTTAAAGACACTCTTTTATTTATCATTGCGTAGCTAGAGATAACTTTGTAATATTATTAAACAATTCATACACATTCATACATAGGGGTAAACTGATCGACGAGGAGCCGAGATCGAGTCCAATTGTTGTAAAATATTATACTTGCTCTACCGATATCTAATCGCAACCTGAGATATTACGTGTGAGTGGCTGATGATCTAACATTACAAGTTTAATAAAGGCGCCCAACTCAAACTACAACTCATAGTACAATTCTCTAAGTATCATAATTATATATTATTATTTCTCAGCACCGTTAGCCCCTTATCAATATATATATATATATATATATATATATATATATATATATATAATAACTTCGTGACCTTGGTATGATATGGTAAACCTAATCAGTAGGCGATTAAAGGTCTGTATATTACATTAAAATATATGTATTTAAAAAACTCTACATGTTTCGGCTGTATACGCCTTTTTCAAGAGAATACAAAATATGAATGACAGGATATAAATGTCAAGTAATTAAGTTGCTATGGTTTAAATTATTCAAAGATACATTCTAGTAATAATAATAAATCATGCCTTAGTATTCCAAAAAATAGATAACAAGGTGTGAAAATATGTGTTGTTTGCTGCTAGCAATTTGTGTCTCCTTCTGGGTATGAACTTGTGTGTTGGTTGCTGCTGGCAGCTTGCGTCTCTCTATGGGTGTGTGGTTTTGTGTGAGAGCGTAAGTGTAGGGTTTTGTATGTCGGTGCGTTCGTGCGTGTGTTTAGTGATCGGTCGCATGAATTTAGAGAGGTCGGATAACCAGCCGTTGCGTAGGGCCGCCAACCCTTTCCCGACAACTTCTTTACAATTCCGTGCAGTACTTCGACGGTCTGACCCCCGCCCCAACGAGGCAAGGCGCAGACAGGCGAAGCGCACCCTGCGACCGATCACTAAACACACGCACGAACGCACCGACATACAAAACCCTACACTTACGCTCTCACACAAAACCACACACCCATAGAGAGACGCAAGCTGCCAGCAGCAACCAACACACAAGTTCATACCCAGAAGGAGACACAAATTGCTAGCAGCAAACAACACATATTTTCACACCTTGTTATCTATTTTTTGGAATACTAAGGCATGATTTATTATTATTACTAGAATGTATCTTTGAATAATTTAAACCATAGCAACTTAATTACTTGACATTTATATCCTGTCATTCATATTTTGTATTCTCTTGAAAAAGGCGTATACAGCCGAAACATGTAGAGTTTTTTAAATACATATATTTTAATGTAATATACAGACCTTTAATCGCCTACTGATTAGGTTTACCATATATATATATATATATATAGTAAACCTAATCAGTAGGCGATTAAAGGTCTGTATATTACTTCAAAATTTTGAAGTAATATACAGACCTTTAATCGCCTACTGATTAGGTTTACCATATCATACCAAGGTCACGAAGTTATTATATATATATATATATATATATATATATATATATATATATATATATATATATACATATATATATATATATATACAAGGTGTCCCATATCGTTATGCTCAAATTATAGGAGTGTAAAGTAGACTTCATTTCAAGTAACAAAAACGCAAAACTTGTATATCCATTTTTATTTGTTTCAAAGTTACAGATCTATGAATACGATTGTCAGATCATGAAAAAAATGTAATCCCAAACTCAATAAAAACTGACTCTATTTAAAAAACTTCAATTAATAATATTTTCGAAATGTCCACCTCTTTGTTGAATGTAGGCTTGTGTCCGTAGGCCAACAGAAGAAGTACTTTTCCAAATTTCATACTTATTTTGTCGGATTTGCTCGGCAGCCAGGTGAATACAATCCAACGACCCTTCTCTTGTGTTCAAAACTTGCGCGTAGACTAAATTTTTCATATACCCCTATAAATAGAAGTCAAGAGGATTAAGATCGGATGATCTGGGTGGCCATGCCACAGGACCACATCGACTAATCCATCTTGGATAATTGACGTTAACCCAATTTCGGACAGCAATTCCGAAATGTGGTGGTGCCCCATCCACGTGAAACCACATGTCTCGTCGAACATTCAGTGGGACATCCTCTAAAAGACCTGGCAGTTCGTCAATAAGAAATTGAAGGTAATTGTTCGCATTTAACCACTCAGGAAGAACGACAGGACCAATCAACAAGTCATCGATTAGGGCCGCCCAAACGTTAACAGAAAATTCATGTTGAAATTTAGATGCGCGTATAGTTTTGGGATTTTCTGATGACCACCTATGCAGGTTTCTCAGATTTGTAACACCACTTCTCGTGAACGTAGATTCATCTGTCCAGAGGACTGTTCTGCAGAAATTAAAATGAAGCTGTGACTGTCTTAATATCCAGGTGGAATAAACTAAACGAGCATAGTGTTCTACCTCAAGCAAACCGTGTTCCCTGCGATAGTAATATGGATATAAGCCCTTACGTTTTAAAATTCGCCGAACTGTCGTTCGCGGCACTCCTAGTTGTCTAGAGATTCGACGTACACTGAGAGTTGCATCCTTGCAACAATAGCTACTGCCTCTTCCTCTAATTATGCTGGCAAATTTACTCCTCCTTAAACCAATGTCGGTATTCAATAACTGCTTGACGTGCACTGCCGTTACAGTAGCCATACACAAAATTATGTCTCTCTCTAGAAGAAAATCGGTAAGGCATTTTGAATGAAGAGAACATGTCTACTCACTAATAAGCTGTTGTATGAACTGAAACGTAATGTAATCCTTTATTAAAAAATGCAGCGTTAACAGTCATCTGAATATTTGTTTATTGTATGATATTCATGGTTCAGCACTTACGAAATAAGTAAGAACCTTCTTTATCATAAATCAATTTCCAGTACTCTTTTTTGTAGATCTCCAAGAAATTACTGTATGCATTACGACACGTGTTTATTTATTTTAGGATAAGATTTTATTATGCGACGTTAACAATCATAGGCCTGTTATTGAATCGTATAACTTTTTTTAAATAAAATCATTTGTATTGACTTTAAGATTACATTTTTTTTTCATGATCTGACAATCACATTCATAGGTCTGTAACTTTGAAACAAATAAAAACGGATATACAAGTTTTGCGTTTTTGTTACTTGAAAGGAAGTCTACTTTACACTCCTAAAATTTGAACATAACGATACGGGACACCATGTATATATAGATAAAGTCATTGTATAAATAATGGGACTTAGCATCACAGAGACACTGTATCTTCAGTCCATACCTAGCTGATTACTTTGTATATTATACTGCTTGTTTTATTAGCTTGAGTTATAGTGAACAAAGGCTTTAAGCAGTATATCCATCACAGTTTCTAGATATATATTATAAATTTTATTACTTTAACAAGGGACGATCCAGACGTACTTAGATTTATAACGATTTATAATTAATTAGTGATGATATTTTATTATTTGTTAGTTAAGATTAGATTTTTAAGACACTGTCGTAAATGTTGGATATTGTCGTCAGTAAGTATAATTTCTACAAATTAAAACAGAAAATTACCCGTTATGACGTCAAACAATTCGAGGAATACGTACATTTTAATTATGTAAAAGTTTTGGATGGTGGTATGTTTTACCTACTTGTAAAACGGTACAGAATAGATCAGTATGAATTCAACAACAGTACAAGACACACAGTCTTAACACAACAGTCACATTCGTAACATGATAGCAAGTAACACAGTCTTAACATAACAGTCTCATTCGTAACATTATAACAAGCAACAATATTCTCAAACACGTATCAACATCAGCAACAAAACACACAGTCTTACTTTAAACATCAACATAACAATCATATTTAAACAAGAGACACCAGTCTCAACAACAGTTTTATGTTAGTATAAGTCGTTGCGGATCCAAAACTAAATGTATATAATGTATATAGTGAAGTTTATTTATTCATAACAAACAGTCACCGAAGATTTAAATAGTAAAATGTTAACAGTTTTACAACCTATGCACACTGAAGCAGACATAGGGGACATGATTCTAGTAAGTGGGGTTGAAGCATCACCCCAAGAAACCGGATTCATCGCAACCGGATCTTCTCGTTGCAATGGTAACTTCAAGAGTATAACTCTTGAAGTTACCATTGCAACGAGAAGATCCTCTAGAAAAAGGTGAAAGTGATGTCACCGAAACGTCAGGAAGAAAGTTGTCCTTCTCAGGACGAAATCATCCAAACGCGGCGAAATAGCCCGAAGAACAACGCTTCAACAAACGACCGCGAATACATTCGACGAAAAAAATATATATATATATATATATATATATATATATATATATATATATGGATGTTATAGCGCGATGGTTTTTATAAAACTTGTCTATATATACGTCTTTTAAGGCAAACAGACGGAGTTGTGAAATATATTTCGCCAGAGTCGTAATAAGGACAATGGAATGTATATACGGAAATTTATTTTTACGAAATTAAATAAAACACTGAAGTTAAATGAATTTAAATTAACTTTAGTTGGCATTAATTCCAGATATACATATATACAAAATGCATTTACTTCATCCAGTAAAATAATTCAAAATATTGAAAAAGTATAAACTTGAAATTAATTATATCATCTATAATTAAAGTGAATACTAGGTCACACCATAGTAAACATTTTTTATTCACATTAATTATTACAACATATTCTAAACTTTGTTTTGTAAAGTGCGTTCTTTTATTAGACAGCATATCTTTAAATATAGAAAAACTTCGCTCAACATCAGAGCTAGTGAGTGACGCATAGAAATAATAATCTTTAAATTTAATATATCTACCGATTTGGGGCCGTTAGTATTACGTAAGTAGAATTTTAGTAATTTTTGACCCCCCTCCCCCCTTGTCAGCAAAAGTAAGCAAAGCTCTTACCCCCCCCCCTCCTATGCTTATGTAAGCATTGGTATAATTTTTACAAAATCTTTTTAAGTTTCTTTATTGTTATTCATGACCAACTATCTATTAGTTATTAAGTCCATCACTATGAAATAAGCAATTTATAAAACTATACCGTGTGTCCCAATTTCGATGCTCACCATTGGTATCTCGGTTATTAGAAGATATAGAACAACGGTTATATGGGGAATGTTTTGCAGAATTCAATACTCGGGGCAAATCCCATTTCAAATTAGACCTAACTTGAAAAACTAGTCTTCTAAAAATTGTCCTGTGTTGCTGTTGTCTTTCTGGAAAATGCTCTGCATAACTCGTGCACGCATTTTTAGTGTTTCTATTTGCTTTGAAATACACTTCCAACATATCAACTTTTTCTTCGTTTGAATATGTATGTGCCATTATCAATACTTATAAATCTTAATACTTGACAATAATTACTTATCACTAACTACAAGTAGTTTTAATTTACTTATCTCTGCAGCACTAATTGTACTTTGACAGGTTATCGTTTTGTTTCATTGTCAGAATACATTTGTCATTGACGTTTGACGGAACATAATGTCTTTGCTAGTGATACACGCTCAGAGGTTAGAATTATCTGACATTTGATGTAAAACCAAATACAAATCTCCCCACTACTTTTAATCCTGCGCGAACTTACCCCTCCTCGCGCCAACTTAATTGGCGTTTACTATACTTAGAATATCTTTTCACTTTCAAACGAGATAATGCCTGCTTTGAGGCAAATTATTAATCCCGAGAACATGCAAAACATCTGGTTCCAGCAAGATGGTTGCCCGGCCCATAACACTCGTAACATTTTTTGAGAGAAAACTTTAATGAGAGAGTGATTTCAAATAATGGACCCGTGCAATGGCCTGCGAGAGCACCCGACCTTACCCCGCTTGACTTTTATTTATGGGGTACCACTAAAAACGAAGTATTTGATTTTGAACCGCCAGAAACTCGGGAAATTTTAGAACAAAGAGTACTAGATGTGCTACGATCAGTAAACGGAAACACGCTACGTAGAGTTTATAACTCTACTCGAACAAGGTGTCAAAATTGTGTGGAACAGAATGGTCGTCATATTGAACAATTTCTTTAAGTGAATGTGAACTTTAAGTTCTGTATCTTTACTTTTTATTTCTATAATTTTTTTATCGTTTCGTTTGTTTACAGTATTACTTAGTTAGAATATCTTTTCACTTTCATTTGACATTGGTGTTTAATTTTTCAGCCTACTAATTTCATATTAAAGATTAATTTACGTTTTTATTAATATTTTCCTTATAAATAAAAATTTTTCAGTCATGTTATACATGGTCGAAAAGCACATTTTGAGGACTACCTAACAAACCCAAAATCCAATATGGCCGCCATATGAAAAACAAAAGATAGTGGTAATAACTTAAAAACAAATGACAATCGGGGGTTTCTGTTTGTATCAAATAATTTGTTTTAAAAAAGTGTCTCAACAATGTAAAACTTTAAAAGAGATCAGACTAAGCGTTATCGAGTTATTGAGGAATAACGAAATCGGCAAATTTTTGATTTTTCAAAATATTTTAAAAATTTAAAAAGTTAGGTCAAATTTGAAATGAGGTTTGCCGCGAGTATAGAATTCTGCAAAACATTCCCCATTTAACCGTTGTTCTATATCTTCTAATAACCGAGATACCAATGGGGAGCATCGAAATTGGGACACACGGTATAGAAATTTACTGTACATTTAATATTTATTCAAGCAAATCATTAGCATCATATTTAAATATTATATTATTAACATATAAACGATATCTATTTATTTTGGTCTATTTGAAAATTTGGTAAACTCAAATTAATCGTCCTTAGTCCAAGACACTTGAATTCATGGCTGTAAATAAATAAATATTGCTGACGTAATCACCATTCAGTCCTCCATGTCAACAAAAATAAGCAAAGCAGAGACCTCTCCCCTCTTTGGTGCTTACGTAATACAACTTGAACGGCCCCGTTTCCGTATTTTGAACATTACTACAAAAGCCTTTCAGGACATTAAAATCAGGGCTACGAGCGAATATTGCATTAATCTTATTATTTATGCGAAACCGACTCTATCTCTGCGCCTGCATGACTCATTAGAGGATAGCGCCTGTTCCACAGTTTACTGAGGAGTCTACAGCAAGACAAAACACGAGTCTGCATGTCTGGATAGCAATATTCGCACAAATATAAACTTGTATTATGTTCACCGCACATTATTTTTAATAACGTTTTTATATTACAAAAAATGTTTGTGTTTACACGAGAAAAACGTTTGAACTTTTATTGTAGACTTATGCGTTAAAATTGTTAAATAAATAAATCTGTTAGTTTCTTAACATCAGTACGGATTCGGTATTTTTTTTTTAATTTTAAAAGTAGATTAAAAATGAGTTTATAATCTACTTATTCTGTTTACTAAAAAAAGAAAAAAGACTTACTGTAGGTACATAAACAAGTAATAAAATAAAATCTTGGCGAAAAGTTCACAAAAGATATATCAGAAGTTAAATTAATATTATGTTCATAAAAAATACGTACATTTAACGCTCAGTGTTTGGGAGAATACGCACGTGATACGCGAAGTATGCCCAGAAGACCATAAATAATAAATATCACCTTTTATACCTGGTCGTTTCCCAAGTTTCCTACCTGTCAGAACTTTATTATCCATTTTTAATAAATAACGAACGTTTAATCCATTATTTATTTGTTATTTAACTTCATTCCTGTCGCACATCACCGTACCACAAAGATTAACTACAAATTTCTAATTAATTGATGCTGTCCCGTGCCACATTCGTTTCATTCATTATCATTATCGTTCTTTCTCATTCCTCTTTTCTCTATCTCAGTTTATCTTCCGCCCAAAGATTATGCCCCTAGGATGGATTATATCGCACTAAATGGTTAACAACTGGCCTAACGAGGACAATAAAATGATCACGCGTAATGGTTTAATAATACGCACAATATGTGGGATAATTCCTTGGTGTGCAATTAACATAATCCGGCTTTAGAAGTTAGAAAAATTTCATAAGACAGGCGTAGAAATGTGAAGAGGATATTTTAAATTGCTTAAAAAAAATGGTATGAAATAGAATATTTGATAATAAAGTGCAGATTTTAATTATTCGTTTTATTTCTATTTTAAATAGAATATTTAATTGAATTGACAATAGTATATTAAAAAACGAGTTTCATAAGGCACCATTTTGCCGCACGAGATCAGTTTAGAAAACGAGCCGTTTGCGGCGAGTTTTCTAAAGAGGGAGTGCGGCAAAAGGCCTTATGAAACGAGTTTTTTATACTATTTTTTCTATTTTGCGTTTTTTACATTAATAAATTGCTTAAATTGGAATTATTTAATTTGAAAGTTCAGAGTTTAATTTTTATATAAAGCATGCAGTTGGTCACATTGATACTTGACATTTTCAAATTTAAATCTTGCTATCCGCGAAGTATATTATATTACATATTATTTACTAATTTTCGTTAACATTACTTGATACTTCATTTAAAAATATAAACATGAGGGACTTAGAAACATATATATGTTGTTGTCAATTGTATACAAAATACGTTGTTTGTGTAAAATAGGGACATATATCATATATGTCAAATGTACATAAATTCTTAAAATCAAATGACAGCAATGCTATTTATTTATGTATTCGAATAACGCCAACATTGAAAAATGAAAAAAGCGTATCGAAATGGAGCTCATTTCGATACTGTTTTGGGTTTCATAATGAGTTCATTTCGAACGCAAAATAGAAAAAATTTGTTTTTACATCTACACGAATGTCCATTTTCATGTAATCATACGAGGGGGTATTGATATATAGTTGTCCTAGACCGGTTCCGTGGATAAAAAAATATTGCGATACCATAGCAACGAAACAACATATTAGAAGTGTGAGTGTAAAATATCACGTCAAAAAGTCATACCAAAGTTATGCAATAAAATTTGTCGATCGAAACTGTGAAAATCGAAAAATTGGAGTATCGAGTCTTCATCAAGTACCTGTATTTGAAGGGGTTAAGATGTAAGCAGATTTACGAAGATATTCTTAATACCCTGGGCGATCAATGTCCTTCATATGCGACCGTGAAAAATTGGATTGCAAGCTTCAAAAGCGGCAAATTTTCCATTGCAGATGAACACCGATCGGGAAGGCCAGTTTCCGTGTCCGTCCCCGAAAATGTTGATGCAGTTCATGACCTGATTTTGTCAGACCGTCGAATTGGGCTGCGAATATCTGAGGCACTAAATATTTCATATAAACGCGTCCATCATATAGTTCACATCGATTTGGACATCTGCAAAATTTATCCCGAAATATCTGAATGTTGACCAGACGCGTGCAAGGATGGAAGCATCACTTTCAATCTGTGCTTGGTTTGAAAGTGATGCAGACTTTTTGAGCCGTATTGTTACTATGAATGAAACTTGAGTACATTTCCACGATCCAGAAGCAAAGCAACAATTGATGGAATGGAGACACTCTGGTTCTCCAAGGTCTAAGAAGTTTCGCGCTTAAAAATCTGCTGGAAAGTTCTTGCTTCAGTTTTTGGAAATTGCCATGGAGTAATCATGATTGATTTTCTGGATTAGGGTAAAACAATAACTGGGAATTATTATTGGGAATTACTGGGAATTACTCGACGTTAGTGACCACTCTGCGAGAAAAAATGGAGAAAAGACGCGGAAAGTTATCCAAAGGTGTTTTGTTTTTGCAGGACAATGCCCCTGCACACAAATCGCATGTTGCCATGCAAACAATTCATGATTTAAAGTTCGATTTACTCGAACACTCGCCTTATTCGCCAGATCTGGGTCCGTCCGACTATCATGTCTTTCCTCAACTGAAGAAAAGTTTAAAAGGTCGTAAGTAAATTTTCCTCCAACGAAGAGGTGATAGAAGCTGTGCAGGCCTGGTTTGCAGAGCAAGATCAAAATTAATTTTTTAAAGGTCTAGAGGCGCTGAAAGATTGCTGTATTAAGTGTATTCATTTAGGAGGAGAGTATGTTGAATAATAAAATATTTCGACTTTCAAATTTTGTTTGCGTCTATGGTAGGCTAATATAGATTTCCTCTTAATTTAATATCCAGCAATGGGCATATGTGTGGAACCATGTAAATATCCGCTAAATTAAAGAAGATGTAATAACATTTTAGACACGGAAATTAGGAATGAAGGGCCATTATTTGCAGTATTTTTGAAATATATAAAAATTATAAAAAATGTAACATAGTAAAGTTAAACTTTTTTAAATTGTATTCTTCTGCATTTTAGGATTCTCATCGATAACACGATTTCAATAAACTATAACACTTGGGGTCTAAAGTATTTAACTTGAGACTTACATACAAACGAAAATCGGAATTTTAAAAATATTTAACTCTCGATATTTTCAAATTCATAAGTATTGCTTGATACTTAGGTATGATCATAGATAATTATAACTAGAGCAGACCAATTTCCGTGCGCGCCATGAGCGCCGGTATGGGAGTGTAATTCGTAATATATTAGAATATGCGATAGAATAGGGACGCAACATGAGCTTGTTACCGATCTAAGTATAGAAGTAGAGACATTTATTCTATCAGAAATAATTCAATATAAATTTGGTTTTCTACTATTAAAGTAATATGCATAAACACACGAAAAATGAGAATGGTACATATTATAGCAGAGTTGTATGTACCTATAAAGAAAATGGAAAATGTATGAAATCAGTGATTTGTGTGCACGACAGAGGATTTAAAAACACTTACCGTTTTAAGCGTCTTCCAAGGATTGACAAACTGGAGAAACTCGATTGTATATTTTCAACGTCAGGTGCGTTTCTAAGGTTATTTCTGAAAAACATGTCAGCCGTGAGGCAAAAATATGTTTATATTCGGAAAAACGAGCGTTCTACATCTAGTGATGTTATATTCGCATAATGAAGATACTTTTTGAAGCAACTTAACGCATCTGTAGACGTTCCTTCACAAATACGTGTTGATGTGTCAAAATCTGCATTTCTGTCTAAAACACTTTGAAATTTAATTAGAGCACTTTCACTTTTTGCGTCTTCTACAGCACACAGTTGTGGGTGAACATCTTTAACGATTTGCAGTGATTCCTCTAACGACAGCGACGAATTTTCTAATTTTGTTATTGCTTCTCTAGTCCCAAGTAATTCTCACCAATACTTTGGAAATCCATTTTAATCTGGGCATTTTGAAATTGTTTCTGGCTTGTATTGATAGCTGCACTTTCTTTCGGATCGAATGATAAAACCACGTCCTTAATTTTTTCAAAATGTTCATGATAGTAAAACGCCGCCCGTAATAATGTACCCAACGTCTCAGAATCGGCTGTGGTGGCTCAGGGGTATGGGGAGACAATTCGTGAAATTTCCGAATACGTTTTGGAGATTTCAGGAATACTACCTTTGTACTCGATATTAAAGCATCTACCTCTAGATAACATCTACAAACCTGTTCTGCCACAAGGTGTAGAGCATGGAGTTTACAAGTAATATGTAACAAGTTAGGACAATATTTTCTAAGAGACCGGCCTACAGAACACATGGTTGCGGCACCATCGGTCATAACCATTAATACTTGGTCTTTCGAAAGTTTAAATTTTTCCAAAGTATCTAATAGCACCTCTGAAATTTTTTCGGCATTACATTGTTCTAGTCTTCGTCTGACAACTGTCGTTTTCTCTATTTATGTGTCGACGACATTTTATTACGTATGCTTACACTTACATGCAGTCTAAGCAGTACCAAACACATAATATAATATATAATATAATAATAATTATAACAAGTACAAAACGAAAGCATAATACCTCTGTTCTCCTCAAACGTAAGATGTCTCTTATCTAGCAAATACAGAAATCTAGAGGAAAACTTAATTATGTGACATGTGATAGCGACGAAGGTGACGCGTTATTTTTGTAGCGTACTTTTGTTAGGCTCAGTCATTTTTACTATGAGCAGTTATTTCGCATGTTTTTGTATTTATTATTATTATTATTAATAGTATTTTGTTATCTACACCACAGTTTATAATATCTGCCATCCAGAGCATAGTATGGTCATAAGTAGTAAGTAAAATATTATTTTAATGTATGTAATTTCCAAAAAAAATTGCTTGTAGTTTGCAATATTGGAAAGACTGGTTGTGATGTATTTGGATGCGTTCTTTTAAAATTAGATTCTCATCATTGTTCTCTTAACCTTGTAAAGTACGGCGAACTGCTTAGAAAGTGGCTATCAGTTATAAGAAACAAAACAACTTCTTGAGCTGACTGCTAAATATGGTTAAATGCACTATAGAATTTGCAGTAAACATTTCTTGAATACTGATATTGGACCTAATATAATATAAAAAAAATGGTTTACCTTAAACTGTTTCTAATAGGTATCGAATATGTTTATATAGTTATGTTAATTAACACTAACTATTTCGTTGCACCGGCACCAGTCATATGTGTATGGTGCGTAGTATCGTATTTATGAACTGAGGCCAGAGATAAGTCAACATGGTTAACTACATAGCAAAAAGAGTTCTATTCTGATTTAATGTTCTATCTTTGTCTTTTACTTAAAACATGAATTACTTCATCTTCCTCTTTCTTTATTTGAAGATGACTGAGATGGCGCTAGTGTATATCGTGACGTCACAAACATATCTTGTTACTGCGCGTGCGTTCAACTTTACCCGCCATCTCTATTTCATACTTTGTTTAACCTCAATATATTTCCTGTTTTGCTTACATGTCACAAAGTTAAGTTTTTTGTTTTGTTATTGTGGTTTTGTAAGAACTCTGTTGAGAAATAAGTGAATTTATATACTATTTTGTGTAAGAACTTGGTTTATACTTATTTTTTTATTTAGTTATATTATTTTTAATTTTACTATTTACATAAATACGCTGTAAATAAACATTTTTTCATCTACGATGTCACCAATACCGCAAGATGCTTAATTTGCGGATATCAAGAAGCATTATTTTCCCACAAATTTAGAAAAGTAAGATGTTAAATCAATAATATGCCATAAATAAACAAACAAATCTTTAGATTTATGTAAAAGCTTTGGCAAAGAAGTATGGGCATGAAATAGGAAGAGATGTCTTTACATAACTATAGGATTTGCTGTCGTCACTTTACTCCTTCTAGTAATATGAACATAGAAACCAAGAAGTTATGTTCGGATGCCATTCCAACTTTGTGTAGAAGAAAATATAGGTACCTACTATTACCAAACATTGCGTTTGTAAGGTAATAAAATTTCATTTCTTAGAGTCATCATCTAGTACAATTGATACTTTGGTCATACGATCCAAATTTACACTGGATACATCTGAAATTCTGACGAAAATCCCAGAGCCGTCATCAACTATGGCAGATATTATAATAGCACAACCAAGAACTCCTAAACTTACACCAGGTACATCTGGAATTCAGGCAAAGACCCCAAGATTGAGGTATATCTGATGTATCTAATGTTTATATTAATATTATTTAACTTTAAAAGTGAAAGGAATAGAATATATAGATATATTATGATGAAAATTTAATATTTTAAAAAATAGTAATTATATAATAAATAAAATGTTGAAAAAAGTAATTTTTTTAAATAAAATTACAAAACATTCATGTAAATTCTCTAAAACAAAATATTGTACAAACTATACTTACAATTAGTTATTTATATTTAGTTATACAATAAGTTATTTTATCTGAAACGGAAAAATTTTGTATGTAAACATGTAATACCTACACCAGAGTCTTATAACAGTCTCTTGTAATGTCTGTAATGTCTTTGTATAATAAATTACCATTATATCAGTAATCTAAAATATAAATTTTAAGAGATGCGTTATACATGTAAAAAATAGTTTTTCATTTTCGCAAATGAACTATATTACACAATATAAATTTATTGTGCTTCTAAATAAATAAATTTTTAGATATGTTTGGTGTTTTTTGAAAACAACCTTTTAATTTTGTCATTTTTATCCATGTATGAGTAGAATAAGAAAATACTTCTCTTTGATTGATATTTAGCCAGATGAGGTCAAAATATATATTTGTATACATATTTAGATTTTGACTTCGCAGGCTAAATATCTATTAAAGATACGGGCGGAAGTAATCTCACCACTAAATGACCAGTCTACTTTAATCCTATAGGTAAATACCCCACCGTCCGTAAGGATTCACGTTAATACCATAGGTATTCTCACCACTAGTTTTAATACGTAATTTTTCATTAAATTTTCTAATGAAGGAAGAATGAATTTATTACTGAGTGCCTTTTCAGAATCTATTATAAAAGTTTAACAAATTATAATTCTGCAAACATTCAACACTAATAAATGAAATTTGATATTTTATTGAGGATAATAATAAAAAGAAGTAGTGATAGTAATATATCTATATACTTTGGCTAAAAATACAAAAATAACGAAAAACATCATATAGAATTCAAAACACAAAAATAAAAAGTAACACGTTACATAGCATGCGCCACAGTAAACAGTAAACATTTATATACATATACTATATACATATAAAAATAAATCAGTATTAAGTTATAGAAACTATTAGGTATATACATATTATATATAAAAAAAGCAAAATTAATTGGGTAACGAAGAATGACAAACACATTTTATGAACTCTAGCCTAGACAAATGACCTGATTTTAATCGATTTATACAATTTTCCTAATATTTTAATTTGTTTTTCACTTGCCTATCCTTTATTTTATTAGGAATATGTAAACTTTGTATTTTGATGTCAGTATCAACTTGGAATTCTTTCAATGTTTCGATAAACACATATATAGACGGATGCGCACTATAAAAAGATGCATTAAATCTGGAATGGAACGACTCGCACGCATTTGTAGTGCGAGTATTCGAGGCAACTTCTTCCGCCCATATATTCGTAGGAAATGTAGCATTTTCCTCTATATATACGTTTCTAACAAATAATCGGCGTATTTATCTAACATGCTATTGTCTGGTTTATAGGCCATCAAATCGAAAACAAAGCAGTCCGCAACATGTTCTGGTTGTAGATAAGTCATACCAAAGGTAAGTTTCAGCAAATTTCCTATTTCTGAATTATTTTTATAATGTTCACTTAATCCAAGGAACTGAATTTTTCTGTACCATGCTTGGTGTAGGTGAAATCTACAGCCATTGATTTTTACACTGGGCCAAACATGAATTATTGCGGTATGTATTGATTTTTCAAAATCAACATAGACCTCGCTAGGTTCGAAAAATGAATTAAATGATTCAAAAATGTTAGATTTCAACAACAAAAAAAGTGTTTTATATGTGGTCCAACTTTTGTTTGGCAACAAGCAATACAGTAGTGGGACATAGTGTCCATTCTGAAGTCCATGGATGGTAAAAAATTGTAGAAAGTATTTCGTACAATATGAGAATGTGCCGTCCATATACAAAGTATTCATTTTAGACAAGGCACGAATATTGGCTTCACATGTAAATACGATAATGTTATGTTCTGCACTATTTATAAACAAAAAGTTTTCACCTTTCGCGGTTTTAAGTTTAGGAGAATATAGATTTACAACTTCATGCACATCGTTTATATTTGCAGGTAGGCGACTAGGAAATATTTTCCGACGGCAGTTATACATATTTCTTCGTACATAATTGACATCATTGGTTGTAACAGACTCTGTCATATTGGCACTAAGGACTCTTCGAATAATCTTTGAAGGTTTTTCCAATAAATCTTCTTCTGCTTTTCGCTTGCACAAATTTGTAAGCACTTTCCTGTTTGTTTTTTTGCTCATCTACTTCATGGTTATGAACTATATCACTCCTCGATATTGTAAGCTCAGGACCAACAGTAAATACTTTAGCATTACACTTTCTTCTTTGGACACATCTCCAGAAAACTTCTCCGCTTTTCAATTATTTTCTTTAAAATACGTAAAATTCTCAAAGAGAAGTAAATCTTTACCCCGTGTACTTTTTACTAACGTAGCTGACATCTTATAAATCGAATACTTATATTAAATTATTATCACAATAAACAACACCAATAGTAAGTACTAACCTCTTCTGTTGAGCAAAAGAAACTAACTTGTGAAACCGTAATAACTTTGCAAGAACATCAACATTAAATAGACATTTGTTAATATTAGTACTGGAAATTCCAAAATTACGGTATATATTGCTTTTATTACCTGAACTCTGTTAGTGGTGAAAATACCTGCCGGATTATGAGATTATTCTATCGATGCAGGTAGAGGGTAACATTTGGTGGTGAGATTACCTCCGCTGAAAGATACATCTTTATAGAAAACAAAAATAATAAAGGGAGATACGTGATTCAATTTTCCCGGCATTTTCGTCGTCCGCGCCCTCTGTCCCAACTTCAAATATAGTCGACCAGTTCAATCTTGCCGTACTAAAATTTTGTATTGAGTTTGCTATCTCGACTTATCTTTGCTGATTCTTAGCTTAGTTTTTCGTGTGTTAAAAGGAACTAAGGGCTGTTGTCAAGTTAATATAATGAACTATATTCAACGTAATGCGCAACTGCCTTAGGTTAAAAATAAAGCTGCAAATAATATCGAAATAAAGTTTTATTCTTACAAAAATATTTTTACATGTGTTTATTGAAAAGGAGTTTCTACACTAGTATTAATTGTTTTGTGTTTGAATGCTTTGCATTAAAGCAACTCAGGCACATTGCTGGTTTCCCCTCGCAATCCGAGCAGCATGTTGATACTTTCACATGTCGGTCTGCCTCCTTAGTGGACATTGTATCTCTCAAATTGCGGTAACATACAACAGAATTTCGCCGTTTATTCCTTCCCGGTCGGGCTTCGCATTCCAATGTGTGAACTCTTTTTGCAGCTCCTAAAGATCTTGTTACTTGTGTACCAGCAGTATCTCTGCACAGTTCAAAAGTCAATCGTTCCCGAAATTGCAATAAATTTAACTTGTCATCGCGATGAATTTCATTCTAGATAATTTGTGCATTTACAATGGCTGCCCCAAATATTAACTAAAGTGCAACTTTGCGCTACCATTTCAAGCCGCCTCTACGGATATATATAGTATAGTAGTGTAGTATGACGAGAACTGGTCGCTAACATCTACGCCTTTTTTTTGCATTATTATAATCAAAAACCGATTTTGGTTTCATAATTATTTCGCCTGTCTACCCCTTTCGCCCAGTGTCATAAAGAACATCATAATGTTCTATTTTATTTCAAATAATTAAAATGCCTCTCTCCGTCTTGCCATTTTATTCCGGTTCCATTAATTACTCCGGTAACTTCATTCTTCTTTATCTTCTTTTGGATAAAATCTTTAGACAGACCTTTGCGGTTAGTTCTTAGAGTAACACAATAGAATGTTTTTCTAGCATGTAATTGTTTTACTAGCGGAAGACTCGAATAAAAATTATCTGCATACAAGGTGCGGCCTGCATCCAATAGATTTTGCATTAAATGTAAAACAGCATTTACTGCATGCTAATGTCCATTTGACGATTGATCTACCTCCCTGCCACAGTATATTTTTATGTTGTATGTATAACCTTCAACCGTACACAATTTATAAAGTTTTACGCTGTACTTATGTCGCTTATTTTTAATGTATCGACGTATACACAAACGACTTCTCCAAGGAATCATGCTTTCGTCGATAACAATATTTCTTCCTGGAGTCGGATTCAACATTGATTGTAAATTTTTGTCCAAAAGATTCAACAATGATCTTAATCGAAATAAATGGTAATTTGAGTTTTGATGTAATAAATCATTGTCGTTGAAGTGAAGACACTGGAGAAGCAACAAAAAACTGTCTCTCTTCATTACTGAGCTAATATAGTTATTATGATATAAATCATTCTTAGACCAGTAAGTGTTAAGAATTTTGCTATGTGCCCCCACGAGCACTAGACTTGCGCCGACGAATATTACCTTATCGAAAAATCTACCCAACTTACCTTCAACTTTATGATTGCCCCGGAGATCTTATGGCTAAAGGGCTAACTCAGTTATAGAGGCGAGTTGAGGCGAGGTTCTTACATAAACAAGGGCGCTCCCATGTTTTCCTTTAGCACAGTCTCTGCCGTAGTAAGTGGATAAATTTAGTAATACTCAATAAGTTGTCAATAAAAAAAAACCCCAAATTTCATAACAATAACAACTAGATTTATTGATTAAGAAACCTCATTAACAGGTTAGAACAACAAACAAAAACAATATAATATGCTATTGCAATTTCAGATGTGATAACTCACTAATGACAGGTACAAGTAAAGTACTATATGAATGAATCCCAAATTCACCTGTATATATTTAATTGACGATTACTAAAATAAAACAAAAATTGACTTATAATAAGCACCTCTTACTAAAATTGTACACTATATGCTTAAGGTTGAAAACAAAACAATATGCTATACCAGAGAGGAACAAAAAAATACTATTCCACAGTTGGAATACCATTGATCAAAATTAATTAGCGTACCTAAAACTATATGGCATTGCATCGTTAATTCATTAAAGCTTAAATCAACCTTACACAGGTTCGATACACACAGTATATGCAATACGTACCTAGGTGGTACACACAAATAGAAATTAATAGTTCAATAAATAATTAACTGTCAATGTATTCATATAATTGGATACTCCAATCAGATAGTAATCAAAACAGGTTCAACCTGTATATGCAAAAATGTGTTTAATATATATAAAAAAATTAACTAGAATTTTATTCTATAGTTGTGAATGATTTCCAAATAAATGGAAAAGATATTTATTTAAACAAAACTTAGATATTAAAACATCGGAAACCGTTACTGATTCCAAAAAAAGTACAAATTTCTTTACTTTCAACAATCTGATATGCGAGATTGATACTATTAAAAAAATACTACCAAAACTTGAAATAGAAAACTGCTTACACGATTAATGTATGAAAATGGACTTAGTTAAATTTTACAATGAGGCAAGAGAAAAAAATATATAAAATGGTGAGTAGAACACCATGTTTTAAAACGCCATGCGTTCCTTCAAAATCACAATTAGTATTGTTTTCCGGGACTCTGTCACAAAAAAACGTTACTCTCTACACACTATCTTGAGTGAAAGATGACCTTTAGATCCGATTATGCTGATTTTCTGTGTTCGGGTGATTAGCTGACTGCTGATGAATCAATCTCTCGTCTAATTGGTAGATTACACCTACGGAACTCACAGCATAACCAGCCTAACGCAATTCTGCCTGTATTGCTGTTATTAGCAGATACTAGCAGCCCTAAATAAATGAGAAAAAGAATAAGTGGAAGATTCCAGAGTAATACAACAAAATGGAGAACAATGCCGTGATATAATTACAGCCGTCCCCTTATCTCAGAACTCACCTGAAGCAAACACGTGGGCGTAAAACTTTTCAAATCCGGGGAATAATACCCTCGACTGAAATTGCACTACTACTAGTGAACTTATATGAAGCGAGCCAATTTGTCGAATCCTGCCTTCAGCAGAACAGATTACATTGTATCAACTCAATTTGACTTCCCAGTTTTACACTCGTCGACCTACCTCAAAGCGGGACTAATAAAAAGAGAACGCCAAGAATAATTGTCCATTAATTTAAGCCGAGTAGACGGATACGTCATTGTTAACAAAAATGGTGCTACCCCCCCATACGGGATATTGAAATAAAAGATTGATAATTACTCGGATATCATGTCATAATTAAAAAGCAAATGAGGAAGCCACAACCAAAGATTCATTAATTAATTCGGATTAATTAAAGGTTTTAGCAACGATTAAAATTATACCAACCGTTACAGCGATCTAGAGAAAATGGTTTAGGAGAGTCTTGCCTAGATGGCTCGCCAAACAAACCAAAAATGTAAAGGCTTAAATTAATTGAAAAATGGTTTTACGACAAGTTAAACGATCCTAATATGTTCACAAAATTCTAATAAAAAATAAAGCGATGTCCTGTTTACCTAAAATTGCCCAAAAGGAACGATAATGAAATATAAATTCAAATGTACGAACGATGACTCGCATAATATTTCAAGATGTCTAACTTGCACATGACTAGATCCAATGCTCCGGATTAAAAATAAACACATTAAATAAACGCCTCCGGGGAAACGGTTATATTGACATCCAAGATATTTTAATACAAACGTTACATGAAGATATTAGAGTTTGAAATAGCCTATGATGTTCGATAATTAGCAATTACAGTAAATAAGTTATATTAAATGATAATATTGAATTTTGAAATAGCCTATGATGGCTTAGAATTAGCAATTAATTTAAATAAATTATTAAAAATACCCAAACGGTGTAAGGATCATTTTTAAAGTATAACAATTTATACAATTCCGCAATATTCGTTTCCGTCCACATTTTCAGTCTTAATTTAGGCTATGCATTATTTTATTGCGATGCATATCTATTTGTTGCTAAGGTAATCAAGGTCATGACATCTTTATTTAAGAATAATTTAAATGCTTCGACAGGACTCTTACATTACTTAGGATTTATATTAATTTTTTATCGATCCGGATAATTTAGGATCTGTATATTTGTATTATGATCGATAGGTGTCCAAACGTCATCAATATTTGGATAAAAAATAGTATACATAACTAAATGGGGAAAGCTGAATGAGAATTACCTTAAATGACATGAGTATTATTCGACAAAAGCTCATTATTTGTTTATGCTCTTGCGTTTCCATATAACGACTCAGCTACCGAACTTGATTCGGATTCTGAACTAGGTTCGTAATCAGGATCAGTACTGGAATGGTCGCCAGCAAACGGATCTTCTGGCTGTTCCTCTGATGAATTTTCATCTGACAAACTAGTATTATTTGTATTATAAGGAATTCGTGAGAGGTCGGTTGTGGTTGATCATCTGGATTAATCTCATTCTTTGGAAATATTAGGTTAGGTTTTTATTTATTGGTCATTATATAATTAATCTGTATACTTACAGCCAAACGGGCTACTTCAGCAATTCTTTTACTTCTCGAAGACATTCTTAGATGAACTAAAATTCCGTCTTATCATAAAACCAAAAGTGTCAGAAGGTCACGCGCAATCTCTCTCCCACTGCTCCGGAAAAATTTTACTACACATTGCCGGTAACGTAACAATACGATATTATCGCTAAAGAATATACGGGGACTAATGTATGAAATATTGCAACATATGTCGTTTATATTCATAGAAAATATTCTAACCCAATAAGCTATAAATATAACAGAATGATTGAAACATACATGAGTAGGTAAACCCCACTAGTTTTGTATAATACAAAGGTATTTTTAATAATATAAAATATTATTAAAAATCTGGTGTGAAGAACACAAATACAGGTTCACTATTAATATTTTTGTGAACGTGTCCGAACATATCCCTCCCCAGAGACGTAGATACGTATTTCGCCTTTCTATAGGCTCATCGGTACGCCCCTGCTGGAGAAAGGATATCTTCAGACACATTCACAAAAAAGAACCACATCGCCACATCACAGAAATTATCCAGAACGAGCGTAGAAGTAAATTCAGCGCTGCCTGTGGTCAGACAGCCGAAGTACCTCGCCCCGTCCACATAACCAATGTGAAGTAACGACGCCCTTCCAAAGGTGGCACAGCAGTAGAGTATCTCAGCCGATTCTAACACCTCCTCATTGACCTTGATCGCATGCATTATTGGCGATCAAGGTCAATGAGGAGGTGTTAGAATCGGCTGAGGATGAGCGACCTTGCCTTCAAGGTTATTGAGGAGGTGTTGGAATCGGATGGTGGAGGCTTAGGTCATTCGAAGGTCAACGTCGTGTGTAGGTCGTTTGAATGTCAATGTCACCTTGATTTCAAAGTCATTGGGGAGGTGTTAGAATCCATAGAGTTGTTTTTTTTATTTTATTGATAATTAAACATAAATAAAAAACCACAGAGCTGTTTATCTAACATTTTTATTGATAAATGAAGAAAATTTTTAGTATATAAAATATATTATTTAAATCATATTTAATGTTTTAGTTTTTTCTTTTTCGGTATTCTAAATTTTCTAAATTGTTGGGTAATACTCTTTTTACAAACTGAGCAATTTCTCTTTGAAGGGGCTGGACCGTCAATTTGTTCCTCACCGGTATTATAGTGTTTAAAACATGGTCGATATTCTTCTAGTTCAATATGTTTGTCGGGTGAAATTAAATGCCAGAACTCCTCTATCCATTCTGGGGCTACTTTTGTTTTAAATAAATCTAATGGAATATATTCTATTAGATTTGTTTTAATACCAGATAGATGACCATAATTTTCATAAACAAACTTGACTGCTTCTAATATCAATTCTAGGTGTTGGGACATTTTGTTTTAATGGCTGGTTTCAGTATACTAAGCTTCTATATTATTTTCAACAATATTTATTGGCGATCAAGGTCAATGAGGAGGTTTTAGAATTGTTTGAGGATGATTAAGGTCATTTGAAGTTTAAAGAATAAAGAAGAATGTTAGGGTGGGGACAATGTTAGGGTATATAAAGTTAGTTTATGTTAAATAGATGCTAGTATTAGAGAATATGTTGAAGCGGAAGTTTAATGAGGTACCACAGAGTTCTTTATGTTCTTTAATTGTGGAAGAAAGTGAATTGGAAAAAGATAATAGTGGTTCCTTGGTAGTGGAAGAAAGTGAAGTGGTTAAAGATAATAGTATTGATAGAGGTTTACAAGTGGTTGGAGATATTGAGGCAGATTTGGGTATTGAAGAATTTTTTAATAAAATGTCTGAATCAAATAAATTTTGGGAACATATAGATGTAGCTGCAGAGAATTTTGCACGAGAGACATCAAGTGGTGAAAGATTTGTTGAAAAATATGTTAGAGAACCAATTTGGGAGTTACCATTAGTAGGAGAAAAAATTTTCTTTTTGAATAAAAGTCATTCAAAATGGATATGTATTGGTTTATTACCACACCAAGATTTTGAACCAAGGTTAAAAATTGTTGGTGTAAAAAAACAATGTGTATGCTTTAATTCAAGGGAATGGAAGTAGGTAATGGCGGAGACTGCAAAGTTAAGGCAGTATTTTGATTATAATAATGGTATATTTCCAACTTTTAGAGGTATGAATATTCGAATATCACCTGAATCATTTGATGGAGTAAGTAGAATTGTGAAGATAGAAAAAGGTGGCGAGTATGTGTATTTAGCGTTTGAAAGTTTATCGGAGTTATGGCGGTTGAAGGAAACATTGGATTGTCGATTAGCTGTTTTAGAAGATATGAAATATCATGTATTTTATAATGATATGGTTCGATGTGTAGCTGAAAGTGGTGGAGAAGTGGATGTGGAAATTGATCGAATGTATAGTGGTGTAATATCCGAATGTGTTTGTATAATGAAGGAGTTAGTTATGTATTGGCCTCAAAAAATTAAAAATGATGTAAATTATTTGAGGAAAAATTATATATGATTAGGAAATATAATATTAAAATAAATTTAATGTGTTTTATTTTTTAAATTTGTAAGAAATGAATCCTGTAAGATAAATTTTAAGGTTTTTAGGATTAAGTGAAATCGACTATTAAGTATTTATATATTGTAATTGCAGATGCGGTTTTTGTCATTTAGATTGTTGATGTTGACTGAGATAGTTTAATATATAAGATTGTGATGGTATTTAGAAGTGGTAGTTTGAATAAGGCACGCAGAAGGAAAGGTGGTGGATTGTTGAATACTGTGATAAATAAGCTCCCAGTAGAATTGCACATACCGGGTTATAGATTTTGTGGTCCAGGAACGAAATTAGAAAAACGATTGAAAAGAGGTGATAAGGGGGTGAATATTTTGGATGAGGCTTGTAAAGAGCACGATATATCATATTCTCAATCAAGTGAATTGTTAAAAAGGCACGAAGCGGATGAGAAATTGTATGAAAAAGCTGTGGAACGAGTGAAGAGTAGAGACGCAGGTATAGGAGAAACGTTAGCTGCAACTGTGGTTTCAGCTGCTATGAAAGCTAAAACAAAATTAGGTATGGGTTGGAGTAGGCAACGGAAAGAAACGAGTAAAAGTGGAAGGAAGGGTAGTAGAAGAAGTTATAGGAGGAGAAGGCAGGGGTATCGATTAGGTGGTGCTATTTCGTTTTTGCAAGCAATGAAGAAAGCACGGAATGCAATAAGACGGATTGGTAAGAAGAAGGGTGTTTTAGAGAATGCTAGAGTTGCATATCAAAGTTTAATAAAATCTGGAAGAAGAATAAAATATCCGCGATCTAGGGTAATTGCGATACCAAAAAAAGGTGGATTTTTACCGTTAATCCCATTATTTGCAGCATTGGGTGCTTTAGGATCATTAGGTGGTGGGGCCGCAGCAATTGCAAAAGCAGTAACTTCTGCAAAAGCTGAAAGGGATTAATTAGGTGAAGCAAAGCGACATAATATTGCTATGGAATCAAATCTGGGAGTGGTTTATATGTGAAACCATATAAGTCTGGGTGTGGTGTATCTGTTGGAAGTGGATTATATGTAAAGCCGTATAAATCTGGTTGTGGTGTTTATTTACCTGAAGGTGCTAGTTCAAAAAACTGATAAGCAGTTTACCTCGAAGGCCTTTAACAGAAAAAGATTTGTGGATGTATGTTCAAAGGTGGAGAATTGGTAAATTTCGGGGTATTTTTAGTAAAGATGTGTTACCGAAAATTATACGCAAAAGAGAGAATGGAATAGTAAATTTGGATGATGATGTTGGTGAAGGGACTCATTGGGTAGCATATAAGAAAAATAATGCTGTAATAAATTATTTTGATAGTTACGGTGATTTAAGACCTCCGATTGAGGTTGAAAAGTATTTATTATCGAATGGTGGTGGTGTTTTACAGTATAACTATGAAAGATATCAAGACAGTAACAGTGAAAATTGTGGACATTTGTGTTTATTGTTTTTGAAAGGATTTATTAAATAAGAAGGAGTTTGTTGTGATTGTTTTATTAAATATTAGTGCAACGATTTTGGAAAGTTGAATTTAAATTAGAAATGGATGCGGATGGTAATGGAAGTGTGAATAATTTGACTTTTGTTTTGACAGGGAAGGGATCTGAGGTGGGTTGTGTACTGAATCCCCCTATATATTTAAATGGTGAATATGAGATGTGTATGTTAAGTTTGCAAACTTATAATTCTATCCCTAATGTTACTAGTAAAAATAATGTTTTTAAATATTCAAGAAGTGAGTCAAGTGCTTGGAAGGAGATAATTATTCCGGATGGTACTTATGATATAATGGATTTACAGAAATATGTCGATGAGCATTTACGGATTGCGGAAGGAGCAAAACATTTTTTCTTATTAACTGGTAATAGTAATACTATGAAAGTGTTTATGAAGGCGTCTGTAGATATTGATTTTGGAGTGGAAAATTCCATTGGTTCTTTATTAGGTTTTTATAGAAGGGTTATTGGAAAACAGATACCGAGTCATAGTGATGAAATAGTTGATATAAATAGAATTAGTGCTGTTGATATTATGTGTAATATTGTAGATGGATCATACATTAATGGTGAATTATCACATGTTTTGTATCATTTTTATCCAAATGTTCCACCAGGTTTTAAAATTATAGAGGTTCCGCAAGAGAAAATTTATATGCCTGTAAATACTAATGTATTATCTGATATTATTATTCGGGCTGTAGATCAGATAGGTCAACCAATTGATTTAAGAGGTGAAGAGATGACAATATATTTGAGGATTAGGAGACGTTAGGTTTTAAAAATAAATGTTTTATGTTTTAGGAATAGTAAATGATTTATTGAGGGAAATGATTGTATATATTAGTGAATATTTAAATAATTAAAGAATAGTATTAGTACAATTGTTGATTAAGTAGGGTGTGTAGTAATAGATGTTAAAGGTGAATACTGGATATTTCACATATTAATTTGAATTATTGAGATTATAAATTGGAGAATAATGAGGAGCAGTAGTATTAATAAAATGTGGAGGAGGAATAGAAATTCTTCACGGAAATTAGTGAATAAGTTGTGGAGGATTATTGGTGGGGTGAGGGTACGAAATTATTTAACAAATGAGAATAGGCGGTTTTTGAAAGGTATGGGATATAAAGTTTTGGTGTAGATTTATTTAAGTGAGAGGGAGTTTTGGTATGTTGATTTTGGGATATTAAGAAATAAAGAGAGGATTATGCTGTAGTATAGAAAGATATTTGTCTAGAGAAGAAGTTTGTTGTGAAAGTGTGATAGTAACAATTTTAAAAATGGAAGTTTTAGATGTTTTAAGAAGGGTTCGAATAGATAATTCTATTGTGGAGTTGGAATATCATAATCATGTTCCGTTTGGTTCACCAAGATATGAAAATAATGATGAGATTAGAATTGTGGTACCAGAAATAGATAAGTATACTTTACCATCGGAGTCAGAATTATTAATTGAGGGGAAGTTACGATTGTTTAGTGATGAAAGTAAGGCTAGTGCTACAGCGTTTTTAATTAATAATGCGGCAGCTTTTATGTTCAGCAATATTAGATATGTGATTAGTGGAGTGGAGGTGGATGAAGTAAGAAATGTAGGTATTACATCGACTATGAAAGGATATTTTTCTCATAGTCCAAGTTATATAAATAAATTGGAAAATTGTGGTTGGGAATTTTCTACTGGAAAGGCTCCGGTTTTAGATAATAAAGGTAACTTTAGTATATGTATACCATTGAAGATGCTAATGGGTTTCGCAGAAGATTTTAAGTCTGTTATTTTAAATATGTCTCAGGAGCTTGTGTTGAAGAGATGTGCTGATGATAATGATGTAATTTATAATACAAGTGGTGCTATTAATGAGGGTGTTAGGTTAACTATTAATGCTATTGTATGGCGGGTACCACATGTTAAAGTTGGTTTAAGTCAGGATTTGGCGTTAACTAAATTAACAACGAAAAATACTATAATGGAAATGTTTTTTAGAGGATGGGAAATTCATGAAAATCCGGGAATTCCAGAGACAACAAAACATAGTTGGGCTATTAAGACAGCTCCACATTTAGAGACACCTAGATATATTATTTTGGGTTTTCAGACTGGGAAGAAAGGGAAAGTGGATCAAAATATGAGTAGATTTGATGCAATTAATTTAACTGATGTGACAGCTTATTTAAATGGTAAAAAATATCCATATGAAAATGTTCGAGTGGATTTTGATGAAAATCGTGTAGCCGTTTTATATAATATGTATGCTAGATTTCAACAAGTTTATTATGGTCATGAATATACTGAGCCGATGTTAAAATTAAGCCAATTTAAATTGTGTCCATTAATTGGTATTGATTGTTCACATCAGGAAGGTGCTATACATAGAAGTGGTGTGGAGATTAGAATTGAATTTACGGCGAAAGATAATATACCAAAAGATACGGTTATGTATTGTTTGATATTACATAATAAATTGTATCAGTATTCACCATTTAATAAGGTGGTGCAGCGACAGTATTAGTATTTTTTGTTTGTTTGAGGAGTAAGATGGGTGGTGGGAGATATGATAAATAAAGTTTATGGAATGTGGTTGTGTAGTGTATGGTTACTGATTGGGTGAGAAGGTTGTTTAGTTAAAGATGCTGGATTTAAGTGGGAAGAAATATATAATTATAGATTTTCAATGATATCGATTTAATAGTTATAGTTTGATGCCTAAGGAGTTGGCTACTTGTGATAGTGAATTTAAGAGGAGTCATTTTATATTCAAACCGGTTTTGAGTTTTGGTGTATTGGCAGAAGAAGATCGGCAAGTTGCAAGATATGCTTTTAATTGTCATCATGGTTTGAAGTGGGAAGATGGTTATTTAGCTGCAAGCGAGTTTGATGATATAATTAAACGATTGTGTAGAGGTGTTGATTTAGTGTTTGTTAAGGGTAGAGAAAAATTGGATTTTTTGAAACGTATTATAGATCGACGAATAATAGATTTAGTATATGCGGAAAAAATTAGAAGAGGAGAGCCAAGTTGTAGTTTTCATGTTAGTAATTATGTTGTTTGTGCTTTGTCTAATGTGGAACGATTGTACAAGTTTTTGTTAGAAATTAAGTTGAAAGATAATAAAGTTGGTTATATTTAATTATTGTTATAATGGGTTATGCGTGGAGTGCTATGAGGAGTTATGTTGTGGAGAGGGTTGGTAATGTGTTGCGACGACTTGAAATTGATGGAAATTTTTCTGGATTGGATGATGATGATTTATTTTATGTGCCTAAGACATATTTAATGAGCAATATAGGATGTTTGAGTTTAGAATTTGTTTGGCGTCGATTACCTAGAAGTTATCGAGAAGATATTGATTTAATTGGATGTAGACCATGTGTAAGTCATTATGTAATTGACGGTGATGTTGTTGATGGACCTGTTAGGAGAAGAAATTGCTATATGTGTAGACAGAATGATTTATAGTTTTTGTATTAATATAGTGTATTAATATAGTGTATTTATGTATGTAGCTATAAATAAATATTTGAGTTTAAATTTTTTTATTAATACAATGTTAGGTATTGAATTTAGACGAGGGGTGTGGGAGGGTTTCCTAGAAATAAAGGAGAAAAGGGAAAGGAGAAAAAGAGAGAAAGGAAAAAAAGAGAAAAAAAAGGAAAAAGGAAAAAAAAAGGGAAAAAAGAAAAAAAAAGGAAAAAGAGAGAGAACAGGGGGGGGTTGGGCGAGCCCCCGAACCAATCCACACCGTAGCGACGCCACGGAGCGCGATAGCGCGGAGTGAGCGCGCGGAGGTGGGGATTGGGGCAGGGCCCCCCCCCGGTGACCTACATTCGAAAATTTCCCCCTCCACTTTTCGATGAAGAACTGAAGAATTTGGGAATTTTCCCGATGTTCAAGGTCACACCTAATATCTAAAATCATCTAAAAATATCAACTTGACCTTGATTAACATATGCAAATTTATAATGCAAATTTGTACATGTATTATGTAATAGGTCAAGAATGACGTCAATGGAAATTTCTAAAATGTAAATTTACATAATTAATTGAGACTTGACCTTTTGCAAAAAATGCGACGGAATTTTTGATTAACATATGCAAATTTATAATGTAAATTTGTACGTATTATGTAATAGGTCAAAATTGACGTCAATGGAAATTTCTAAAATGTTAATTTACATAATTAATTGCCCCTATTTTCATATAAATACGAGTTAGTTTTACTGGGATAGACATTACAAGTTATACAATGGTAAGTAAACATCCATATTATTAATATTATTACTATATTTATATTTGTTTTTGCTTGTATTTGTTTATTTAATTATTTATAATTCACTGTTATATATTTCTTATATCTGAATAAAATTTGAAATGTAGCATTTTCAAAATTAATGTATTACATTTATAATACATTAATTTTGAAAATATTTTATTTCTTTTGTGTTCTAAAAGTAGGAAAGTAATTACTTCTTTTATGTATCCTGAAAAGTAATAAAATTATAATTCAATATTTGAAATTCAATATTTGAAATTGAAAGTTTAGTATCAGTATTTAAATATTTCGAATTAATTTGATTCCTTCCCTCATTTTTATTATTCTTTAGGAAACACCATCCCCGCCTCAACCAACTTCACAGCAACAGGTGTTTCCCCCTGATACTGACAACCCTAACCCTGAAAGCCTCATAAATATTTCCAATATTAATATTTCCAATCAAGGACGTTTTATGCAAGGACTAGAGCAACTGGAACTTCCAGCAGAAATAGATGATGAAATGCTGTCGGCGGCGGTAGATAGAGCGCTATCTACCGTTGCCCCTGCTAATGTAGTCGGAACAATTACGAGGGCAGCTGTAATGAGAACTGCTAGCGTATTTGTTCCTACTATGACAGAGACAGAATTTCCGACGGTGTTGTCTCAAGTTGCTACTATTGCACCGCTGGGCACTGCTGAAATGAGTAGAGCAACTGCTGAAATGAAAAGACAATTCGATTACGAACAGTACCAACGACAATTCGATTACGAACAGTACCAACAACAACGACAACGAGAACAACAACGACGACGAGAACAACGAAAATTAGAACAAAAACAACGACGAGAACAAAAACGAGAACAAAAACGACGACAACAGACAAATACACAGACGCGACGAGAACAAAAACGACAACAACTGACAAATACACAGACGCAAACAGTTGCTTGGACGCATGCAATTGCTTCTACACCCATTTCTAGTGTGAGAGAGAGTAGTAGTACTCTCAAGAGACTACTTCTGGGTAGACAGGTACACTCTGGTACTGTAATGGTGTCAGCTGCTGCAGTACCACCACCAGTGGACCTATCACCTATAGAAAAACCAGCAGTGGCACATGAGTCATCATCGGTTATATTTCTATCTGCTCATTCACCTGGCAATCCACCGCTTCAACCTGATCCCTCTCGAGATCATCCTCAATCAGATCCTCAACCAGATCCTTCTCGAGATCCTCGAGATCAAAATTCACCGCTGTCCCATCGTTCGCCTTTGATTACCCCTTCGCCTGCCCCTTCGCCTTTGATTACCCCCTACCAAAGACAAAGACAAGCCTCCGAACCTAGATCAAATGGAGAACCTCAACCACTTCCTTTAGAAACTCAACTACATCCACCTTCATTAGAACAAGAATGTCATCCACCTCAATATCAACCATTTGAACCAGAATATCAAGCACCTCAAACACAACCGCCCTTATCAGAACCTCAACCATTTCCATCACATCAACGTCAACCACGCAACACTCTCGCTGCGGATTTTAAAGAACTTTCTGACAAAGTTATGTCGCACCTTGAGAGAAATTCGTCAGTTAGAGATGCCTCCCTTGCCCATATGAATGAGCAGGTATCCGGTTGGATCGCAGACGTCGACCTGTATCTTCAACTCCATAATGGTGCCATTAATACGAACATCCCAGATGTTCATATTAATGAGAAAGTTCAATCTTACCGGAGGAAGAAAAATCGATTCGGACAAATCAAAGCTTTGATAGTTGAACATATCAATAGTAATGATGATGACAGTGATGATTGATAATTTATTATGCTTTTAAACTTTGCACTACAGATTGATTTATTGGTACTTTAAACTAATTACATGCTTTTAAATTTTGCACTGCAGACTTTGATTTATTGATATGTTCAATAACGAAGTTAGACCCTCGTACGTAGACATAGACCGTAATAGTATGATTTGGGAATAATGATTTGGAAATATTTATAGTAATATTTGTAGTAATATTTACAGTAAATATAACTGTCCATCCTTCCACCTTACAATAGTAATATTTACAGTAAATGTAACTGTCAACATCCTTACATTTATCCTTACAGTTAATATATCACTGTATATTACTGTAAGGATAACTGACAAACTGTCAATATCCTGGGGTGACATCTGGTAAGGAAGTATGGATTTGGGAATATTTACATTATCTTTTCCATGGGGTGATATTCGTCAGAAGAAATAGTGTTAATATGTAACCTTTTTCATGGAGCTCAATATAAAGATATTACATTTACAGGAATTCCAGCTAAATACTACGCTAAATACTTCCGCACATACTAAAGTGCTGGTGACAGTGACATCGACACCAGGCCGCCGTTCACCGATACTTCAAGTATCGGTATCGGCAGCGATGCCACCAACACTAGCAACACCACTACCTACAACACCAGCACCACTACCTACAACACCAGCACCACAACCTACAACACCAGCACCTACAACACCACCGCCAACACCACAGCCGCAAACATCAACACCGCGGCCGCAAGCACCATCACCAAAGCCGCCGCCGTATTCAGAGGTAGACTCTTGGGGATCATCAGATGATGAAATAATTCATACACCTGCCCAACCGGTGCCAAAACCGGTGGCGATGGCCCCACAGAAGGTCATCAGAGAACTGCTGAAGAGATATGAAAATAATAAACAAAATTAATATTATTAATTTTGTTTATTATTATTTTCATATCTCTTCAACAATTTCCTATCTCTTCAACAATTTCCTATCTCTTCAACAATTTCCTCTTCAATAATTTCTTCAAACTTTTGTGCTTCACCATTTCCAACATTTGTACTTCACCATTTTCAACACGTCCACCTTCACCATTTCCATCAGGATATGACCCACCATTTCCATCAGGAATATTACCGATGCCAAAGCTTGTGTACAGCTAGTAACTTATTAATGTCTTTTAATATGTAAAAATATAATGAAATGTAAATAATGTAAATAAATATAATAAAATTTATTAATATGTAAAAATATAATGAAATGTAAATAATGTAAATAAATATAATAAAATTTAATGTCATTTAAAATGTAGAAATTTGCTTTTTTTTCAATTAATAAGAAGCGTCTACAGCTAATATGGTTCAGTATACATCGTGAATTCATGAAGTGCAGTATGCAGCTAGAAGCACAACCATTATCATTACCTTTATACAACTACGATTCCGTATTTAATGAGAAGAATTTTAACCGACACAGCAATCTATTTGGTGGTACTTGTAAGAGAGCACTAATAGTGGGTCCTTCAGGATGTGGTAAAACGAATGCCCTCCTTACTTTATTATTACATCCTAATGGGTTGCGCTTCAAAAATATTTACATCTGCTGTGGATCTCTTCATCAACAGAAATATGAATATCTTAAACATGTAATGGCAACTATTCCAGAGATAGGTTATTTTGAATATACGGATCCGATTGATATGATAACACCGGACCAAGTTGCCGACTATTCAGTCGTTATATTTGACGATATACCCACTATTAATTTGAATATTGTCAAGCAGTTCTTCTCTTTCGGTAGGCATCGGAATTTAGATTGTTTTTATTTAATTCAAACATATAGTGCTGTTCCTAAACAATTGTTGAGGGATAATACAAATCTTTTAATTTTATTTCAACAAGATGGTACTAATTTGAAACATATATTTAACGATCACATCCATGACTTAAGTTTTGAACAGTTTTTAAACGTATGCAGAATGTGTTGGAAGAAATCATTTGGTCTATTATTTATCGATACTGACTGTAAGTATAATGAAGGAAGATACCGTTTAGGTTTTGATACTTATATACATTTACAATAAGTTCCTCTAAAAACACCATTAAAAGGATCCTACTTTAGGAAATCTACATCAGTATTTCAGTATTCGTTAAATAGTAAAGAGACATGGATGATAAATTAATAAATAATTTAGTAAAAGCTCGCACAGTTTTAAAAGAAAAATTGAGAACACTAAGGGCTGATATCGCGAAGTCTCAAAGAGATATTGATATACAGTATGCACCTATATCCAAACCTTTGCAAGAAATTGCCGTGAAATTAGGTAGTACCATTCCGAAGCAAAGTAGAACTCCCCACTCGAAGGACGCTATGGAGGATACACCAGACACATGGTCTGAAATTTTTCCAGAAAAATCCTATGCAGCAGTACAAGGAACGTCTATTATACGGCAAGGGACACCTTCACGAAAACATGTGTCCTGGTTTAGCCCATACACTCATTCTTCCCCGACCAAGCGCAAATTGGAAGGAGTTGGTACTACACCTCGAACATCTAAAGTTCTAGCAACACTGGACTCTGAACCAGATGCCCCAACACCTAAGATGTCAACGTCATTCACACAACCTACATTCTTAGAAGATGACTACATAGGTCACCTGTTGCCAGAAACGCCAGAAGGAAGGGAAGAAGATGAAAGTAAAGAAGACGAAACAGATACAAGTGGAAGTATGGATTTAGATAAATCAATGGCACATGCCGTATCACTATTGAGTACGCGTCCAGCTAAGTCGATAATTGCTAACAAATCGTTGAATAAAACCCTTCTAGAAACGGATGAAGTTAAAGAATCATTGAGAGATTATGATCGTACTATACGGTCATATCTTATCGGTTTAATGACCGATGAAAACGATGAATTTGATGAAAAATATGGTGTTCACGAAGTCGGTGGGGATTTAAAAATTGGAAACAATGATGTTAGATTTGATGGACCCAACATTATCATCGGTCAATTCACTTATAAGGCAACAAAAGGTTTACTAGAATTGCTTTTCAAGAAGAAACCAGGGAAATTTTTATATGCTGATGCAAAGAATTATAAATTTATTCTCAGTGATACAAACTCTCATCGAGTTGATTACGATCCTGATAGGAAGTTTGCAGCCAGTAAAGGTTTTAAATACAAATCAATTATAAAACCTATTATACAAGGGAAGAAACCTGAAGTTTGGTGGAGTCGAACTTGGAAGACTGGCTTAGGTTTGTCAAATAAGGTATCCATGCAAAAGATGGTTGTACCTAAAAGTAAAATTGAATATAAGTACTGGGACGATGTGAATGAACTGTGTGATAGATTGAGGCTACTAATAGCATCGAAGGATGCCGGTCACTCAGGGCACCAGAACGAGATATTGTCAATAATAGAGGAGTTGAAAGAGTCAAAAATTATAAAATAGTCTCTCTGTATACTCTGTAAATTCTTGGTTGTATGACAGTTTATATTTCGACACCAATGATAGGTAACGATGACAATAGATAAATTTGGAAGACACATAAACAAGCATGTCCTTAAGAGACATTTAATGGATGTAGACGTAGTCTCAGACTTTCTCAAACATCCTAAATTTCAAGAAGTATTACAAATGCATAAAAAAAATATTCCTTCTCCCAGTGCAACAGCAACTTCGAACTATATTATTCCAATATATAGTGACGGTTCCATTGACCTTATGGGTTATTATGTAAGTACGTCATTGGCGAAACATACTTATTTATATAAGAATAAATTATATCGTGGGAAGGTTATAAATGTACACTATTCTAACGAGAAATTAACAACACTGCAAATTGATAAGGAACTATTTAATTCCAAGAGACCGTTCGAATTGGCAGAAGGAACAACGTTTAGGTTGATATACGTTGGTACCAAACCTACGCCACCAAAAACAGAAGCAGTATTTGCGGAAATAGTCATCGAAGGAAATGTCGTCAATTAGGAGGGATGTTGTAAATGAAATACATAGACCAGCTCGGAGGAGGTTTACTCGACGTCGGGTCATCATAAAAGGATTGCGGGACCTATTTCAAATCGATCTGGTTGAAATGATACCGTACGCAAAAGAAAACGACAATTTCAAATACATTTTCGTATGTATAAACACATTTTCGAAATTCGCCTGGGCAATTCCAATAAAAAATAAAACAGCGATTGAAGTAATGAACGCCATGAAATCCATACTCTCAACTGGGAAAAAAAATATTCCGAAGAATGTTCAAAGCGACCAAGGAAAGGAATTTTTCAACTCTCATTTCAAGAAGCTTATGGATCAGTATAATATTAATCACTACACTACCTATTCCAATCTAAAAAGTTCCATTGTCGAACGTTTTAATAGAACCCTAAAAAATAAGATGTGGAAGGAATTCAGCTTCAATGGGAATTATCGTTGGATAGATATGTTGCAAGGACTAGTCAAAGATTATAATAATACCGTACATCGAACAACAAGGCACAAACCTGTAGCAGTTAATCAAAGAAATGTTAGAAGTATTTTGGATACAGTTTATAGTAATATTAAAGTAGGTGATCCAAGAATTTCAAATTTTAAGGTGGGAGACTTCGTTCGTATCAGTAAATACAGGCACGTGTTTTCTAAAATGTATACGCCAAATTGGTCGAATGAGATATTCACAGTAAGAAAAGTTCAAAATACCTTCCCCAGTACCTATCTACTACAAGATTCGCAAAAACAGAATATTTTAGGGGGGTTTTACGAATCAGAGTTGCTGAAAGTGAAGCATCCGGACGTATATCTTGTTGAAAAAATTATACGACGACAGAAGGGTAAAGTTCTCGTAAAGTGGCTTGGCATGCCTTCATCACACAACTCTTGGATTTCTAAGGATAATGTGTTGTAGAGGTTTAGCTGATCATATAATTTAAAATAAAAAGTACTAAATAAGTTTGAAATGTTTTTTATTTTATAAATAATTAATACAAATAAGTAGAATTAACTAATATCAAGTTGGATTAAACAACTTACAATTATTTATAAGACACATTTACAAAAGATACACATAATTTATATCATTGCTAAAATACATTAATGACTAATACATTTACAAAAAATTAGATATCTATGTCAGAGCATTTAGTTCTAAAAGAATATTTTGTAAGTTTTCTTCCCGTGTAATGTCTTCTATTTTATAATGACCCCACGCCAAAGTATTGCTTTTATCAGGAAGAATATATCGTTTATCATCTTTAGACGAGAGAGCAACTTTATTCCTCAATTCCGTGTATATTGTGTGTAATTCAGAACGGAATATGTACATTTTCCTCATTATATTTCCATCATCTTCCACCACAGTTTTATAATCAGTTACTGATAAATTTTTATCAATAACGTATTTCTTCACTCCCTTTGCAGTTTTTACAGTTTTATCAAGTAGTTTTAGACAATAAGCTTTAGCACCTGTTCCATAAAAATACTCAATAATTTTTCCAGCATATTCATCCTTCATTTTTCCCAACCTGGGTGAAGTGGGAGGTATTCCATGAATATTATCGACAGTAAAATTTGATGTATCAAACATATGTAAATGTTCTTTTATATCATTATATACATTATAATTTTGCACACTTATAATCAATGAATCTGTATCTGTATACAATAATGAAACGTCTGTATCATACAAAGGTTTTAAGAAACCATAGAAAAAACTATACATTACCCTCTTAGCTAGTTCCAAAATTGTGAATCCCACATATATAGGTTTTACGTAATCTACACGTACCTTTGTTAATTCGATGGCTGTAAGAGAGTCACAAAAGATTTTACAAGATTTAAAATTTGGTTTTGCTATATACGCCTCAGCGCCAAGCCTTTTATGAATAGTTTCCCAATGTGAAACCAATTTTATATTTACTCGATTTTCTACATTTTCCATCGTCTTTCCAAATATACTATTCACCATTAATTTATAAAACTGTTTAAAAAACTCGTTGGTGGATTCATTTCGTTTTTTTGTATTGAAATCAATATATTTCTTTAACCAAGTACTTTGTTTAAATCTAATTCCTCGACGTATTCCTCGTAATATCAAACCATTATTAAGACATTGTTTCAAAGTTAAGTAATGTATGACGTAATTTGATTTATCGACAAGGTTTGGAATCAATTTCCCATACTTTGAATTAGGTGGAATAACATGTTCGGGGCAAAAAGGAAATTCATTGTGCTGTTCGTGAAGATTTGCAGGATATTCTAAATCTACTTCGAAAACATAACCATAATCTCCATCGTCTTCTAAGGCTTGTATATCCATCGTCGGTAGTTCTTCATTTGTTAACCATTGAAAATCACTAACTGGTAAACTGAATGACATAGCATAACCATATAAATTCGTTGCATCTAAATATAGAATATATTTTTTCGCTTCGGATGAATCAAAATCCGGTAAGAATTCGTTGTTAGCTTTTTCCATTCTTTTGCAACACATGCTCACACCTCCACGTATACCGCTTTTAAAAAAGTGAAACATATCTGCATCTGTTAATAGTTCCAAACTAATACCCGTCATACGCAGCATAGCATCCCAGCTTAATCCTGGAGAAGTAAAATAATGTGCAGGATCTAATTTGTAATTGTGCAGGCAAATGTTTCGAAAATTTTCAAATACATCTGCTAGTAATAATACATCTGATTGTATATATATATCACTATATTGTCCTAGTGTTTTACAATCGAATAAATTCCAAACCCTTTGAGCTCTGCAATAGTCTTCATCACTTATGTCACTATCTGATAGTATATCATAAAAGCACTCTTTGTTGGGTAATTCCGAGAATGAAAGAGTTTCATAAGACGTAACATAGTTATATGGGAATACACCCTTCTGTCGGATTAATTCAAATTTTTCACCCATATAATATCTTCTAATTTCCTCACATTGTTCATTGTCTAAATAAGATGATAATTTCGTCAAAGAGGAATTCATAAATCGAAATGAGTCTATAAATCTCAACTTGTAGAACACGTTTCTTTTCTTACCATTACAATCTATTATATCTCCCACGTGAACTTTTTTGGAAAATGAAATATATTTCTCTTTATTTTGTGCAATAACATCTACATCCTCCTTTTCCAGTGCCAGCACTTTTACAAACAAATGTGTATCATAATTTGACAAATTATGAAAGATAATAGGTATATATCGGGGCTCTTTATAATTTATATTACATACCATATGTGCTGCACCCCGATAAAATCCTGTCATATGATCATGGTCACGAACTTTTTCTTCAGGGACTGCTATTGCTTTTTCACAAATATGACACACTGTCTCTTGCTCATATTTATCACGCTCCTCATCAGTTAAAGGTTTCATTTCTACCTCTTTACTTAAATAATTTTTATATAAAAAAGTAACATCAGTTTCTAGCTCTCTAATAAAAGATGTGGCTGCATTTTGTCCACGATATAAACGCAATTTACTCAGATTATCATCAAAACTACATTTCACATAATAGGCAAAAGAATATGGTTCATGTTCGAAACATTTCACAGTAAATGGTTTGGAAGGATCCGGTTCTGACGTATCAATAGGTTTTAATATTGCTTCGAAATCAGCATAAACAACAAAAGGAACTCTTAATTGTCGTTCAAATTTATCAAATTTTAATACATATTCTGGTAGTTCCTCTCCGTACTTATTGATTTTTAATTCTGTGCCGGGAAACACTGCCTTCACCTGCTTACAATCTTCATTTTCATGTCTTCGTAATTTATCTTCACATGTAAAGAAAATTAAACACCCTTCACATATGTATTTTTGATGTCCTGATAAAGATTTCTGTGACGAAACTAGTCGCGACAAATTCTTTATCCAACAGTAATGTGAATTTACATTTTCTGAGGTAACAAGTAATAAATTAATATGAGCTATTCTTCTCCGCTTCGTAAAATATAATGGGCCCACTACTTCTTGAGCTCTCACATTATTCTGAAAACATTCTTCTATACCATATACATTAATGGATATATTATTTTGCTCTTCAAACTTATGGATATCTTTTAAATTTACAGGGAAATGTATATCAGTAAAATCTGCAACTGTACTATAATGTGGATACGATGAAACTCTTTGCGGGAGTCCTACTGGTTCCCTTAAAGCAGAAGTAACGGCCCAAGCGAAACATTTGTTGTCAGAATTTTGAACATTTATTATAGCCTTCTTTTTCTTTATTGATGGTGGTAAGTCCATATAAGTGGAACCTCTCAATGGACTAAACTTATTCATATTTACTTCCAAATATAAAACGTTGCTCAATGTCCACCCTGAAATATAATAAAAATAGTAATTTATAACACTGTGAGGAATTAACAATAATCTTATTTTACCTGAATCGCGCTCCTGAAATTCACTCATTTTATTCTTAATCTCATCAATAAAATCTGCGAATAGCTCATATAAATTACTTCCATGGGTTATGACTTTATTTCGAGTATTAAACGATTTTATTTCTACATTTTCCTTCGTCAATAAATAATATAAACCATACAATTCCAAATTCACTTTCATAGAAGTATGTATACTTAGAATACTATCCATAAGTGCTATCACTTTCTCCCTAATATTATTTGCAAATTCTTCCACATCAACGTATATGCGAGACGAATCACATACTTGATAACTTACTATTCTATCCCCGAACGTGCCAACACTCTTCTTTACACCATTATCGATTATTACGAACGCTTTAGTACGGTGTAAAGTACTGCGGATATGTGCAGTATAACAATTTGTTTCTACATATACATCACAGATATCACATTTCATTAATTCCACTTCGTTATCGCTAAATTTCATTCTCTTCCCTTTACAAGAAGTTAACATGTGGCGACTTCTGTTATCTCCTCGAGTAAACGTCTTCCCACAGTATTCACATTCAAACATATTGACTTATTATTTTCCAAATATGCACTGAATAGAAACAACACCTCCACTGTACCGGCTCAACTGTTGCTGGAATGGAACGACCATCACCATATATACACCTCGTCGAAGGTCAAGCTTAATATTATACTATTTTATGTGTGAAAACATTTCAAACTTATAAATTACATTGACTTATTTATACTAGTAACAATAAACATCTTAGCATTATATGTATAATCAATCCAATTAATCAAAGTCATACATTCTACTCTCCATATCATCGATTAAAATAATCGTCTCTATTTCAAATATGTCCTCAATTTCTTCCTCCTCAATATCTACCTCGTCTGTATCATCTCCTTGTTCCTCCTCAATATCGTCCTCGATATCGTCTTCAGCTTCACTTAACTCATCATCACTACTCCATTCTAATTCCACTACAATCACTCTATTTTTTCTTTCGTGTGCAGCACCCATATCTACTTATATGTTCAAACAAATATTAAGAAAACTTAACACTTTATGATAGAAAAATTCATTCGTTATTATTTATATATTCACGGTTGAACCCCTACCTCGATGTAATCTTTAAGTGATTACCTTGACCTTCAAATGCCCTTGACCTTCAAATGCCCTTGACCTTCAAATGCCCTTGACCTTTAAATGTCCTTGACCTTCAAATGCCCTTGACCTTCAAATGTCCTTCCTTCAAATGTACTTGACCTCCAAATGCCCTTGACTTTCAAATGCCCTTGACTTTCAAATGTCCTTGACCTTCAAACATCCTTGACCTTCAAATGCCCTTAACTTTCAAATGTCATTGACCTTCAAATGCCCTTGACCTTCAAACACCATTGACCTTCAAATGTTATTGACCTTCTAATGTCCTTGACCTTGGTACGACCTTGGTCTTCTCATGACCTTGACTGACCTTGGAAATGACTTTGACTTTGGTGTGACTTTTTAATAATCTGCTTCGACCTTTTAATGACCTTGACTACTCAGCCGATTCTAACACCTCCTCATTGACCTTGATCGCCAATATATATGCGATCAAGGTCAATGAGGAGGTGTTAGAATCGGCTGAGATACTCTACTCACAGCCATCTCTCTAGAAACTGCATTTTGTTTGTGTCTTCACTCATACTACGGACTAACCGCATGTGTAATGTATCAGCATAATAAAGACACACATGAGTAGGTAAACCCCACCTTTGGAAGGGCGTCGTTACTTCACATTGGTTATGTGGACGGGGCGAGGTACTTCGGCTGTCTGACAACAGGCAGCGCTGAATTTACTTCTACGCTCGGTCTGGATAATTTCTGTGATGTGGCGATGTGGTCCTTTTTTGTGAATGTGTCTGAAGATATCCTTCCTCCAGCAGGGGCGTACCGATGAGCCTGTAGAAAGGCGAAATACGTATCTACGTCTCTGGGGAGGGATATGTTCGGACACGTTCACAAAAATATTAATAGTTAACCTGTATTTGTGTTATTCACACCAGATTTTTAATAATATTTTATATTATTAAAAATACCTTCGTACTATAAATATAAAGCTAATGACCAGACAAGTAAATTTTTTATGGCTTCTAAATTAAATTTTTGGTTGAATCATTTATAATTAGTCGGTATATTGTGTAATTCTATATTATTTTTTCTTATTTTATTTTATTCAATTGGTTTTTATTTATATAAAGTTATTAATTTTAATTTTATCCTATTAATAATGTATAATTGACTATTATTACTTTTATTATTATTATTCCGTTTCCGCAAGGCAAAGTTACATACTTTACACATAGTTCCGTTTCAACCTTGCCTTGCTGATTGAGTTGGATACATACCAAAAATATGTTAATATGTATGTTCAAACAATGTTTATGAAGTCCAACTCTAAATTTGCATTTTTACATAAATACCCATTTGGTGATTAATAATATTTACGCTCGTGAAAATTGGGAATATTGTTGCCTTTATTTGTTATTGAAACTAATAATGTTTTATACCATAATAAGCAGAAAAACGTGCTGTTTACTATAAATTAAAAAAAAGAAACCACATTCCATTTAAGAAACGTAAGTTGTGTTCGGTGTGACGGCATAGGAAGTGATATTCAACTTCTATTGTTAGTTGCATGTGCGTCCCTTGTTACATTATATGTAAATTTACTAACCGAATTTTAGATTTTCATTAACTTTGACTGCATATTTGAGTTTTGGAATTCATATAGGAATTATGTTGCAATTATAACCAAAAACACAAAATAAGTGAGGTAATATTTGTAGTATTTGAAATTAATTACATCAACATTACAAGAAATGTTTGTATTTTTTTTTAAATGTGATATACTTATAAAAGTTATATTTTAGTATTTAAGTTTTTTTGTTCCTACTACTAAGAAATATTTAATAATTCGCGTAGTCACTGTTTAACGCTAATGTGAACGAAATATTTTAAAGAAAGCTTTTGGATTAAATGAGTAATTATATAAAACTAGCTAAACCCCGCCACGATTTGCTGTGCTTCAAGTCTGATATGGGAATCAATGAAAGGAAGAATGAATGGGAATGTAAAAAAAAAATATTGTAGCGAACAGATGCACCGAGAAAACACATCCTGCAATTCAATACCCTCCTTTGCATTGCTGTGGCTATGTAGAATGAAAGGAAAGGAAGAAAAAGAGATGTTTTTAATAAAAAAATATTTTTTGTTGTAAAGCTGGTGGATTGACTACATTTTTTGTTTGTCAGTTTTCTGCAAAAACATACAGACGGTTTACTGACTCTGGAGTATGCGATATATAATTGACCGCGAGAGAAGCAGTCGTTATATAAATTCAAACCGCATACTTGCAAAAATTGCCCTTGCGCTTTGTTGATAGTCATAACGAACGCAAGGTGGGAATGAGTAGTATTCGTGGAAGTAATTTGTCTTCGCCTTTATGAGGTCTAATCAGAATTATTGCTTCAGTTAGATTATTTATCAATTTTTTAACTACTAATCGTGTGCTTTGTACTTTGTCCATTTTTCCGATTTGAACGAAATTATATAAGGTATTGTATTGAATATCCGGCTCGTAGGAAAAAGCCATTCGGTGATATGAAGCTCGATTATTCAGATACTGCAACTGCATACGTCTTCGCTGTAGATATAATTGTTGATTTTCGTCTAAACGTTTTGATCATTACAGTTTGATCTCCTTTGACGTTCTGTGATTGCGTATCGAGAACGGCGGCTTAAGTTTGAACGTGGGCAAGACATCTCTATAAAATCAATAATAGTTTCTCCTTTTTTTTCTTTCCAAAGCTACTTGTTTAATTGTTTTTCAAATAACAATATCATTAATATTTTCGCCTGTCAAATTTGACAATTGTCTGTCACAATTTAAAAAAAATAACATCTTCCTTACATTTATATCTAAATTATACACATTATTTTAAGTTTTCATATAAGACAATTCATTCAAGATTAAGTCAAAGGTATTTTCCTTTTTAACAATATGTTAGCGTAAGTAGAGTGTATGATTAACAAACTTCAATTTGTAATAAAAAGTGCTACCAAATCAAGTATTTAAGAAATTTTTGAGCTACTTATTTCTATTTATTTCACTTGTGTGGGAAGACTTTCGTCGCGTCGTGTTAAAGAGGAAAACTCATTTTACTATTAAAACACTCGCGTATTCGAATGCAACATTGTGTCAAAATATAAAGGCAATCAACCAACTACCTTTTCCAGTTGTGCGAGAGTAAAAGTACGCAGGCTGAATTTATATATATATATATATATATATATATATATATATATATATATATATATATAAGTGTTTATAAGTGTTTCTAATTTAATATTTGTAAATATTTCATATAAATAAAGCCGAAAAACTCCAATAATTTATCAAATGTTATATATATATATATATATATATATATATGAAAAATGTGTGAAAGTCATATCCATTCGGAATGTGCAGATACAGGTATTTCCTAGTTTTTACTAATCATGAGTACACATTATCCGGAAAAAGACATGACTTTCATTTCTATACTGCGTGTATATATATACGAATTATGAAAAACGCATATATTACATGCATTTGTCGCTATAATTTGTTGTATTAATTTCTACAAATGACAAAATCACATTTGTCTAAGAATGCAAACACAACACGTCGCGACGCCAACCGTCCAGGTTGTCCGGGCAAACGAAAAATGTGTGAAAGTCATATCCATTCGGAATGTGCAGATACCGGTATTTCATAGTTTTTGCTAATCATCGTCGCGACGTGTTGTGTCTGCATTCTTAGGCAAATGTGATTTTGTCAATTGTGGAAATTAATACAACAAATTATAGCGTCAATTGCATGTAATGTGGGAATTTAATAGTTATTAATTCTCATTTACATATTGCTATGAATAGTGGTTTGAAGATTTGTTACACCACTTTCCACAACTAGTTTTCCCAACTAGGTTTCTCAGCCGGTGAATTTTCAAATATAAGACTTCTAACTTCTCGGGTTCCACTTAGGAAATACGTGTTCTAAAAGTAAGTTGAGCGCCAGTGAAATATTCACAAAAATTTATTTACTTATTTTATTAATTAATTAGCAATAATGGAGTGTCAAATAACAAACGCAAGATAAAAATTTAAAATAAATATTTAATACAAAAAAAAAAATAATAAAAAATTTATCTTTACTAAGTATAAAGACACTGTATTATACAAAAATACTTGAGGTAAAAACATTCATTGAAAATTGACAGCTAAATGAATGGAAAACATCCTCTAAATGACTCCGATCAAAACTTATCTAAAAATAATAAAGTTTAATATTAATTTCTCCCCAGAGAACCACACTGTATAATCAGATACTGAAACACGAACAAAACTTAGGCAAAGACACGCACAAAAAAACCCTCTCTAACAAACTTTTCAATAATAATGTTAACAAAGAAATGTTAATAACAAACTGTATTATCTGTATTTCTAATAATAAATTCTCTTAACTACAAGCTTGAATACAGTAGAAACAAACTTATAGTAGATTTATATACTATGACGACGTCATATAATTTTAATTCTACTTACAAGAAAAAAATATGTGGAGACTCTTATGAACAAAGAAGGTGCATTATCAATTTAAACATCAATAATACAACGAGAAATTTATCTCTATAAATATCGGGCCTTTAATACTAATGTAACAAAATCACTTTCAATCAAATATATATATATATATATATATATATATATATATATATATATATATATTTATATATATATATATATATATATATCTATATATCTATATATATATATCTATATATATCTTATATATCTATGTATATAGAAAGAGAAAGAGAGAGAGATTACGTGACTATCCTAAAATTTCCACGGCGAATAAGATTGCCGATACGAACAAGCAGAACTGCTGATACCAAAGTTTTCAGGACTTTAGATAATACAAGAACATCTTATGGACTTTAAGAGATAACAACAATAAATCGATATTCCATTAGAAAATCGCGTTTTACTTCTAAAGATTTAGTATATCCGTTTAATATGTTATATTTTCCAAACATCACGACAAATGTTTTCTGCAAAAAAGATATTGGCTTCATTAATGGCTATCATGGATTGTCAGAAATGTGAGAGAGCCGCTACCGGATCCAATAACTGGTTTGCAAAAAAGACACTGAAAAATTAATGTGAATGAAATACAGAAACTGCAGTGCTCTACAAAGTATGTCAACTAATCTTCGGCGGTAAAATTCTTGGGTATTACTCTCTATTCGAGTTTGAAGTGGCATTAGTATGTGAGCGAAATAGCTAAGAAGCTATCTGCCACTTTGTTCGCCATAGCAGGATTAAATCATATCGATAACTACGAAGCGGACAGATTAGCTTATTTCAGAAACTTATATTCCCAATTTTATTCCGGAACACTTTTTTTGTGCGGAACGTCGTCAGAAACATATAGATATTTTTACCATGGAAAAATTAAAACAATGGATATCTGTTTAAAATATAAGTTATATTATAGAGATTATTTATTTGAAGCAGCTGTTAATTGATATTAGTTTTGTACGTTATGCACTTGCTTTAGGATAAGGGCACTATTAGGGTGAGCACGTTAGTGCTTACACTAATATACTTGGTATAATGAAAAACTTGCATCATCTTGGATGTCAGCAAACAACAAAGCTTTTTTGATACGTTATCTTTTACAATAATCCTCATATATACATTATAACTGACGTCTGTCAGAGTTTTTCACGAAAATACATTGGAGCTCGGCTGGAGCATCTCCCCAAGTTTTGGAACCTTCTAAATCAGTCAATTTTGAAGCTAGAGTGTCGTAGGTAGTACCAATCATTGTGTTCAGCGAGATATAATTAGGTATGTCTTGACTATAGATAATTACAAACCCGTAAAACCGATATTTCAAAAAAAAGTGTAGTGTAGAAATGGATCCTCGACTTTTTTTAAAGTAAAATATCCATCATCGAGTAACCCGAGTGGTATGATTTTTGGAATCTCCATGATCAATAGCGTTGGACATATTTTTTTTGAAACATTTTCTTTTGGAAAAGCATGTGTCTAAAGAAATATATGAGAATATATGCATATCTGAAAGGTAAAATTCACCCGAATAAAAAATCCCAGCTACTTTAAATAAATGCCTAAAAACTTGTGAAAGTAATCTACATTATTTGCCGTAGAAGACACTTTTTCCCATTTTTTTAAATCCTTATTAAAAGCTGACCTATTAAAAATTTTCGGGAACTACCGCTAGAAAAATTTTCAAATTGTGCGCTGCTTAGTGGCTATCATGTTGGGGTGTGGAGTACGTATTCTGAATGATCATTCTCATTGATCTCCATTTTTTGTTTTTCTGTGTTTAATTATGTCAGAGACTTCGAATTTTAACTTTATTTTGCTCTACAATTAAGTATTCGATAAATAAAAATTATCTAATCAGTAATTAACAATTTATTCGAAACCTACAAAACCTGTATGTATGTCTGCATGAATTTAAGATACATAGCTTTGAAACTAGTAACATTTCTTTGTCAAAGTACAATGTATTCCCAAAAAAAGTTATGGATTAGTTTATAACAATGCCCCGATGGTACAGAAAAAAAGGTAAATATCCTACATGTGTTTGACTCTTTAAGAAAATAAAAGTTGCGGACAAGAGGATTTTAACCTGATAAAAGTTGTGAATGCCAGACCCCAAAAAAGAGTTGTAAAAAATCTTATAAATAATACCAAAAAGTATATTTTATTCTTTTTTTGACATCATTTACAAGATTTATTGTGCCATTTTGCAATAAACCACTAACTCATGGAAAGAAAATGCGAGGTAGTTACCCAAAAGTTCCCAAAACTTGAATCACGCGCATGAACGGACTTTACAATCAAACGTCGCCACGTGAAGTTGTCTACAACCTTCAGGCCAGTCTGATGGAAACATTGTTTATTGGTGGACCATTTTTCATTGTTGTGTCTGCTTGTGTTTACGATGCTTCAGTGGCCGATTTGAAGGAACAGCGTATCTGTAGCACATTTTGTTTTAAACTCGCTACAACTGCAACAGCAATACACAAAATATTAAAGGAACTAGTCAGGGACAACGCTTTCGGCCAAGCATAAATTTACGACTAGTTTAAACGATTGAAAAATGGCCGAATGTTGACGATGATAAACGTTTAAGAGGATCATCAACTGAAAATAGACAAGACCATGTCTTATGGCACATGCCAGCTGATTTCATCAGAAGAACTAAACATGAAAAGGATATGAGCAAATCTCATGCCACTACTGACAGGGGATGAACGGAAATAACGACGTATGTCTATAGAAATTTTAAAGAGCAGCTTCGAACTGAACGCAATTTTGTTTATAGGGTTGAAGAATGTTGGGTTTATGGGTATGATTCAGAAACAAAACAAGAATTGTTGCAATGGAAGTCTCTTCAGCTCGACTAAAGAAAGTCCGTTAAGGCCAAATCAACTTCAAGTAATTAATTGATCTGTTTTTTCGATGTTGATGGGATTATTCACCAAGAGTTCGCACCTCCAAGTTAGACGATTAATGCAGAATTCTATCATGACGTCCAGAGAAGTGTTACACGCCCAGATATCATTTACACGCTACAGCAGTCTTTGGCGAAAACAACGTGACTGTTATTTCTCAACAAGTATACTCTCCAGGCTTGGCTATTTGCGATTTCTTGTTAGCAAATGAAGGCTTCCAGAATGTATTCTTTTCGTGGCATATGTGGTGGAATCGCTATTTGCGCTCTCAAGGGGGCTACTTTGAAGGTAAAAGAGGTGAATGAAATCCAAGTATTCTGCAATTCTATTTATCGCTACAGTTCGAGAACTTTTGGATACCGTTTTATAACATTGAGGAGTTTCTAACTCACCAAAACTGAAACATTTAGTATATATATATATATATATATATATAAGGTAAACTTAATTAGTCGGCGATTAAAGGTCTGGTTATTACTTCAAAGTGTATATATTTAAAATAATCCTACATGTTTCGGCAATGATGCCTTTGTCAAGGATATAAAAAATATAAAATATATTTTTTATATCCTTGACAAAGGCATCATTGCCGAAACATGTAGGATTATTTTAAATATATACACTTTGAAGTAATAACCAGACCTTTAATCGCCGACTAATTAAGTTTACCTTATCATACCAAGGTCACGAAAATACTATATATATATATATATATATATATATATATATATATATATATATATATATATATATATGTTTGTTTGTCATAATTATTTCTGTTACTTCTTATTTTATTTAGGTTTATCTAATTTTTGTTGCTTTATATACTTTTTGTAAAGTCTGTTTAAAAAGCCTTTATGTCCCGGGCAGCCATGGATGCAAACGGTATTTCTGTACTTAAGTCTATTCAATTAAATCTTACATATAAAGCCATTCAAAAATGCGATATTTAATAAAATACATTATGGCTCCATTAAAGACATACACTCCCCAATCTGTAGCTGCCCGAACACTCGTTACATATGCGCAGATACGCAACTAACTTTCACTATATTATAATGAAGGTATTTCCTCAGTGAAATCTGGAAGGCATGAAACGGTGCATAAAACACTGGTGGAAAATTTGGATACTGTATAGTATAACAAAACTTATACTTTGGGAAAACTTCTATAGAGAAGTAGAGTTTATACAATAATATTATATTAAGACGTGTTCTTTTACTATCAAAATTTTAATCAAGAATTTACTCGTAAATATCAAAGCTAATTGGAAATTTGTGCAGGTTTACGATATTTCGATTATAAATTGAATAAGAGTGTTTATTTAATTCAAGAGCAGCAGCTACTGAAAGATTTAAAGATCGAAATAAAAAAAACTCATGCATGACGCTATTGGGCGTTTAAAATTTGTTTTGGACGTTCATGCATTCAATCAGTACCATATTTCAGACCCCTTTTAACAGAGTTCCTTTTCACATAAATGTAAATCCAGTATGATTTAGTCTTATCCGGTGAAGAGCGGCCATCCTTCAGGATGTTATTTCACCTGTTACTCATAGGAGCAGTGTGGATAAATAAAAAGCAGCAAATATTAAACCTACAAGCAAGAAGTCACCATGACCAAGGCAGGAGATGGCAAGGGTGAACCAAGCTCACATCCCTAAGTAAACACCTACGGCTGCCAAGGTCAGCACCCTCCATTCAGCTAAGCTACCTGGAATTTCTAAGAATACAGAGCAGGGGCTGGACTATATATAGACTTATATAGCCATTGTCGAAGCCCACTTCACCAGTCATGTACAAAAGAGCCATGCAATTTCATAAAAGGAACCCACGCATCAAGTGCTTTTTTTGTCGAAGTTGTTCAAGGAATAAGACTAGAAAACGTAGAAGCTGATATGCGAAAATCAGGAAGGAACCAGGAAGGCAACGTTAAACGGGCAAAGTAGAAACACAAAGGTGTTTGTTTCAACAACATAGAGGAAGTGGAATTGATGCTTGACGAGAAGATCCGACTAGCGAAGCTATCTTGGAATATAAGGCTAGGCTACAGATTTAAAGAGTTATGGTTGAGGCCGACTTCACCAGTCATATGCAAAAAGGCAGTATAAGAAAAAGAACCCAAGGGTCAAGAAGCCTTTTCTCTCAAGGTATTAGGTTAAATTAAATGTATTGGTCTGGAGAATGTAGTCTAGGAAGGCATCAGGATCATAGTAGATCTGAAAAAGTCGAAGTGGAACAGACTATATTGTCAGATCAAGTAATCTAATTCATATTTTTTTTTGTTAAAAGTAGACAAAATGATTTCTACTTTTATTTAAATCATATATATATATATATATATATATATATATATATATATATATATATTTCTAAGTGTATATATATGTATATATATATATATATATATATATATATATATATAAATATTTCTAAGTGTATATATATATATATATATATATATATATAAGGTAAACTTAATAAGTCGGCGATTAAAGGTCTGGTTCACTACTTCAAAGTATATATATTTAAAACAACCCTACACGTTTCGGCAATGATGCCTTTGTCAAGGGAATACAAGATATTTTGTATCTTACTTTGGATCTTTACTTTTATGGTAAGTTCTCTTTGTACGCCACCTATGCACATATATTGTTTCTTCTATATTCACCTTTAGACCCCATTTGTGATATTCTTCAATCAATTTCCGCGTCATATATTCTGTCGTCGACATCTTGAGCTAAAATTTTATTCAAATTTATTTATTCAAATTTGGTTTAATAAATATACTTATAATATATATATATATATATATATATATATATATATATATATATATTGATGTGGTTCATCTGATGCTCTTTTAGTTTCTTTCATTTATATGTTTTCTTGTATAGAAATGTAATATCCGCAATTTAATGATTTTAAAGTATATTATTTAATAGCCAAATTTCTGTATTATATATGTAAAATTATAATTGGATTTAGAAATATTGATATCGATTAATATTGTAATTTGTATTCATTTTATTTTTATTTCTTGCTCTTAAATTAAATTTTCTCGTGAGGATCTTGGTTTTCTAAATCTATTTCTAATTATTTTATATGTAATCATATTTCTATTAACGTTATTATTTATTATGTCTCTGGTAAACTTCAATTTCAAATTCTGTAATTGTGATTACGTGAGTGATGTTAATGTATATTCTGATTAATCTGTCAGAGTTATTTTTATCTCTGGTTCATGAAAGATTTTCTTTAAAGTAACATTTAAAATTATTCCTTTTTAATTTGTCAAAATTATCTTAATTATACTTTTCAAATTCATTGTACAATTTTCTAAGAAAATCTGATTTATGGAGATACAAAATTTCTTATGGGAGTCTTGACAACGAAAAACAAGAGGATTGATTATTATTAGAGCTGAGGATGATTGCGGTATAACCATGGTTATATCATATAACCATAGTAATTTACTATGGTTACATGATATAACCATGGTTATACCGCAAACATCCTCAGCTCTAATTATTATTATTTTGATTGATTGGGAAGATTTTCGCCTGCATTCTATAAATATAGTCATATTTATTAATATTCTAATAATATTAAACATTTTAAATGTTAATGGGCATATTTTGATCACGAGGAAGCAGTATAACAAAATTTATTGGGCATATTTACTATATTAAAAGGACGTAGATATATGCGATTACGAAAGAAGTATTTTATATTAAGCCAACGATCGTAATGAAGATTCTGGATGTTTTGTTGGAGTATTATGGAATAAGAACACCTCATCAGGATCTTATATTGAATATAACCTGGTGGTATACCCTGAAGGATTGGATCAAAAGCAGATCAGCGACAAGGATATTATCCAGTGATTTAAATCAAGCAATTGACTACCAACTTTGATGTTCCAGTAGGTAGGAAATATTCCTGTGGGTTTCGTCTAAAGAAGATGTTGAAATTGTGATTTTCTTAATTTTACGTAACTATCAGGTATTTTAGAGAAAATTTTAATATATAAATTTGTTAAAGGTATAACATTTCTTGAAGTCACTAATCTATACATCATTTATTCACGTCATCTCAAATGTCATACTATTTTGCTTTTATATGTCAGTTTTGAAAGTTATATTTGTAAATCTTGTAACTTGTTCAATTTAGATCTTGACATACGAAATTATATCATTTAAATATATTTATACACATAAATTTGACTCTTCGTTTTATTTCATGTATTCGTAAGAGTTTGTCTGTGTATCGAGAACCTACTTCGAGACCCTTTGAGAATAAGTAGTTTTCAGGCATTCACTATCATTGATAACTTTACTATCGTATTTTTCTTAAGCTAGCCATTCTGTCATTACATTTTATTTGACAATTATTATTATTATTTATTACTAAACTAGCAATTCTCCACGGCATTCTCAGTATTATATCAATATATATATACAGTGTGTATAAGCCAAATGGAATAAATTCATTATTTCGGTTACTGTACATATTTATAAAAAATCCCGAAACATGTCATATTTAATTTATAAATTAGCATTCTTCAACGTGAAAATGCGATCCCTACCTTCAACCCCCTTCGAATGACAGGTACAACCCCCATTTTCTTAAATGGGAAGTATAGGCTTGTGATATATCGTTGTAAAGGTCTCTTTATTCTCTATTCAAAAATGTTATAATTTTCATGTTTGTTGCAACAATTAAGATAGAATAAAATAAAATCATGTTGTTATCGAAATTCGCTACAATATACTCAAAAAATAAAATTTAATGCAAAATGTAAAGAAAAATTTAAAACGCCAAAAAAAATATGAATGTCAATGAAGTAGATGTTCAAAATGTTCACCATGAACGTCTTGGCAACATCCTAATCTTAAATAAAACTATCTTCTAACATTATTTAACATATCAGGCGTGATCGACCTAATCGCAAGCGTTATTCGTTCTCTTAAGTCATTTAAATCCAAAGGTTTAGTTTTGTACACAATGCTCTTCAAATATCCCCATAAAAAAAAATCAGGTAAGGTCAGATCAGGTAATCGCGCTGGCCATTCTATCGATCCTCGCCTTCCTATCCACCGATTGGGAAATATTGCATCGAGGTACTGCCGGACATTGCGTTGGTAATGTGGTGGTGCTCCATCCTGCTGAAATCATATCGTATTCATTGGAACTTGAGGGTTTGCTGGATCAGGATATAAATTTGCCAAAGTTGGAATGACATCATTTTGAAGTAGTGACAAATAACGATCGCCTTTCAAATTGCCCTCAATGAAAAAGGAACCAATGGTATGGTTTCCAACAACACCTGCCCAAACATTAACTTTTACTGGGTATTGTGTGTTCTTCCCTCATCCAGTGAGGATTTTCCGTAGACCAGTAGCGGCAATTTTGCCGATTAGCATGACCACTAAGAGAAAAAGTGCACTCATCAGAAAACATAACGTCTTCTAAATTGATAATATTGTTATCCAGCATGTCCATCATTCGCTCACAAAAATAAGTTCTTCTATCAAAATCGTCTTCCATAAGCTCCTGAGTAGATATCATTTTATAGGGATGCATTTTATTTTCTTTTAATATGTTTACTATCGATGTATGGCTAACATTTAATGTAGTGGATGCATGTCTACTCGATGTATGTGGGTTTTCCATAAACTCAAGCATCACATCTACTTTGATTTCATCACTCAGTGCATTGGCAGCTGGTTTTTTTTATCTGCCTTACATGACCAAACTCCCGAAACTGCTTCTCTATCTTACTTATTGTTCCTTGAGCTATAGGCGGTAAATCAGGAAATTTCTCATGAAATAGGCGGGTTACTTCTTGTTGTGTTCGGGTTCTATCTCCGTAACCAATCATTTGTATGACTGTTATTTTATGCATTTCCGTTAATCTAACCATTTCCCAGAATTGTATTTTACGAAATTCAAACTAAAATTATCAAACCGTCAATTTAAATGACAACTTTTAAATACAAAACAATTTACTAAGGCGTTTTAAACAAACTAATGTTGCCACGGAAACTTTTTAAAGTATTTTTAATGGATACCATCTAAAAAGCACATTGGTATGGTTTTTACTCACTTTCTTATTATGAAGACCTAAACGGGAAGTAAGTAATGCAATGATGCCTTTGATGTTTGTATTAAATCTTTATAAACGCAAATGAGCATCTACTTCATTGACATTCATATTTTTTTCTGGCGTTTTAAATTTTTCTTTACATTTTGCATTAAATTTTATTTTTTGAGTATATTGTAGCGAATTTCGATAACAACATGATTTTATTTTATTCTATCTTAATTGTTGCAACAAACATGAAAATTATAACATTTTTGAATAGAGAATAAAGAGACCTTTACAACGATATATCACAAGCCTATACTTCCCATTTAAAAAAAATGGGGGTTGTAGCTGTCATTCGAAGGGGGTTGAAGGTAGGGATCGCATTTTCACGTTGAAGAATGTTAATTTATAAATTAAATATGACATGTTTCGGGATTTTTTATAAATATGTACAGTAACCGAAATAATGAATTTATTCCATTTGGCTTATACACACTGTATAATAAATATACTTGTAATAAAATATATAATACTTTCTGTTTATCATAAATGTTCAAAGCTATTTTAAAATATATTATGCGCTATAACAAACTTTAAACTCAGTTTTCTAAGTACCTACTTAACATCGACTTTAAATCTATCCGACAGAGATGCTTGTAATTTTATTGTTTCTGCAATGCAAAGCGTAATTGCAAATGGAAAACCTAAGTCGAAAATAATAGTCATGTTTGAATGTGAAATTTAGAAACCTAATATAATACGCAACGTTAAGCGAGTCACGAACTGAAGCGGACATAACCTCACATTTTATTTATGGATGACAAGTGACAAGCGAGCTGCCCTGTTCGTCTGTATTATTATCACGTATCGATTTATATTTAATGAGCTGGTATCCATTATAGAACTATAAATTATGTATAATGTTAAGGCCAGTTATGTCATAAAATATTTATCGCTAACATTGGCGTGTTACCGAATTTGTTTTTAATAGCTGTTGGAATTGTTACTTATTTTGGGAAATATTTTACGTTTTATGAATTATTTTTCATGACAGATAATCCCTCATATAGAAAAATTTTCCCAGTTTTTCGTATCAAATTGAAGTATTTTATCTTCATTTTGTAAATAAACTACATTTTTCTTTCTAAATAAAAAGAGCAATTTCTTATAAATCAGGGAATACTAACGATTAATATATTATTATACAAATAATAGGATTAGAGTGATTGATGCCAGCTCTTGAAATTTTTCCTAAATTAAAAGTAAAATAAGGCATTATTTTAAAATTTTTCGTTAAACATGAAAGAATATACGAAGGATTCCGAGTGATATGTGTCATTTATTTAGAATGGCGCAAAAAGTTTCGAGAAAGAAAGATGAAAGATTTGTAGTTCAGGCATATCGAAAATGAAATGAATGGAGTGGAATAAAAAATTACGAAGTGGTTTAGCACCAATATCAACAACACAGATATGGTGAACATTTGCGTTGTACGAGTAAATTATCAGACAATAGCGAGGCTAGTGCTGTAGTACAAAAATGAAACATTTACTTAGACAACATTAACAACTACCCTTTAAAGTACTCTCCTTTCTGTGCAATACCCTTGCATTACATTTTTTGAGAGTCTATTTGTATATCCATGATGAGCTCTAAATTCGACTCAAATTTTCGACCTCTCAATTGCTTTTTGACTTCAGGAAACAAGATAAAGTCACAAGGAGCCAGGTCAGGTGCATGGGAAGGGTGAACCATAATTTTCTCTCTCATTTTTTCAAGTGTTCGTTGATACATCGCTGATCTATGAGCCTGAGCATTGTTGTGATGCAGGATCCAACAGATGTCTTGATAAAGCTGCTGTTGTACTCTCCAGTTACTGCATGTCCTCTAGGTACAATATAATCATAAATAACGCCCCATTTATAAAAATTCTCACTCGATTGACTTTTTGTTCATCGGTCATCACTTTTGGAATCCAATTTGCCGCGACCTTTAGCTTCCCTAAATATTCATGAATCATGATTTAAGTGGAACCATAATACAAATTAACAATGTCAGAAATTCGATCAACGATAATTTTGAATCAAGTCGTTAATTTATGCAATTTTTGAATCAATCAGTGTAGTTGGTGGTTGCCCGCGTCAACCCGTCCTTGAATTTCTTATGCCACCCAAACACTTATCGTGACAAACTATCATCTGAGTATGCTGTTTTATTAATCATTTCAAAACTTTCAGTTGAACTTTTACCCAAACGAACACAAAATTTTATCCCATATCTTTGCTCCACTCCCATTTTTTTCGAAGGATTCGTCAAACACTGACAATTTAGTAATTAATTTGTAATAAACGTCAAAAGTTAAATCAAAGTCTACTTGAGGATAAATACATTAGAGATAGGGGTTTCATGTTCTATTTTTTGTTATAAAATTCGAGGTGTGAAAGAAGTTGTAGTACGTTATATTTTGATATACCCTCGTTACTTAAGTGTGAGCGACGTGTGTTCGAAAATTTTGGGGAATAACTGTGCGAGGATAAAAATTTAATGGCGCAAGAAAATCGACCTGTTGTAGAAGACCTGAAGGATCTATGGAGCTGTTAACCAATTTCAAAGGAAAATCAGCAGTCGAATTCTCTTCTGCTAACCATAGATCGAAAGCTATTCTTATCCGGCGGAGAATTATAGTCGATCCTAGGATCCTGTAGGATAAACACCGTCACATTTGAAAGTTGAGTTATTTAAGAAAATGGTTTTGTTTCTTTTTGAAAGCGATTTTCTAGTAGATATAAAATGAATACCATATAACTTCACCATATTCCAATTTGCTTCGAACATAAGCATAGTACTGGACAAGTTCGTATCAAGAACCTTAACAACTGGAAGGCAGAGCTGCAGGCAGAAGAAAAATAGCCTGTGAATTGAAAGGACGTATTTAACGGTATTCCGAAGTCTTTTACATAAATTTCAATATGATTTACATTATAAGGAAATACAAGTGGGTCAGCAATTCTGGAATTTTTCACAATGGTACATTTGTAAATTGTATTTAAAAAAATATCGTTTACTATAGCTTCAATTTATCATCCCTCTCGTAACAATTAACAATATTAGTAAGTTTCATATAGATCTTCAGATGATTCATATAAGTCAAAGTTTTTCAGTTCAGCGAATAAAAATGGTTGTTAAGAAAAATATTGAAAAGTAAAGACCCCCATCTTTTAGCCTTGTAGTACACTTGATATTGAGTAGAAGTGTCAGAAATGAAAACCATTACAACAAGCATAAGAAGAGAGAGAAATTCATAAGAAAGGAAGGAAGTTTAATAACTGAGGAGAGAATCCGAAGATATTAAAGTTCGCTAGCAAGATTGAGTGGTCGATGGAATTGACTGTACTAAAGTTTTGCTAAAATCTATATATTCATTATGTTAATTTGAAGTACATATATCATCGATACTTTTATTAAAGAATACCGTAATTTCTGCAAGGTTAGAGGTAGAAGAATGCTTCTAACAAATCCATGTTCTTAAAGTGACAGCAGAAGACTTACGTCGGATGTCATTTTATATTATATGTTCTCGCGGGTGTAATGTGTAATGTTTGATTCTCGGTTCGTCCACATTGGATTTTCGTCCCGTTGACGGATGTGGCCCCGACGTTTCGATAACATCGCAGCTGTCTCAGTGTCAAGTTTTTCGTGAGGATGTTTGAACAAACAATGTGCTGATTTTGTGCATGTTTCGGGTTTTGTGCATTTCGCTGATGGTCTTGCGTTGTGATTGGCTGTCGCATTACGGCCGCTCCACTAATGAGCGTTCGACTCACGTCGAGCCCATGGGACGTTGTCATCAGTATCTTGATGACGTCTGATGCATTCGTTTCTCTTGCAGAGCGGGCCGACGGCTTCTTCGATTAATATTGCAGTGTACCTTTCGACGTTGAAGATAAATGTAGAACGTCGTCTCCTTTGTTTAAATTTTCAGGGCGTTTCTCAATCTCTATTGCCTCTCTGATTGTACTCAGTGTTTGATTTTCTATACTCTTGTTTATTCAAAATTGAATTTATGTCTTGTTTGTACTACATGTTGTGCCAAAGACGAGTTTGCTTTTTGTTTTACCATGTTTCGATGTTCACTAACTCGTCTGTTCCATATATAACAAATAACACTCAGCACAGCGAATTGGGACAGACACGAATCGCTAATGCGTATACTTTATCTTGTTGTGGGGTATTATCTATTGAACAGTAAAAGTCATTGTTATCGCAATTTTTCTTTTTGGGTTTATTCTATTTAACTTGGCAGTATTCCTTATATTTGTTGTTGAATTCCTTATTAATTCTACAAGTGTTTCAAAAAGAATTACATCTAGTTGTCCATGAATTTCTCCTATAAATTACGATGTTCTGCATTCTTGACATGCGGATATAGATTAAATGGTGTGAAGGTTATCTACCTGTCACGGTCAAAAGTTATCATCGGGCGACATGATGATGAAATTAAGTAGGTACAATTTGATTACACAATTTGGACGGGCTGCTTCCGGTTCCGGTGACGATGCTTCGCCGCTCGTTTCCTTTGATTACAGCTCGATTAATGAATGCACTCACCGCGCACAAGGTGTAAGTTTGTATACGCTTGATTGTTTATTTTTTGGTGAAAGGTTAGTTTCTGAATAAATGCAATTGATCTAAATATATTTATTTACACTAATTACACCTATTTTTAAATATACAACAACTTTAGCTATTTATCTTCTGAGTATGACTGTTGTGATACTTTGTGTCTTGTAATTAATTAAATGAATCGGCACTGTTTGAATGACTTTATGTTTGATGATATATAAAAGAAACTGATACTTAAATGAATAAACTGAATGTCTATGTTGAGACAAATTAACTCTCTGATGAGTGTTTTGATTACTCGTTAAATGAGGAGTTTACCCCGATAAAGTTATAAACTGGAACGAACTTGTTTGTGTTAAACTTGTAGATAAGACTTATTTTCTGAAACCGACTCATTAGCTGATAATAATTATTTTCAAATTCGCAAAGCTCGTCTTCTTGAATTGTTAAGTCATCTAGAATTTCTATGTTTGTTTGAATATTTTGAAATTCTTCGAGATAATCTGATAACCTAGCTTGACGCCTTTTGAGACCGTTTATGTCCACATCTTCGTCTAATGTATTTAAATAATTTGACGCACGTGTTACTCGTGCTTTGATGTGTGCTTTCTTGATTTTTAATGATTTTAAATCAACGTCAGTCATGTTTGGACTAAGGTGATCTTAGGAATGCAAAAATAGAGGAAAATTAATTGGAGACTTACTGTGATAGCTGCTTGAGTTGTCGCTGTCTATCCGACGTCGAAGGACCAAATGTCCACAATTTATTTAATAAGAAAACTTTAAAGATGGGATATTAATCAAACAACCAAAGTAAATAACTAGTTTGAAGAAATTTTAATTATTGTAATTTATAACAAGTGTTTAAATTAATCACCATTCTGTTGAATGCATAATGCAATACGACGTTTCATGTTGTCAAATATTTTGCAAATTATTTGGTGTTATTATATTACATTTAATTGTAGTTATATTCATCAAGTCACTTAAGTTATTCACCATTCACTATTCTGTTCAATGCATAATGCAATACGACGTTCCATGTTGTCAAATATATTCTGCAATACATTTGGTGTTATAACGTTACATTTTACTGTAATTGTATTCATCGAGTCAGTTTGCCTTTTAGCACAGATTCTGTAGCCCGAAACTTCTCCACGACTAGACGAAGGTGATAATTTAACGCGGTATTATCAACAACTCTATTAGGAAACTGCAAGTGAAACTGTCGCTTACATTCCGCGTAGGAATATTGCCATTCTCCGTTAAGAAATTATGCACTTCGGAAATATGCTGCAACAATAAAAACGTTATCTTGTTATGTGTACATTATTTAGTAGTATTATTTATTAAGTAAAAAAATATTTGTAAGAAAAGATTATATTGCTAGTCACAAAATGACAAATGTCAAAATGACATTAGATAAATAGTTATAAATAAAAGGTAAGTGGATTATAACAACAATATCCAAGTACTAGTTACTCAGTGCCTACTGAGATGAAGTTTTTTCGAAACACGTTGTACATTTATGTAATATGCGTATATGGATGGGTATACATGTATGTGAACATTTCTGTTTTGAGCATGAAAGTGACATTTTATTGCACCTGACTTATAATCGTTTGTCTGCATAGAACATTATTATTATTAAGTTAAAATGTACTGTTAGCTTTATTTCCATGCTTGCCGATTACGATTACAAAGTTAAAAAGTACGCATAGCTTAGCTTATCTTCCTTTATTTAAAATTCTTTGTAGACTATTCGCTGCAGTGCCATCCTTTTCAGATTTTAACTTGATAAATTAGTCCGTTTAGGATAGTTTTCTTTGAAAGTCTAAATATGTTCATTCGCTTTGATGTAGCCATTGATTAAAGCCAACTAATGCAAAGGGCTCTGTGTAACGAACCACATTGTTGTCTAAGCAACCTTATGGCTTAGTCCTTTTGAGAAAGCTTACGTTGCATATTTAATTCGGTAAATTACAGTATTTCATTCAACTGCATATTTTTAATATTTATAGATGGTTCTACCATGCTAGTTTAAAATTTTCTGTAATTAGATTCTTTTGAAAATACTCTCGTAATATTACTGTTAGTAGAGACGCTTTATTAGTGTACGAGGGCGATACGTAAAGTAAGTTCTTTTTAGTTATTAAAAAAAATAATACATGAAGAGGTTTCTATTATATACAACTTAAAGCTACTACTTTCAGCTATTATTCGATATAGTTGCATTAAGATGTTCTGCAGCTCACTCGTTCCATAAAGTCGACAACAAGGGCATTTAGCTTTCAGAAAACATTTGACGGCATTTGAAAAGTTTCCTCGTAGGCGAGTTAGCGCGACCCTACTGCATTGAGTGCCTTTTCGTCTCAACGATGACATAAGCGCCCCAAGTCTCATCACCTGTTACGATATGCCTGAGGAAATATTCACCTTTAGCATCGTAACGTGTCAGAAAAGTTAGAAGCGATTTCATTCTCTTTGTTTTATGGTCTTGTTTTGGCACCCGTCCTGAAAAAATTTTGTGGAAACCTAAATGTACTGTAACAATCTCGTACAATACTGTACGTAAAATTTGAGGGAAAGAGGCACTCAGTTTTGTGAATGTCAATTCCCGGTTTTCACGATTTTTTCCACCATGCTGTCACTAGCATTTTGTCTGAACAAAATTCACGATTAATCTTAGCATAATAGAACGCAATTCACAGTTCGCGGGATTTTCAATTACAGCAGCCATTTTAAAAAAACAAGAGAGCAAGAAAAAATTTCTAAATGATTCTCTCGTTAGCATTTCCAAACTCACACTGAACCAGATTACACCGCAGCGCTACGATCGCACCTATATTACAATTCCTCTGGCGGAAGCGAAACTTACTTTATGAATCCCTTGGTATATTGCCGATATTGGATAGGAATTGTATATTAATTATGTTATTTTTAACAAGGCATAAGATTCAGTAACGAAAGACTCGAAGAAAATACATTTGACAATTAATTCACCAAAATTCCTGGCGTTAGTAAAGTTTAAATACATTAAAAAAACAAAAGAATTAACGTTACGACACAAATGTAGATGATAATAGGTAGGTAATGAAAATAAAAAATAGGATTTAGAATAACACAAGTGTGTGCTTTCATAAATAAGCTAAATAAGTACGTGACATATGATTAGTAATCAAGGGCGACAAAAGGAGAAAATAATTGTAACGACCGGTTTAGATGTAAATCCTTTAAACATGTTTCTATTGTGTGCTACTAACTGCTAGCCAATCAGAATGTAGAAAAGTGTGAGTTTTTAATTTGTATTTATCACGATTTAATAATATAAAAATAATTATTAATAAAATTAAAAAAAGGGGACAACTTTCTCCTCTTTCTTTCCCTTAGGAAACCTCAGGATGTAGATCGACTCTGCCAAATAGCGAGGCTATTCATCATATACATCCAGAAGTAAATGAAAACTTGAAAAGGAAGACAATATGTTTAAACTACAATAACTTAACCAATTCCGCTACATGCAGGCAAAATTTACGTACGCTTCATTAAATACATATTGCATTAAGAATTATGCGAACTGATATGAAAAGGGCATATACGTTGAGACTTTTGAGACAACATATTTCTATATAATACTCTAAATCGCTTTACAAACAAGTATTTCAACTCACTGTTACAGCATTATACCACGTGGCCCAAAAGTCGCGCAACGTCAAAATGAAATACACATGCGCCATTCTCCCCCTACTAATGCAAGGTTGACGGCTGGTCTGTCGGCAGTACAGCGGTTGTCTGTATGTGAAGCAATATCTTGTCGGAGTTTGTAAGTGTGTGAACGCGTTATCATGGCAACAAGCCCGCATTATCGGTATACCGTAGCGCAACGGGTATTCTTGGTGTCTTCGTACTATCGTTACCATGCTGATTATGAACACAGTTTTTCTGATTTCGCGGTAAAATTCCCTGACTGTCAAGTTCCGAGGCGTGAGACTGTTTATCGCTTGATAAAAAGATTCGAAAAAAATGGTTCTGTTGATGATTCCAAGCGTACAGGCCGGCCACGTAGTCTGAGGACAGATGATAACTTACAAACTGTAGCCCAGAGTTTTATTGATCTGTCCGAAAAACCGCAAATGAACTGGATATTTCTCGTTCTACCCTACAGCGAATAATGAAGGAACTAGGTTTGAAGGTTTACAGACCACGCCTCTTACAAGCATTGACAGAAGATGATCCGTATCGTCGGCTACAGTTTGCAGAATGGTATGTCATTCAATTTGAAGCCTTTCAAAATTTCTTCCAAACAATTTTGTGGTCGGACGAAGCTCAATTTAAATTAAATGGGCGCATCAACAGACACAATTGTGTGTACTGGTCCACTGAAAATCCGCATATCACCATTCAAGAAGAATTAAACGTGCCTGGAGTAACGGTATGGCTTGGTATTTGCGCCTTCGGAATCGTCGGCCCCTATTTCTTCGACAATACTGTAACAGGTGTTGCATACCTCGATTTGTTGATGGAACTGCGTGAAGAACTTGCCAATAACCCAGTGTTTGCTGGTCAATGTTTAACTCTTCAACAAGATGGTGCTCCAGCACATTACGCTTTAATTGTTCGCGAATTTCTCGATGAATTTTTCCCCGGATGGATTGGAAGAAGAGGTCAAGTCGAATGGCCTTCGAGATCTCCGGACGTAACCCCACTAGATTTCGCTGTGTGGGGTATTTTAAAGGATAAGGTATTCCATCATCAGTTGCCGGATATTGAGACCATGAAAAATGTTATAACCGAAGAAGTCGCCAAACCCAATGATGACAAACAATTACTTCGGCGCATTTGTAACGCGGTTAAAAAGCGATGTCTGAGATGCACTGAAGAAGGTGGAGGACACTTCGAACATAAGCTGTGATCCCAAAGAGTCAGTTTTTGTTCAAACATATTTGTATTATTTTTATTATAGAAGAATAAATTTTGTATTTGTACTACACAATTTCGTTTCTTCTTTTTCATTCGGTTGCGCGACTTTTGGGCCACACTGTATACATTGGGTATTTGAAATGAGTAAGAACGCTTACATAATACTGTTGAATGAATAGGTGATACTTACCAATCTTAAATTAGCATTGTGTACATCAGTGCAAAGCCAGGTAAATTTCTTGTTATTTTTAAAAGAAATTTGTGAAATCAAGTGGAATAAGTGAGGTCAAAAGGAATCTATCAATTGAAATATTGAAAATGCGCGCTAGAAATGAACAAATAATAACAATTGCAAAATAATTAATGAAAGAGTGGAATGGACACAAGTATAAATATGTATAAGTGCAACCAAAATATTCGCAAAATAACAAAATAACAAAAAATCATGCTATAATTAAACATAAATATATATGTGTTTATTTCAGAAGAGAGTTCTAATAATGTTATAAGTACCGCTATATCAATAACTCTTAAATTAATTTATAAATATAAAAGTAGTAATTTACAAATGTCCAAATCTGCTTATAACCATAACAAAGTACAAACAGTAAACACCGGTGTTATGCATGATGGAATGATTCATATGCTAACGTGGTGAATTCTCTGAGGCTTAAATTGAAAACATCAAAATTGAATGCAAAATTGTTGAAGTTTCCAGCAATATAAATTAATACGAATGCAAATAATACAAAGTTCTGGAAAAGTTTACATGTAGAGTATTGGCGTTATGGGACAAATGGTGAAACAATAAAATCGAAAATAGCTAGTAATTGAGGGCTCCAGTGCAAGAACCAGGTATCTCCAAAATGCGAAATTTTACAGGGGGCGAAAAAACACTTCTATACATTTACGTTTCATAAATTTGTATTTTTTAAGTTTCGTGCAGAATTCAGGCTGCAAATAACGAAACCTACAATAGGTATAATTTGGTTTTAAACAATGGTAAAAAAATTATCATGATATTAATAATGGAGATACCTGGTCTTTGTCAATTATTTTTAAAAAAAATTGATCGCCGACAACTTTATTATTTTTTTTATTATCAAACGGGCGTACACATGAAACAGAACATAATCTGGAAATAAAATACTAACAAAAAGAAAACACTAAAACTTATTTTGGTGCATTTTCGCAACACATAAAACTGGAAATTGTCTCATCATTCTGAGTCACTATATTCAGAATAGTCCGAACCTGCATTCTCTGCCACTTCTGCCTTTGATTGACGTTGTGCTGCTTCAATGTTATTATAGAACCACATATCGCATTGTGCCACATATGCTCTAGCGAGATCCATTACATGCTTAAATTTATGTGGTTTTAAAATCCGTTTGTTTATGTATAGAAGTACTTTATCATAAGCCGGCAAAGAAGGGTTTTCACCTTTTTTCAAGATTACGAAACTTGAATATGTTGGTATCCCAACAGTTATACTACACTGTATATCGGGCATTTCCTGAGAGTCATATTTAAATAGTCTATACTTTGATATCGCATACTTATCTTTTTTTGTAGAGACTGTTTTGCGAAATATTGGTAAGAAGTGGTCCTTGAAGTTTATAATCATGCCCTGAGTAACGTTTATGATTTCAAATTTCTTTCCTGCTTCACGGATAATTTCGTGATACTCTTCAGGCAAATAAATCCGGTCATATGTCTTCTTCTTAATCTCTATGGCGCCGAAGCTTCGTTCGCAGGGCAAGAAGCTGTGGCCCGGTTCAGGAAACCGATGTGTAATAGTGGAAAATTTTCCAAGTTTTACGACGGTGAATAAGAACTGGATTAATACGTAATTTTTGTTTTGAGAACTTGCAGTTGTCCGAAAACAAATAGATATGCTTGACTTCCGATCTAATAAAAATTGTTAAAGAAGTGATGTAAAAAGCTAATCACTTCATTTTGCCCTTTAGCTCCTACTGTCTCATCATAAACATAAAAATAACTTGTTTTTGAACTGCCAACGTGTATACAAAAATTGTACACCCATAACTGTATTTTATAAAACACATCACCGCTTGGAGCTACTGGAAGTGACATATTTTGTTGAAAGTCGAATGTAACCACCTCAACAGAAGAATCTTCACGAGCAAGCTGGGTCTTTGTCTTCAAATCTTTATAAAATGTTTCTGCTTTGGTGACATGTAAATCTTTTAAAGTCTGAAGAGCCCTTCTTTCTTCTTCGTTATCGGCAGATTCTATTTTTTTCAGTAACATATCACACTTTGAGCAGGTGCCTGACTTTGGTTTGCCGAAAGAAAGTTTAAAATTCTCCATAAAATATTTTCTATAAAAGTCATACTTAACTTTAGGATTAGCTGCTTTGCTTTCTTGCAGCAAAGCATATTGTTCGGGTTCATATTTCTGCAGATACAAGTTGCGCATTTTTGCTGTGTTCAAGTTTGATGATAAATATTTATGTTTGACGTTGTCCTTTCTACTGTAGTGAGATATATATCTGGGGAAACTGTTAATGTGTCCTGCAGTTTGATGTAAGACTACATTTTCGATCTTATTTGGCCTGTTTTGGTGAAGTCCTCTTGCATCTACAGGGGCTGTACAGGAGGTTTTTAAATGATTTGCCACTCTCTCAAGGCAACTTTTGGCTATATCGAAAATTGAGAGCATCGCGTTCTTACAAACTCTGTAGTCATCTGCGTGATTTGTTATCTAGAAAATTAATAAAAATGAACTATACGAATGAGCCATTTACCAAGAATTTTTGTGTGTGTATTGTCTTGTTATTAACAACTTTTATAGCAGAGACAAACATTACTTACAACGTATTCATACGAACCAGTCTTAGGTTTGCCAGCTCCAGATCCAGGTCTATGCCTCTTTACATCCTTAACTTTTATAAGCCTAGCCAAGAAAGAGTCTTGTAGGTCTTTCGATTTCAGCTGGTAGAAAGATTCTCGTACTTTATGTCTAACTTCTGCGGTAATTTTTTCAAAGCACTTTAACCTTCACGAACAAGGCTTTCCTTCTTTCTTTGCAGGCACAACATGACCACTAGTATTTAAGTATGCCAAGCCATAAGTTCTACACTTTTTTGATATAGATCTCTTCCATCGATGTTTCAATATGATTATTTTTTTACCCTTCTGGGGATTCGCATTATGTCGAATTTCATCATCATCAGATTCTAATTCCGCCTCCGAAACAATAAAATCTTCATCATTATCGGTGTTTGTACTTTCAAACGGTTCTTCCGCATATTCAGACTCGGAAGTTGACATGATATAATATATTACCAATATATAGCAACAAACAACACGTATGTAAATCACTACGTACTTTCCAGCACAGCAAAACAAACGTAAAACATAACCTAACTAACAATGTTATGAAATAATATGCGCCTGCGCCCAGTAAAAAGTCGACGAATTGTACGCTGCAAGAACAAGTTATATCCAGGAGATATCTCATTATTGCACAGTAAAATTTATATGGTATCTCCATTCGCTAATATATCTAAGCAACGCCGCGGAGGAGATATACTGTTCGTGTAACGAACGACAGAGAATTTTAAAATAGACATATCCGTATATAAAACTCATTTTCCCAAAACAGTGGAGATACCTGGTTCTTGCACAGGAGCCCTCAATTGTGAATCTTTATTTGAAGTGAAAAGCAATTTATACTCGCAGATATTTCTTCTGTCTTTCAAACACAAGCATTTAAACTCAGTTAGTAAAAAAAGATAATCATAACCTTTACGAAAACACAAAGCTTTTAGAAATTTTTGTTGTACTCGTTTAATAGCGTTATAAATAATTGTAATAAGGAAACCATATTTCGCTTTCATATTCGAACACTTCAAACGAATAAATTATAAAGTCTCATTAATGGGGCGATTTCGTTAAATGGTTTGAAATTTCTTAACGAAAAAATCGAGCATTCTAAGAGACTTATTTTACGCAAAATTCAAATGATGCTTGAGTGAAAGTCTCTGATCAAATACAATACTTGAGGGATGTTCGGCTCGTGGACCAAATGTTTGCGATGACTCCGATTTCGGGCGATGTTGCTTCAACCCCGGTTACTAGAATCACGACCTAGATGTTTCTTCACCATGCACCGGTTGTAAGGCTGTATACACTTCGATTTACAATGCTTGAATAATTTGAGAAAATTAGGCTTTAAGAAACGTTTTACTTTACGCTGCATACAAATAGCATAATATTTACAAGCATTTTTCTCATAACATGTATGATATTGACTAATACTTAACGTCTTGTTTGGAATTTTTTTAACGGGTTTTGCATGCTTTTATAGAAAGGAAAGACCAACGTTAGTATTATGTTTTTTACAGAAATGTTAAAAAATGTAACGACATACTGATAAGAAAATATTTTAATAATTAAGTTCTATAATTATCTGATAGTATGTATGGACATAATTTGTGTTGGTATTTAGGTTAAAAATCCATATATTTATGTCGATTAATGTATAAAGTACATATTATTTAACAGCTGATATTTTAAAGTTATGCCTTAAATACTTTTACTTGTGTTTATATATATGTGTACTCGACTAACTGTCTATATAGACTATACGTGTATTAAATTATTATAATATTTATTACTAAAAAAATAAATAAACATTTTTTTAATTATTTTCTATCATCGCTTATGTTTGTCGGCTGTTAATTATATAATAGTGTTATAGTTTATTTCAAATTATAAGAATATAACTTTGAACGGCTCCAATGCTTTTATTTCACCACCTGCGGCAATAACTACCTGGCCGCTGAATACGATTATCTTTTACGCAAACAAATTGCTGAGGTCGGTAATGACAAAATTTAAGTAAATTGTAATTACTGCAATTTAGATGAAATAAAATTTAATAATAATATAAGTACCAACAGTTGTTAATTTGAATATATAGTTAAATAGTCATTAAATTACAATTTAGATGAAATAAGTGCTTATATTTATTAAATTAAGTAAATATAGTTAGGAGAGTTGGTATATATTACATCTAATATTGAGTCTATTTATCATTTATTGTTAATTTTTACTGCTGTATACATATTTGATTTTTCTCTCTTTACTTAACGAACATGTGGCGACCTTTTGCTGAAAGTGTTAGTGATTATGATGTGGATAGTGATAATACTGTTGGAGCACGACCGAGAAAGCATATATCAGAAGATGCAAAATAGATAATTTTCAATGTCTATCATACCCTGATGGAAGAAAATAACGAACTACAAACCCAGAACATTCAACGAACGTCGCAATTAACCAACGTGCCTTTTGGAACAATATATAAAATAATTAAGAATAACGCAGGGCCTCGAAAGCAAAGAAGTGACAAAGGAGCACCGAGAAAAATTGAATGAAGAGTATGAAATTGATACTATTAGGCAGCAAGTATACTCCTTCTACAGAGGAAATGTTGTATCTAAACTTGACTGCTTACATAAAAGAATCAGTGATGAGCCTATAAATATTCAGTGTTCTAAAGCAACCTTGTGGCGGATGCTAAAGAAAACTGGTTTTAAGTTTGGCACTATAGACAAACGTCGCACAATTATGGAAAGCCCGAGGTTACAGAAACTTCGATGTGAATACTTAACGGCAATTAGAAGGTATAGACAGGAAGGACGATTCATATGTTATTTAGACGAGATGTGGTATGACACCCATGACACAATTTGCAAAGGTTCGGTCGATATGTGTCAATTGGACGCGCCGGTTTCGAGAGGGAAGAGAATAATCATTCTTCATGCTGGGTCAGAAAAAGAATGGATCGAACAGCCGCTATTATCTGCTAAAAATGTTAAATCCTCAAGTTTAGATTACCATGAAGACATGACCTCATCTTTATTTGAAGAATGGTTTTGTGACACTTTGCTGCCAAATTTACCAAAATATAGTGTGATAGTGATGGACAACGCTCCGTATCATTCTCGACAGCAAACCAAAGTTCCTACAAAATGTAATAATAAGAAAGATATTAAAACATTTTTAGAAGCAAATTATTTATATTTTGAGGATCATTATACAAAAAAACAATTAATAGAGGTGATGAAGACAAAAGAATATTTAAAGGATTATTATGTTGATAACAGAGCCAAAGAAGCAGGACATACAATTTTGCATTTACCACCATACCTTTGCATTTTCAATCCCATTGAATTGATATGGGCCCAACTGAAAAATACCATAAGACGAACAAATCAAACACCGAAATTTAGTGAAAGTAGTGTATCACATAAAAAATGCTATGGAACATATAACTGCTGTAAATTGTAAAAATGCTGTTAAACACGCAATAGCAAAAGAGGACGAATATATGCGCATGTACAAAATAGTAGCACCTTTGATTATAAATTTGCAATACGATTCAGACACAGACACCGATTTGCAAGACGACTCAATCACAGATGATTTATGAAATGCGGTGACACATAAAAATTTTGTTGTGTATTACAAATAAATTAGCTTTATATATCTATATGTATCCACTACACATGTTGACACACGATTTGTAATTTTTTCTTTGTATATAAACCCAATGTACAGATATTTTTTATTATATACTTGAAATTAACAGCGTTTTATTATTATATTATAGGGCCCTAATTTATAGTAAATACGGCCCCTAGATTCATACGTTGCAAATAGGTAAACCGTACTCGTTCAATAAGGAGACCAGGTATAATAATTATCATCACAGAAGGTGGTGCAATAAAAGCATTAAAGCCGTTCAAAGTTATATTCTTATAATTTGAAATAAACTATACACATATATCGCTCTTGATTTATCCATTGGCGTAGGAATCATTGATGTAAAAAACAGTACTATGTAGGTATAATAACGAATAATTTTACTATTATAGCATCGTATTAGTTATGCACAAATAATAGTAATCTTAAGTTTGTTGTTGTTAATAATTCCATATGTTTTTGTCGAGACTTAGTGAGGAAGTCTTAATTACCGAACCCATTTCCCACGAACAATTTGGCTTCCGAGAATCTTTGTCATGCGATTTTCAACTTTTCCACCTGACGGAAGCCATAACGGATTGCTTTCGAGCAGAGATAAACCACCGGTGGTGCGGTTTTCTTGGACTCAGCGGCGGTTTTTGATTTAGTCTGGTACAGGGGCCTAATATACAATATGATCAAGGTAGGCATAAACCAAGGCTTGGTCGGCCCGATAAGAGCATATTTGAGTGGAACGGTTCACGCCGGAAAAGCGGCCAGTGTCCCAGGAGGGTACCTTTTGGCTCCGGAACTGTTTATTGTATACATGGCAGAGATGCCGGGAGAGGTGGCTGTCGAAATTGCAAGCTATACTGATGATACAGCAATCTATACTACTAACAAAAGAGACGACATAATCTGTCATCATCTCGAGCGAACCATCGATAGCATAAGGCACTGGGTTGACTGATGGAGACTGAAAATCAATGAGTCTAAGTAGGTTGCCGTTAGATCTACTAAAAAACTTGCACCAGCTAGTGATTTTATCACGACTGGCGACACAGAACTCGGCTAGTCCCAGTAGACCAGCGGCCTGATATTGGACTTGTGGATGACTTGGAGACCTCATGTGGAGGCCATCAAGAAAAAATATCTTGGAGCCTATTGCCGCTCCTGGGGCGTCAGGGTCTACTCTCCACGGACGCAAAACTACAAATCTAGACGGCTAGTCTGAGGTTGCAACCTACGTTTGGGGCCCTGATATGGGCGACCGTCGCCAAAACACACATGAAGAACCTGGAGGCCATCCAGAACAATATGTTGAGGATGATTACGGCCCCCTGGTGTAAACGAAACACTCAGTTGAGGGCGGACGTCAACATGAAGAGCCTTGAAAACTATCTTTGCGAATTGGCTCAGGGCATGTAGGGCGAGCTGCGATCTCAATTAACACACTGGTGGAGAGACTCACATAGAGACATGAAGGACGTCCGCGTCCGAAGGCGGTGGTTAGACGCCTGGGAGATATACTACGCCCTCCCATAGAGTGCCACCTCCTCTAACGTGGGACCAAGCCGAACCCCGATTCTTGATCTTCATGGACCACTCAATGGTTGATCCGGGAGCAAAGAAAATGACAACGCAAAGCGTCCCGCAGTTACAACACAAAAAACCCGTGACATCTGGGGTTGAGAAACGACAAAGGGGCTCAAGGACCATTGTTCAGACCTAGAGGAGGCCACACACGTGATTTTGTTTCCAAGCCCGACCTTAAATCAAATAGGAAATAATATACAAGGGATAATGTTTTTCTTCAGCTCAAATAAAAAATGATATTAATTATGCAATCATTCTCTGATATTATGTGTTTTCCGGGCTCACGTATAATTTCAATCCTATTGATTTTGAAAACGATAAACTCTACAAAAACTAAACAATAATATTATTTTGGGGGGAATATGGCATAGATTCTAAAATTTAATGGGATTTTGTAAAATTTATCCAAACAAAATATTTTGTTTCAGTTGCTGTCTACCTACGGCTACGCTTGAGTTAGCTTTTACTTTTCGAGTTACTGTTAAAAAGTAGGTCAGGAAAAATTAAAAATATTAGGCGATGTTAGCGATAAAACATGTTTTTCAACCCTGAGATATAGCTGAATTTATATTTTTCTGATAAAACTTTACCACCCTGTATCTTAGTTAACAAACGTTTAAGAGAAAAATTTTATAGACAAATTATTTTAGCGCAAGGTAAATTCGCTCACGAATTATTTTGATGAATGAATGGGATATCCTGTATATTATTATCTGAACAACCCAGAGTAGCTTTAATATATTGGGCTATAACTAAACCGCGCCAAAAGATCTTTGAAACATTATGACTTAATTAATCGGAATACTAATTTTTCAAAACTCTCCTTAATGTATATATTACAAAGCAACTAGTTTTTGTCATAAAATTTCTACACAACTTAGGTCCACGTGTTTTACACAATAGTTTAATCGCTACTTGAAACTATGAACAATTTGTGAGATCGTAATCCTTAATTTTTTATTTTTTTTTGTACACGTGATTTTGATTCATTTAATTTACGAGACTCGTACCTGTCATATCATGGATAGGATGGCTAGAATTTTTCCTAGATATGTATTTCAGTTAAATACTTCCCTCGCTTTGATTTATTCTTTGGACCAGACCTTTTTTTCAACCAACAGACCTAGTCCTAAAGTTTTGGCTAACTTTAATTGAGAAACATTTAACTAGATATAAGTTCCACAAAACAATTTGACTTGAATTGAATGTGCACTTGTATATAGCCATCTGTCAATTTTACATTATTATAATTACATGGCGATCAATTTTAGCCTTTTTTTTCATGGAAAATGTTTATTTAGCAACTCTGAATGGAAACAAAAATTGGGAAACTTTTAACTAATTACATATGGATTTTTTTTGAAAGAATTAAGTCGATCTGGATTTTAATTATAGCTTTTCATTATTTTGTATGGAACAAAGTTTATTGTTGTTCTGTTTTCAGTTAGTAATTTAAGGGTGGGTTCGACCTTTGAATTTTTCTGATAATTATCTCTTTTCTTCCAAGATTTGATAGATTTTTGTCGATAAATTTGTATTAATTTTCAATTCTATCAATGTAGCCTCAATTTAGCTTTCTTCCATAAGATTGTTTTTATGGTTTTATTAACTATGAAGTTCAATTAAGCTTATATAGAAACTGCTATTAATAGTAATGCAAAACTTTTTTGTTAAACTATTTACTTTCGGACCATACGGCGTGCCTCAAGTTACTATTTTGGAACATACGTTGTTTTTATTTACATCAATGATTTGACCGCCTACATAACAGAAGCACAAGCGATACTTTATGCTGATAACATAAGTATTATTTGTAATTTATCTATCCTTGCAGGCATTTCATACAAAGCAATCGCTATAATTAATGATGTTCAAAACTGACGACATTTAACCATTTAGTTACAAACAAACAAAGAAAAATAAATTTTTATATTTTCATAATAAATCAAAAGCTATCGACAATATATGCATTAATATTGAATATTCTTCTTTGGATTCTTCAACCAATATTTTATTATAGGATAGGGAGTATTTATTGATAAAAAATCAAAACATGCGAAAGTTGTAAAGTATGTTTTTCTCTTAAATAAATGAAAACAACTGCAATTTGGAAATGCTAAAAACTCTTGATTACTCCAATACTCCGACAATACTCATAAAATGAATGCAATATGTGATTATCAACTGAGATTCCTTGTGCTTACAGGGAAACTTTTATCTAAAAGTGGGCACTAACCATTCTATTTAATCTTAATTACAAATTTTCATGCCGATATATATTTAAAAGTAAGCAAATATTAACTTTTAATGATACAAAGGTATTTTTAATAATATAAAATATTATTAAAAATCTGGTGTGAAGAACACAAATACAGGTTCACTATTAATATTTTTTGTGAACGTGTCCGAACATATCCCTCCCCAGAGACGTAGATATGTATTTCGCATTTCTACAGGCTCGTCGGTACGTCCCTGCTGGAGAAAGGATATTCTCAGATACATTCACAAAAAAGAACCACATCACCGAAATTATCCAGACCGGGCGTAGAAGTAAATTCAGCGCTGCCTATTGTCAGACAGCCGAAGTACCTCGCCCCGTCCACATAACCAATGTGAAGTAACGACGCCTTTCCAAAGGTGGCACAGCCAATCTCTCTAGAAACTGCATTTTGTTTGTGTCTTCACTCATACTACGGACTAACCGCATGTGTAATGTATCAGAATAATTGAAACATACATGAGTAGGTAAACCCCACCAGTTTTGTATAATACAAAGGTATTTTCAATAATATAAAATATTATTAAAAATCTGGTGTGAAGAACACAAATACAGGTTCACTATTAATGTTTTTTGTGAACGTGTCCGAACATGGGTGTCTGGGGAGGGATATGTTCGGACACGTTCACAAAAAATATTAATAGTGAACCTGTATTAGTGTTCTTCACACCAGATTTTTAATAATATTTTATATTATTAAAAATACCTTTGTATTATACAAAACTGGTGGGGTTTACCTACTCATGTATGTTTCAATTATTCTGAAATATAGCTTTTAGTGTTTAATAAATCATTCATATTTTCTCTATTTGTAAAAATTTACGAACTGTACTACATGTATTGAGTGCTATTGATCGCCGAATTAATTCATGTACTCTGGATGGTAATTCCGATAACTTGATACCATTTGAGAACTGATGGAGTGTGATCACACTAACTGATATAATGCGGACAATATTATATACGCTTTTCTGTTCCCAGATACGTTGACGTTTTATCTTCAGTGGTGTGTTTTGTCAATTTTGCACGTTTGCTACTAATGTTATTGTCTGTTGGTACCACGATGTCTATTAAGTACATGATGTGTTCCACTTTATCTTGAAACACGATGTCTATCCTATTTGCAGAAATTTGTTTGTTTGCGTGTATAGGATTGTTTCAGCCCATACTTGATGAAATTCCATTTCAACTATTATAGGGATAAAATGGAAGAAATTTTAATGAATTTTACTACTTCTTACTTCACAAAGTTATGATCGTTTCACTCATACAGGAGCTTCGTCAGACATATAACTAACTTATAAGTTGAACTGAATAGCTAACTTGTAAGTAAAAATAGTGAAATTCATTAAAATTTGTTTTATTTTATCCCGATAATAGTTGTTTGTATGTATTTTCATATCCGGCTAGAGTTTGTATTTCTGGTTTTCAAGAATTGTTGTAGGTGTATATTTATAGTACGGTGTAGATGTGCAATGAATGAAGTTGCATTTTTGTGCTATTGCTTGGTGTAGTATCTTAGCTGCATTATTATTATTATTACTATTATTATGGCGTCGAGTTATATCACACATCCTCAGCCTGCAGCCGGGAAATATTTTACTCTACCCACATATCTCACGGTATGTGCTCGGTGGTACGTAGTGTTGGCATAATCATAGAAATATATTGTGTAATTTATTGCTATTGGTTTATTTCTTATTTCCAAAATTCTTGAGATTATATAAGTTTATATCGGGGTGTTTAATCAGCTATTTAAATTTATTCTATTTATTTATTTCTATTTACAAACTAAACTACATGGTTTGACTATTATTGATCGCTGCATTAATTCGTGGCCTTTATATGGTAATTTTAATGATTCGAGAGTTTTAGTAAACTGATGGAGTGTAATTCCAGTAACTAATATGATGAAAGGTACGATAATATAAGTTTTTATGTTTCCAGATACGCTAAGGTTCCATCTTCGGTAATGTGCATTTTTCAATTTTGTTTGAGTGTTTGCTGTTAATGTTATTGTCTGCTGGTATGCCTATGTCTACTAAGTATGTGAAGTGTTTCACTTTATCTTACGGTCTCTGGTCTATTTGCTCAAATTTGTTTGTCTGTATGTATTGTGATATCCCAATAAAGTTTGTATTTTTGATTTTCAAGAATTGTTGTAAGTATATATTTCTAGTAGACAGTAGATATATCATTAATGAGGTTATATTTGTGTGCTATTGCTTGGTGTAGTATTTTACCTGCACTATTATGTCTATTAGTATATTCTGTTCCTGCGAGTGTTTTACATCCTGTAGTAATATAGCCTCCTGTTTCAGGGTGTAAATTGCATCTCCTGCAGCTCTCTTTCTGAATGTTTGTGTCTTGAATTATGTATTTCCTATAGTTTCTTGTACATATTTCTTGATCTTGTATTGCTGAGATGAAACCTTCGGTTTTTGGAAAAAGTAGTCCACCTCCTAGTCATTTATAACTATCAGCAACACTTATGTTTTCTCTTGCCATATAGGAGCGATGTTGTCCATAGAGTTTTTTCTCTTACAATATTCTTCTTCATTTTCATGCACGTTAAATCGTTTTATGAATCCTGTATAGGGTGTGTATGGTTCTTTAGTGTCAGGTTTAACAGGGTCCAGTTCTAGTCTAATTTTATTATTGCGATCTGTAAGTTATCGTCTTTGTCGTGAAAGTATTGACGAAGGTTGCGCATTTGTTTCGCAAGGAGTGCGTGCACATTAGATATTCGTTTTCCTCCTAATTTTATATTTAGTGTTATTCCTTCAACGCAAAGATTTGGATGTAGTTTTCTGTATTCTTACATGTGCCTTTGTCGTATTATTATTAAGATCCGTCTGTGTCCATTCATTTATTCCAAATATGTACGTTAAAGTAGATATTGCGAAGGTGTTAAAAATTTTTTGAATTTGGATATGATTTAAGGATGCCAATTAGTTTACGGGTGTACTGTTGTTAGAGACTGGACGTATCAGGTCGAAATTATGATGGACCATAAATATAGTCTATAACATAGCTAAATACAACACGCAGTTATTGATTACCCAGGCCTGCGTTTTTTAACTTTCTAAAAATTGTTTTAAATTTGATAGCTGATTCGTATGTGTTTTTGGGCGCTGAATCCAAATATGAACTCTATTTTTCTCCATCACGTAAGGATTTTTCACAAAAAGGCTTCAAATTATATTTTTTAAAAATTAAAAATAATTTTTAGTTACATTTTGAATTTATTTACAAAGGATATAAAAAACAAAATTACTTACAAATATCATTAAATCTAATGAAAAGAAACAGTAAAATACTATTTATGTCTTTACAAGTCCTTCTAATATCCTTTTCTTTGTCTTTCCATACTCCTTTTTGTGCTTTTTCTTCTGTAATCTCGTAGTTGACCATCCCTTTTTAACATCCAACAATAATCAGCTATCATGCTTATATTCCATCTTCCTTGGTATCTTCTCTCCATCTCTTTTAGGTCTTGGTGGAACCTTTCCCCGTGCTCCTCACTTACTGCACCAATATTTTCAGGGAAGTAGTCGAGATGCGAATCTAGAAAATGCACCTTCAAACTCATGTTACAGCCTAAGGTTTTAAATTTTTCTAAAATATTTTGCAAAATATTTTTATAATCTTCATGTTTTTTCTTGTCAAGAAAATTTGTAACCACATTTTTGAAGGCTATCCATGTTTGGCTTTCTGCTTCCTCCATTTTAGATTCAAAATTTTCATCTTTCATAAGCTTTCTTATATCCGGCTCAACAAAAAACCCTCCTTTATCTTTGCTTCTGACAAGCGAGGAAACAGGCTGCAAAGATACTTGAAGCACTCTCCATCTTTTTTTAATGTCTTCACAAATTGTTTCATTAACCCTAGTTTTATATGTAATGGAGGAAGCAAAACTTTGCTCGGGTCTACTAGACTTTTTCTTTCAAAGTTTTTCATTCCAGGTTGTAAGGTTTGTCTTGGTGGCCACATCTTTTTACAATAGTGCTGCTTTCTATCACGACTATCCCACTCACACAAAAAACAAGGATATTTAGTATAACCGCTTTGTTGTCCAAGTAACAAACAAAGACCTTTTAAATCACCACAAATTGTCCAGCCTTGATCCTTGTAACGAATTTTAATTAAAAGCAGCTCAAGATTTTCATAACACTCTTTTAAATGAACTGAATGTCCCACTGGTACAGAAGCATATTTACTTCCATTGTGAAGAAGAACGGCCTTAAGGCTCCTTTTTGAAGAGTCAATAAAGAGTCTCCATTCAGAAACATTATATTCTACGTGGAATTGTTCCATGAGCCCGGGTACATCATTACAGAAAACTAGTGCATCTTCTTCGGAATAATATCGAGCAAACTCTTTTTCTCTGTTCCTAAACCAGTAAAATGTTATGCTAGGTGCTAACAATTCTTTTTCTTTCAACCTTGAGCCTAAAAGCTCAGCTGAGTCCTTAGGAAAGTTTAAGTTCCTCACCAAATCATTTAATTCAGATTGGTCAAACAGTTTTGGCTCATCACTTCCAGTATCATAGTAATCACTTCCCTCATCCAGTTCACATGCGCATGTACGTGAAACCATTTCGTCATCAGATACATCATCTAATGTATCTGGTAGTGAAGGAACAGGTACTTCTGGTCCATGAGGTATAGAACGTGTTGCGGATCGAAGGTTTGGGTAAACGATGTCCATTTTGTTTTTTAAATTGAATCCGTGTACTACACACGAACAAAAATAACAATCATCGCTATGATTGATCGGTTCTCTCCAAACCATAGGCAGTCTAAAGCAAAAAGACTGTTTTTTTCCTTGTGACCACTGGCGAAGCTCTTCAACACACACACTGAACAAACCTTATGAGGAGCCCAAGGTTTGTCTTGCAAGGTTTGTCTTGGTCTCCTAATTTCACACCAAAATATGCAAAATATACTTTTTTTTACAAAATCTGTAATGTTTCTTTGTTGTTTTTTTACTGTAAACTTTCCACAAATATAGCAGAAGGAGTTGGGTACATTGACACAGCCTCTTGATGCCATTGGAATTTAATTTTAAAAAACTCGTAAAATAAAAATTAAATTAACTCAGCAACTAATCACAAATATCAACTAATTACACAAATTCACACCACAGTTGTAAAGAAGATATTAAATGAACTAGAATTGTCTAGAATAGCAATATGTTTGTAGTGGAGGTGGGGAGGTAGACATGCAGTAACAGGAAGATGATGAGTCATGTCTTGCGACATGCTCAATTATTTCTATTTGTAACTTCTTTATCATAAATCTAGTGTATGTTTATTCAGAATATCAACTTCTTGCATCATCATAAGTAAAAAAAATATAATAGTTCATTTAAACAACGGTTTAACAAAATTGTCCTTTTCAAAAAGACTAATACATGCAGATAGGTCAAAAAACCCCAGATTGTAAAAAAACCTTACGTGATGGAATTTTTTAAATAATTTTCCCATGTTCAGCACCAAAAAAATCTATTGAAATCACTGTATAAAATCCAGACAATTTTACCATCGCAGGCCTGTGTTATCGGTTAACGGCACATCCGTTTTTTGTCGTTGAATTTTGACGCAATTACTTCAATATTACAGCTAAATTTATTTTTCTTTCTTCTTTTATAATTTATTTTATTTATTAGTTTATATCGGGTAAGATAAATATAGTACGGTGAGTTAGGTTTTTTTTTCATTGTTTTAACTTTAAGTGTCCAGTGAATTTTGTTAAGTTTCAATAACTTACGCATACATTTTTAATTTTCCTTTATTTAGATCTGGAACATTGTTTAAGTTACTTTTTCAGATATGATATGGAACAAGGTCGAGAATGCCATCGTGAAACAATGGCGAGTTGGATTTAGGGTTAAACTGATTGTGTGCCCATTGCCAGTGATTCCGAAATTTATTGCAAAGTCTGTTAAATATCGGTAAAAAATTCCAAAAAATCACACGTAAAACGTCACTTAGCATCGAAAACACATACACAGAAATTAGACTCGTTGTAATCTGACAATTTTAACGAAGATCTCGGTGAAACTTTTATGGCGACATATATTCCATTAAATAAACTTAACAATCCTTCCTTCAAAACATTTCTCCAAAAATATACTGGTCGAAGTGTTCCTGATGAATCCTCCTTATACAAATATTATGTTTCTAAGTGCTACACCAAAGCAGTAGAACGCATTAGAAGCCATCTTTCAAATCAGTACCTATGGATAAGTGCCGACGAAACTGTCGATATATTAGGACGCTGTGTAGTAAGTATTGTAGCAGGTGTACTACCTCCAACTATTCCATATAACGCATATGTAATAGAAACAAATGTTGTAAATATAGTTGATGCGGAAGCAGTAGCTAAAACCATCTACGAGAATATGCACCAAATGCTTCATTCATACGACAAAAATAAATACTTCTATTTGTCAGTGACAGTGCTGCATATATGTTAAAATCAGGCAAACTATTAAAGGAAACATATCCTAATATGCTGCGTCTTACTTGTGTAGCATATGCTTCCACAGTATCTGTGAATATATCAGACACCTTTCCAGAAGTTGATAGACTTGTATCTGCTTTTAAAAAAGTTTTCAGAAAAGCACCATTGAGAGCAGCTCTTTTCAGGGAAAAACTTTCATCGCTGTCACTGTCTCTCTCTCAAGTAATAACTAGACGGGGAACATGGTTGGAAGCTACTAGTTTTTATGCAGAAAATTTCGATAGTTTACAAAATGTCGTTACATGTTTAAATGACGATGCTCGAAGTATTTCGGAGTGCAAGGAACTAAAACAAATTCCAAATAAAAAAAAATCAGTTGTACTTTCTTCAGGTGCACTTTGCAAATTTGCCATAACGAATTACTTATTTTGAAAATCAAAATCTCAAATTAAATGATAGATTAACCACATTAGATGTGGCTATTAACCCTTATCAGGGCAAGGGGGGGCTGCCAGGCCCGAGCGACGATAAAAAATTCGATATCTTAATGAGTAATTTTAGTACGACTTAATGCTCTTTAGAATTCCTCAGAAATGTTAACTACTGTTTTCTTGTTAAGTAATATTTGTTAAATTATGACTAATCGTTAGTTAATTGACGGATTGTACTTTAATATCCCATTAACGGGCAAGCCGGGCTTAGCAGGCCCATACTTTAGGCAATTATGGTAACTTTATTTTCCGTTTTTGTTTTCTAATCCTCTTTACGTAATTAGTGTTTCCGATAATTTTTGTGTCATTTGTGCAGCAAATACATTTGATGACGTATATAGGTCGTAATTTTTCGAGGAAAGTAATATTAGGTAAAGTAGGGGTTCCCTGTCTATTTGTATATATACGAGCATTTTTTGTTCATTGCTTTTAGTTTATGCATTATAGTGAAAGTGTTATAATCAGTCAGCAATGTCGAGAAAATTTTTATCGGACGCCGAACTCGCAGATATACTGGAAAACCTATCGGACGATGACCAGGCGCCTGTAAATTTTGAGTCGGATGTCGAAGATGGGGACGAAGAGGACCACCTTTCTAATGCTAGTGAAACGGAAGACGTGCAAGAAGGCAGTGAGGGACTGTGTGATACTCCTGTTGTCAGTATTTCCAAATTTATTGCTAAAGATTATTCAGTGTGGAGCAGCCAGCCTCCTTCGACAGGACGGGTTCGTTCGTGCAATATAATAAAATCGCAAATGCATAAAGTTATCTTACCGCCGGGAAAAATTGTTGAAGATCCAATTGATGCATTTCTCTTATTTATTGATGAAGCTGTACTTACCGAAATTGCTTCACATACAAACAAGGAGGCAGAGAGGGTACTGATAGATATTCCCTGGACACCATGTGATAATATCGAAATTCGCGCTTTTCTTGGTTTGCTTCTAACTGCCGGTCACCTAAGTGCTAATGATACTAGCTACGATGTGCTATGGAGTCGATTATATGGCCCTTCAATTTTTCGAGGAACGATGGGATTGAAGCGATTCAAAAGCTTGTTGCGATTTATACGATTTGATGACAAAGGTACACGTTCCGAAAGAAGGAAGAACGATAAACTTGCACCAATTCGAGTTATTTGGGAAAAAGTAAATAACAACCTGAAAAAGGACTACCTCCCCGGAGAAAACATCACAGTGGACGAACAACTTGTACCCTTTCGAGGAAGATGTCCATTTAGACAATATATGGCTTCCAAACCACACAAATATGGAATGAAGATCTGGTGGGCGTGTGACTCTCAAACCTACTATCCTCTAAATGGTATTCCCTATATTGGAAAGGAAGGAAATCAAATCTCCAAGGGCCTCGCAACACAGGTAGTGGAGCAGCTCGTACAACCGTATTATAATACAAACAGAAATGTCACATTCGACAATTATTTTACGGACTTATCATTAGCAAAAGCATTATTGACAAATGGGTTGACGAGCGTTGGTACCGTAAGGAAAAATAAACGCTTCATCCCAACCGAATTTTTGCCCAATAGAAAACGCGAAGAACAAACGTCCATTTTCGGATTTACAGAAAAAGCGTCTTTAGTGTCCTACGTTCCAAAGAAAAACAAAAGTGTTTTGGCTCTGTCAACGATGCATCATACTAATAATTGTAACGATGACGATAAAAAAAAGCCAGAAATAATTCTGTATTATAACAGCACAAAATGTGGCGTGGACACGTTAGACCAATTGGCTCATAAATACACATGTAAACGCAGAACAAATCGTTGGTCATTTACATTTTTTATGAACCTTCTCGACGTAAGCGGCATTGCAGCATATGTTACTTGGATGAATTTGAACCCAAATTAGCATAAAGCTAAACGCCAAAAAAGGAGATTGTTTCTAGTAGATGTATCTGAAAACCTAGTTCTTCCTCACATTCAAAGAAGGAAGGCGAATGGCCCTAACTGTTGTTTTAACTCTGTTTTTATATGTGTGTGTTTTATGTTTTTATTTTGATGGAAGCCATTTTCTTATTATTATTATGTACAGATTTTTAGAATGAACATCAAAATTGATTTAAAACATCTTCTGAGGAATATATGTTTAAGTTGTAAACTAAAAAATGAAAAATTAGAGAGATAGTAATTCGCTTTTATTTAATTAATGTCACGACGGTTTCGTCTTGGTTGTTATTTCAACCTTTGCTGATTGTAAAAATTCTCAAGGAAAATTCACCTCCAGTTAGTTATTAGACTAGCGCAGACATATAAAAATAAAGAAACAGTTTATAACGCCACTTAAAATCTAATTAGCACGCCACTGCAAAATAAAATAACCGTTTGTAGAAGATTAATTCGCTTTTTTTTTGCTTTTTATTTCTACGCTACAAGTATTACTGCATCAAAGATTTGTTACTCACAATTTAGTCCTTGTGATTATGGCAGATGCGCACTTTTTAAATAATGCATTAACTGTAATGTTCCGTTGAAGTCTTCATTTCTTCAATGCAAGTGCTCTTTCGCAATTATTCTTAATTGTAACAAAAGTGCAGAACAAGGGTCGCAATTACTCTAGAAAAGTTAGTTTTTACAGTTACTGGAAAGTTCAGGGAGCGCAATTTCTTTAATTTATAATAGATGGAAGAACGCCTTAGAATGCTTTCGCAAGCTGCAAAAAAAGTGTCGATTGATCATGCGAAAAAGTTAATCGTGAAATCGTTCAAGTTAAATACAATGCGTCAACTGCTTTCTAGACACAATCGGCATTATTTGTGTTTTATTTCTCGCCTTTCGTAGGTTGCATCTTGAATAAATGGCGCATTAAATGAATTAATGAGAGCTTGAATAGTATAAGTTTTATCTGAAGATATTAGAGAAAATTCAAGAATAATTAAAACCGCTTCAAGGCGTTAATTTACTAAAGCTACCTTCTATATTATAAGAGTTATGAAACTGAGTATACATCAGGGTGTTCTGAAAATTTTTAGTAGTAGGCCTTGTATCCGGACAAAAACAAAAATGTTTGTCAGTTGATACCCCTTTAACAGTTTTCTGTTGCAATTTTTGCAAAATTTAACCTAAAATATAATTCGTACGTTTTTTCATAAGCATATTCCATTCCAGAATGTTTTCGGGCTATAATTTTTTACGATTTTAAACGAGATCTATCACGCAAATAAAGTCATTAAAATTTAGTGGCAGTTTAATTTCGTTATATTATGCGTGGAAGGTAGGTGTACAGGTATACGACCAGGACAACTGGTTCTTTATCCACCATACAGACCAAATCTTGTATTTAACGACTGTCATCGAAATAAATCAAGTAACGTCCTGAAGGTGACAGTGGCGAGACTCTCGAAAGCTCAATAATGAGGAAGAGAGTTCAGTCTTACTGATCCTAAAACGTGGATCTACAAATTGTAACAAACCAAATTATTGTTTCGCGAAAAACTAATAACAGATGTCATAGCGAGTAAGTGGCACATAATTGACCCGTACACGGACGTATCAAAATCAAATTTTTTGTTACTATTTACTTCTATTTTGAATAATACATATTTTCCATTTAACGAAAAATTCTACAGTTAGATATTTGGATCACCTATAGGATCGCACATCAGTTCCATTTTAGTCCAAATAGTTATGGATCAGTTCTGTTGTTGGAGAGTGTGATGGTTGAGTTACTATTTCAATTACCGTTTTTGTGCAAGTATGTTGATAAAATTGTTTGCTTTGTGCCACAGGATAAAATAGATACACTATTTTAATAAACTACAAATATTTAACAGCTATAACAAAAATTTACAATTTACTGTCGAAAAAGAAAATAATAATAGTGTATCCTTCTTAGACGTTTCAGTGATTCGTGATGATAACAACTCGATCATTTTGAATTGATATAGAAAGCCAACTTCATCTGGTCGGGTCATTAATTACTATTCTCATCATCCTCTCAATCAAAATTATAACACCGTCATAGCTATGAAAAACAGAAAAGCATATATAAGCCAAACTATCGTCTTAAAGAACAAGCATATACGAACAAATTGATCTACAGCTGCAACTTTTACGATGGCCCTACTGGGGACGTTCCTGCAGAAAGTGTGATTTACACGAAAATTCCATATATTGGTGGTTTTACATATTCAATTATATCACACTTTAAACAATTTAGTAACATTAAAATAGCCAAATATAACACATTTACTTAAAAAAATATATATAGTAAGACCAAGGATGTAGCAGCTTTGTTTTCGAATAGTCAAGTTATCTACAGCATATTCCGACTGTCGTGGCGTGTAGATAGGCCAAACGTCACAATGGCTAAAACAGCGTATCACACAACACAAAGTGATGTCCGTATTGGCAAGAGATCTTGTGCACTAGTGGATCATGCACTTGATCTGGACCTTACATTCAATTTTGGCGATATCAGAATTGTAGATGCTGAAAACAATCACAAAAAGATATGCTTTTTAGAAATTGCTGACAACAACGGAGACACTAATAGCGTAAATTATAGGTCGGGTACGAATAGACTAAGTATAATCTATTATTATATATAATATAAAATAGAAATAAAACTACGGTTCTAATCTTCACTTTTAGTCTTTAATCGTAACACGACAATTGTTTCGCCAGCACAGTGGCTTCCTCAGGTGCTTACATCTAAAGAGTACGTTACAAACGTACTCTTTATATGTTTATTTTAATATTTGAATATGTATGTAGATTTGTTTTTAAAAGGTTGACGTGAAACCAATATGCTGTTAATTTAATGTTTTAATGTAGACAATCAATTTTAACATGTTTAGTTGCGTCTTTGCTAAATTTTAAGTATGTAGTTGTAAGTATTCTGTTATTGACATATTCATTCAGAAACAAATGGTTATGAAATATAGAGAGTGAAATAAATGAGTTTTTTTTTTTAATTTGGCAGACGGCCTACCCGTTCAATTTAATTATAGACTCGTATATATATATATACAGTGTGGTCATAAAGTTTGGAACCAAGCTTATAACCGCATTATTTTACATTTTTAGGAAAAACGCTCGGACAGGTAAATTTTCTTTTTTAAAACGCCATCTTTTGACATACAATTTTTTTCTATGACGGCATTGGTTTTCGAGTGATGACGTTATTAACACTTTCTTTAAATGGCAACCATATTATTTTTTTCTCGTTTTTGGTAGATCTTTATATCCACCAAATAGTTATATAAAACAATTGGTATGTTGCATCACAATTTTTTTGAAAAAATGATATAAATTTAGAAAAAAATACGAAAATTTTATTTTTGTACAAAATTAAAATTAAATTTAAAAAAATACATCTGAACTTAAATTTATTGTAACAGTTAAGGTAAATTTTCAAAATGGACCCCACCAACCAACTGACACTGTCCCAGCCGAGTGTAAATGCTTTGCGATCAATAGTAATCTGCGTTATTCGCTCCAGGTCAAAAGAAATTCGTCTTCCCAATCGGCCAATTACTTATTTAACATTAAATAGTTTCACAAAAAAGGGCCAAAGAAGTTTAATTTATTTAAAAAATTGACATGATGTGGCAGACCATTTCTTAATTAAAATTATCGCCCAAAAATTGAAGATTTCAAAAACTAATTAAGCTTATAAAATTTACTGAAATATGTAAGTAAGTTTTTTTCACACTTCTGTCTTGTGTGTGGACTTAAATATTCTTCTTGAACAAACCGGATCGTCAAAAGCACATGCACTCATGTTACTATGCAAAAAAATTACAAAAACAAAAACACGCACTTTTTTGCAAGATATTTCTTTATGACATTCTTGCTTCTTTTTATACAATTTATGTACAAAAATTTTAGTTTGAAATTGTTTCTATGGCGACAACATTGTTGAATTTTTTACTTCTATTTTTGACGTTAAATTTTTGGGATATTGCGTAAAAATTGTTCATTTTCGCTAATAATGGCACATTTATCTGAGCGAGAAAGAATCGAAATTTTAATTATGGTTGGGTATGGGGACAGACAAAGAACGCATGCAGAAGCATGCGATTTGTTTAACCATGAACACCCTGATTGACCTCCGATTACCAGGTCTACGGTGACAAAACTAGTTGAAAAGTTTACCGAAACTGGATCCGTAAAAGATCGGCCACGGCAAGGTAGACCTCAAGTAGGAGAAGATGTGAAATTAAATGTGCTTCTAGAAGTAGAAGAAAGGCATCATGTTTCCACCAGACAACTTGCGTTAGCCAATCAGGTGGCTCACTCATTTGTCGTCAACTTATTTAAAAAAGAACACTATCGTCCTTACAAAGTTCAACTTGTACAGGAATTACATGAGGATGACGAAGATCGTCGACTGCAGTTCTGTGAAGACGTAATGTTACGTTGTGACCAAAATCCAAATTTCTTGGAAAACATCGTCTTCTCAGATGAAGCTACGTTCTGCCTAAATGGATCTGTTCACCGCCATAATTGCAGATATTGGTCGCAGAACAATCCGCATTGGACTCAAGCGTGTCATACTCAGCGCAGAGGAAAAGTTAACGTATGGCTTGGAATGATTGGACGACGCATTTTAGGACCATATTTTTTTAAGGAAATTTGACTGCTGTGCAATATTTAGAATTTTTAAGATTTGAACTGGTTCCAGCGCTCGCTGTTATTTTCCCAAATCACGAGGATGGTGATGTACCCCATCCAAATATTTGGTTTCAACAAGATGGGGCGCCTCCCCATTATATAAAAAATTTAAGCAGTATATACTATAACTTAATTTTGTAACGATCTACAATTTACCATCACATTATATATTTTTTTTTTGTTATATACCTTATGTTATTTAAATATCATTTAAATATCATATACTTTTGCTTATCATGCTGACTGTTCCGTGTTTTGATTCCTGTCTAGTTGGCCGAGCAGGTTTTCGTGGTTTTCCTTCTCGTTTTGAGCGAATGCCGACAACTTTGCATCTTAAGTCGCTCCACGGGCGCATACGTAATAATAACTCATGTCTTGCTTTTCCCTGCCTTTCCCTCTTTTCTGTTTTTTGCTGATGTGGTCCTCTACTTGGTTGTAGCCTAGCATATGCGCTATAAAACTCTAGGGGGGTCTGCCCGTTGGGCAGTCAGGTGCCATTCCGCCTTCCCAGCAAGAGTGAGGAACCATGCTACGTGGCGCTAACACGGCGCCGCGCAATGCACACACCACTAGGACCGGTCCTGGGCGGCAACCTGGCTAGTCTGCCGTTAACAGCACACACACGTTCGACGTGTGTGCTATGCCCCCGCTTCGGCGGAAAACGTTAAGATGGCACAAGTGTGACCATCGTCGACCGAGGTAGCCACTAAGAGTGTTCCCTTGGTTAGCGATGAGCAACCCCGTACAGGGTGCGCTTCGCTGGTCTGCGCCTTGCCTCGTTGGGGCGGGGGTCAGGCCGTCGAAGTACTGCACGGAATTGTAAAGAAGTTGCCGGGAAAGGGTTGGCGGCCCTACGCAACGGCTGGTTATCCGACCTCTCTAAATTCACGCGATCGGTCACTAAACACACGCACGAACGCACGGACATACAAAACTCTACACTTACGCTCTCACACAAAACCACACACCCATAGAGAGACGCAAGCTGCCAGTAGCAACCAACACACAAGTTCATACCCAGAAAGAGACACAAATTGCTAGCAGCGAACAACACATATGTTCACACCTTGCTATCTATTTTTTGGAATACTAAGGCATGATTTATTATTATTACTAGAATGTATCTTTGAATAATTTAAACCATAGCAACTTAATTACTTGACATTTATATCCTGTCATTTATATTTTGTATTCTCTTGATAAAGGCGTACTGCCAAAACATGTAGAGTTTTTTAAATACATATATTTTGAAGTAATATACAGACCTTTAATCGCCTACTGATTAGGTTTACTATATATATATATATATATATATATATATATATATATATATATATATTTACAGTAAATTAAATTTGTTGGCGATTTAAGGTCACCAGACCTTAAATCGCCAAAAAATTGAATTTACCATAACATACATAGGTCTCGAAATAATTATCTTTATATATATATATATATATATACATATATATATGAAATCGTTGTTTCTCGGATTCTTCTCCGCCTGTGAGATATGTCGATAAAGGACTCATTTTCTCGACGTTTCAACGAGATCGCACTCGGTATCTTCTGGAGTCAGTCTAGCCCTGATCGGCGTTGACGGTCAAATGCCGTCGTTCTTCTTCATCTTCTTGCAATTGATAATTCGAAGTAAACTAAGTTCTTTGTTTCGATTCTTGAAGTTTGTTGTACATGGTGTGGATGCTTTTACCGAATTGCAATTTTAAATGGGGAGATGGGTGTCTGAATAACCGGTGTTTGGAGAGTAGGAGTTTTGGAGTGAGAGATAATGATAAGTATCAGGAAGGTTGCTTCAAGGAGGGTCATCAAGTAGAGCGTCTTGAGGTCGTCTATGGTAACCGAAATGGAAGTACACTTCCATTTCGGAAATCAATGTGTTTTCGTGCTGTGCGACAGCATCGAAGTACTTCCTTGCGCTCTCTACGATGGTTTCGCAGATGTTTGGGAATTCGAGATCTCGACGGATGCCGTTGTTGTGAGCTGCCTCTGTTTTCATAATGTTGCGTCAGAGGGGGTGTGACCTTGTCGGTGTTGCGCGCGCGAACGGCTTCGTGTGATTGGCCCGGATCTTAAAGTGTTCTGTGTACGATTCGGTTGACATAGCGGTGTGTTGTGTTTGAGTTGGGTGTTGATATATAGGTGATTTAGAAGGGGTTTCCATGTATATTGCAGACGCTGACTGTCGTCACATTTGTTTAGGCTGTCTGTTCTTTTTATATTTCTATCGCTTCTCTAATAATTTTTACGGATATGTTTTCACCCTTCACTAAAATCTCAGTATTATCGAAGTCGATAGTATGACCCGTTAGCAGCCGATATTGTGCCAGGGATGATGTTGTTTCTTTCTTGACGACTGCATTTTGGTGTTCTTCCCTCCTTACGTTTATTCGCCGGTTCATCTAGCCTACAGAATTGTTCACAATGGTTCACATGGTATTTCATAGACGCCCTGATCTTCGAGTGGAATTCTATCTTTAGCATTAACTATTATATTTGCTATATTTCTATGTGTAGTAAAAACGGTATCGATATTATGTTTTTCTAATATTCAGCAGATTTGTCTGTGGTGCTTTTTATATACGGGAGAAGGGCTCTCGATGTATGCCCTTCTTTCACTTTTTCAGTAGATTTTGGTTTGTTGTGGCTACTTCTTGCTTTGTTTGTTGTCCTGTGTGAGTAACCATTCGCGAGTAGAGCGTTATTAATAGTTCTTCGTCTGCTAATCTTTCGGATCGTAGTATTCATATTTTTGCTACGGAGTAGAGTTTTGCCGGATGGTGGTGTTACTTGGCTTTCAAATATCCATCTCTGTGTGTAGGTTTCCGATAAACAGTGTATCCTAGTTAACCATTTTCTTTCTTTATTACACGTCTAGAAAAGGTAGTTTTCCTTGTTCTTGTAGAATAGTATACAGGGTTCTCCATATTACACTACCCATTTAGATGTGCGATTTAAATCTAAACGAATTATGTAACAATTTTTTCTTTTGTAGGTCAAGGTCGGCGTCAGTGTTACAATTTATGTTAAATTTTATGAAATTTTTCAGTAAAATAGACTATCCAATGCAACAACGTGTGTTTTTCGTGGAAATTAATATTAGAACTGGTTCAGTAGAAGAAGTTCGGCGGGCACTTCGACGGCAGTTTGGTGATATTAATAAAAACCTTAAATTAAAAAACCTGGACGTCGAAGAACGGTTCGTACGCTTGCAAATATTAAACGAGTGAGAGCTGCTTTCGCGAGAAGTCCTACCAGATCTGCTAATCGGCAATAAATTGCTTTACGAATATCCAAGATAAGTCTTTACAGAATCCTTTACAACGATTTAAAATTTCATCCGTACAAATACCATATGGGACAGTACCTTAGCTATCGAGATAAGGTATCGAGAATCAATACACAATTTGTTAATGACTGACGAAGCAAATTTTAATTTGGATGTATATATACCTTTATACTTTATATACTTTAATTCGCTAGTAATACATATTTAGAATATAATTCCGCGCACACCGGCCGCAAACCATTGTTTCGACTCTTCATTTCAAGTGTATAATTATAGTGGATCCAGGTTTCATCAGTTGTTATTATTCGGCACCAAAAGTCCTTCGGATCATGCCTTAACTCAGTGTTTCCACAACCTGTGGGGCGCGCCCCCGCAGGCGGGCGTGATAAAACTAAAGGGGGGCGCGAGCAAGGCGAGAAAAAATAAGAAAAGACATTAGTAAAAAGATCACTAATTTATTCAAAGAAAAGGAAAATACATTCTGATATAATAAAAAAAACAAATTGCACATTTACACTGATATATAATGCACTTATAAATAGAATACAACGTATTTATTAATTAACTTAAAAATATTAAATTTAAAACAGGATTAATTATTATTAGTGACTTCCTTGGGCCTGTCTCGCAGAGCAAAGTTTTTCGAAAGAAGGTTTAATATTAGAAATTGACACTCTAAGCTCTTTTTCTATATTTAGCTGTGATCTATATTTTGTCTTCAAAGCAGCCACTGTATAAAATCCGGTTTCGCAAAAGTAGGATGTTGAAAATGGTAATAGTATACGCAGTGCTCTTGATTTTAGTGCAGAAAACTCATCATCCAACCCTGCCCACAATTCAAAGAGTGATTTATTACGAAACTGTCTTTTTATTTCGCCACTTGCCGTGAAGTCTATAAAGATTTCTTCTTCGGCAGTTGAGAGATCTCCGGGAATATTTTCAAATGGGTCCCTAACCCACTCGTAACTTGCTATCAAGTTGAGGCCAGCAAGAAAATACTTTTTAAAATTCTTTGCCAGCATGGTTACATGATTTTCAATGGTTACCAAAATAACTGATATATGTTGCTCTCCAGCCTTGTAAGATTTGACACATTCATCCAAATTTGCAAACATTTCTAGGTTTTTTGCTTTACATTTCTACTCCACAATTCTAGTTTTCTATAAAAAGCATTAACTTTGTCACTCGTATCCAACACATGTGTGTTTGCTCCTTGAAGTTGAAGAGTCAAGGTATTTAATTTCTCGAATATGTCGACCAAATAGCTCAATTTCATCACAAATAAATCATCGCGAAAGTTCTCGGCTTCCGGTCGGTTTTCCTCTTCTAGAAAAATGGCGATTTCATCTCTTAATTCATAAACTCGTTGCAAAAATGCCCCACGTGATAACCATCTTGCGTCGCAATAAAACAGTAACGCTGAATGTACTGCACCCATGTCTTTACAAAGTGCAGAAAAGATTCTTGATTTTAGTGGTCTCATTTTTATATAATTTACTACGATTACCACTGTCGTTAGCACAAAATTCAGACCAGGACTCATTTCTTTGGAAGCCAGAGCTTCTCTGTGGATCATGCAATGTGTCCAGATATACTTCGGAGATTTTTGTTTCACAAGTGCTTGTACACTTTGGAATCTTCCAGACATTGTACGAGCACCATAAGTGCATATTCCGACGCAATTTTTTCGCTCTATGTTTGCCTCATTTAGGAAATCATTTAAGATTGAAAATAATGCAATTGCTGTTGCTTTGAGTTATATTGGTTTGCAGAATAATAGTTCTTCCACTACTGACAGACCATCACAAAATCGAACATAGGCAATTAAATGAGCGTTTTTATTGCTATCTGTGGCTTCATCAAGCTGAATTGAAAAAAGTTTGTCACGCAATTTTCCAAAAAGCTGGTGTTGCACATGTTCAGCTATATTATCAATTCGACGGGCAACAGTATCATTTGATAGAGGTATGGACTGCAACTGTTTGGCAAAACTATTTCCAAACATAGTTTCTACAATCTCAATTGCAGCTGGTAGGATAACCTCTTCACCAATAGTGTGAGGTTTCTTGCTTCTGGCTATCTAATATGAAACTTTGTAAGAGGTAAGTAAAGCTTTTTCATTTACAGACAAAGTGTATTTTAAAAATGATTTTTGCTTTTCATACGATTTTAATTTTAATTCGAAGAATTCTCGGGGTTTGCCAACGTACATACTCACTATGAAGCGTTTCCAAATGTCGTTTAAGTTTGTTCGGTTTCATGCTGTCTGCTGCCAAAATTTTTGAGCAAATGACATACGGGGGCCTTTCTTCTTCATTTACTGCAGTGCTGATAAGCCCAAAATTAAAATATTCTTGAGAATATTTTCTTGATTTTATCTTCGGAACCATTTTCGTCTGTGCACTTGTAGATGCTTCACTATCGTCTAATGCTTGCTTATGCCCACTTAAAAATTTATCCATGATTTTGCATATACATACACTATATAATTCTACTGCTACTTGAACTTGAATATCCTAAATTGCAGATAACACGCAAATCACAACATGCGCATTCACGGTAGAGGTACAGATAGAAGAATCGACTCGACTGAGACTGGTTGGAACGAGATATAGCATTTATGCACGCCGCGCAGTCAGTCTAGAATGTTCGAGACAAATCGGAACTTCTCGCGAAGCAGCGAGGATGTCCGATATGGTGTACGTGAGACAGAGAGCAATCGATTCTGATTTGATCAATGCAGCGGATCGGTGTTGCCAAATAACAATAAATTTACCCATTTGTGATAATTTTTAAGGTTTAACAAGATCGTAGGATGCCTTTAGCGTCAAAATATAATTAAATTAAATAGAAACTAAGATTACAATTACGATTTCAGTGAAATGAGAGGAAGGGGGGGGGGGGGGGGGGGGTGCGATGAAAATTGTGATTGAAAATTGGGTCGCAAATGCAAAAAGGTTGCAAAACGCTGCCTTAACTTTGTTAAATTGAAGGCTAAGGTGCTTTCTTGTTCAAGTTTGTCACTCAACAAATGCGGCATTCATTCTCCACATAATATGTTCATACACAATTCATTATGCAAAATTAAAATTACTGCTCTTAATGATATGCAAGCATCTGCTATTTCGTCCTTTGACATTTATATTGTCTAAGGATATTTTAAGTTTTTGTAATCATATTGTTAATAGTGTTACACTAATATGGTACCCGCCAGAATAAACAGTACCGAAAATTAGGGTGCTATGGAGTTGCTTACATAATACGCATTTGTAATTATTTACTTAATTGTCATTAGTTGAAATATCAATGTTATACTGAAATTAGATTTGATTTGAAAATAGTTTTAACGACGGCAGAGAAAGTGTTCTAGGTAGAATATTATATTCGCTTATACCGAAATGGTCGCAATGAATGTTCAAGGTTACAGCAGGCGTCAGTAAGATATAAACAATAGTTTAATAAAGTAGCTCGCAGTACAAGTGTGATATTAGCTGTTAGAAGTTTTGTCGCACTGCTAGTGTATTGTATCAACACAAAGGTTCTTCAGGTCGTCGAAAAACAGTGTATACCAACGAAAACGCAGGACGTGTTTTTGTCCAATTTGTGCATTCACCATAAAGAAGCCTTGTAAGAACTGCATGTAAATTCAACATCAGTGAAACATCTACACGTCTGCTGTACAAATAAATTGGTGGTTATTCATACCGTATTCAAGTTGGACAACTACTAATCGTTGCGTACAAACATGCAAGGCGAATTTATTGTGGTCGCATATTGAGCTTAATTTGCGAGTATCCAGAATTCTTTAAAAACATATGGTTTTCAGACGTGAGTCACGTTCACCTTAATGGCTATATTAATCTACAAACAACTCGATTCCATGGATTTGAAAGTTCTAGTGTTATTGTTGAGAAACCACTCGACAGTGTTCGATTTACCAATGGGTGCCCAGTTTCTGGTCATGGAATAATTGGTCCATATTTCGTTGAAGACGATAATCAGAATCTACTTACTGTCAACCAAAACCGTTACAGAGAAAACATTATTATATCTTTTGTGAGAGATTTACAGAACTTTTGCTGTGCACAAAATCTATTTCTGCGCAAATAATGGTTTCAACAAGATGACGCAAGGTGCCGTACAGCTGCGCGCACCCTAAACTTACTCCGTTACCATTTTGACGATAGAATAATTTCCCGAAGAACATAATTCGAATATCCTTCTCATTCACTGGATCTGGCGTCACTTGATGCATATAATTGTATGATTAAAGATTCGCTCACAGAATCTCCCGAAGAATATTGCAGAACTACGAGAAAGTATACAAATATTTTTTCGGCTATTTCATGAACCATATATATATTTATAAATATGTTTAGTAACTTACAAAATCGATATGAAGCTTGTTTGCGTGGTATGGTGAACATTTGGAAGATTTAAAATTAAAAAATTAAAAAGTAGATAATTTGTATTTTCGGTACTGTTTATTCTGGCGGTTACTGTATTAATGTAACAGACCCATAAATGTAAAATAAAGTGGTGTTTCATAGAATAGGATTTGATTTTTGTTAGAATGCTATAAGAAATTTAGCATATTGATGCATATTTTTCTATACTAGAGAGCATATTTACCAATATTTTGTGCATATTTTTGTCAAAATATGTGCATATTATGCTATTTTTACATGCATATAATTCGAGCTTTATTTATGAGATTGAAAACTGGTTTAATCACTAGATCCTTGAGGACAACGTATTTTCCATAGTGTAATTTTTAATGTGTTAAGAAAGTACAGTATTTTTATGATTATATATTTCAGGAACAAATTTTATAAATAACCATTATAATAATTTTAATAGACAATACTGAAACTATTTTTAGTTTATGAAATTATCGATATAAGAAATTTCATATCTTAAATTATTTTATTTTTCAGGAAGAGAAGTTATTGACAGTGTATATGCTCGGGTGTTAAAATTTGATTAATTAATTTAGAACGTTTCCGTTTCATACATTTTTGACAAGTTGCCTAATGAAAGGCATAAGAAAGATTAACTCTTTCATCAATTTGTCGAAAATTTTATGGAACGAGAATATTAGAGTGGTTTGGCATTCTTCTTTCAACGGCTCATCAATTATTTTGGTAACAGGTGCCAGAACGTAAGATTAAAAATAAAAGATCCAATTTATTTTCTTTATTACAAATAATGAATTATTATTTCGAAACAGAAAAAAACGAAGTCATTATTTATTTAACAAAGAATTCAGAAATGTAAATACCTTGTCTTTGAGTTTTTATTGTTAACATCAGATTCAAGTTTAAGATATACCTAAATGAAACAATTGAATTGTTTAAGCCATTAATGTATATTTCGCGAATTAAATTAATTAAAAGCTCTTAAAAAGAATGCAGCATGTAACAAAGGAAATTATTATGGGAACATAAAATACATTCAGTACTAGTAGAGCTAAGTCATTCTCTATCATAAGGCAATATCTTTTACTGGATCAAGTAATGTACAGTCGATTAAAAAAATATTTTTGTTATTATAGTGTTATTTAAATATGTAATATATATATATATATATATATATATATATTCAGTCGGCGATTAAAGGTCTGGTTTACTTCAAAGTATATATATTTAAAACAACCCTACATGTTTCCTTGATAAAGGCATCATTGCCGAAACATGTAGGGTTGTTTTAAATATATATACTTTGAAGTAAACCAGACCTTTAATCGGCGACTGATTGAATTTACTATATATATATATATATAATATGTTAATAATAATATATATTGTTATAGTTCTTCTTGTTACCAGAAACTGGAAGATAAAGAACATACATGTTAGAAATACGCGTTAGATGAAGTATTATAAAAGAGGACCATAGACTTACAGTGTAAGATATGAAACAAGTTAATACCGCGGTTTTAATTAGAAAATTTATTTGGTATAATTTTATTATATATGTAGATGACTTTTCATTATCAAAAGTCATTAATTTATTTGTAATTCCGAAAATAATTAACTTGATTTATAATAATATCATATGGAAATCTATTTTATCGACCGTAATAGTTTTTGATTTGAACTAATTCACCGCGGGATTTATTGATTTTAACTTGCATACATATGACATTAATAGACATTTAAAATAATGTAATTACTATTTTATAACTATTATTTTTTATTATAACGGTAATATCAGTTAATATGGGATATAAAATAAGTCGATTAGAATAAATCAAAATTAAATACTTGTATTAAGCAGAAATAAATCATATGGAGGCGAAGGAAAAAAAAATAGATACGAGCGTCGCTTGGGTCGTTGTAAGAAAAAACTACATTCAAAAGTATTGTAAAACTTAAAATATCATTTAAAATATTAGATCTGTAATTACTAACCCTAAAACGTTCACAATATATGAAGACAGTGTACATACATCGTCTGAACAATAAAATGGTATAGCATTTCTGAAATATACGGACCAATCCTCCGAAAAACTGTTGGCGTCATCCTAGTACCTGGTTGCCTCAATATAAGGACCAAATAATATATAATATATTGTTAAATTTATAATTAGAGCAGACCAATTTCCGAGCGCGCCATGTGCGCCGATGTGAGGATGATTGTATTGCATCAGAACTTATAAAATGCATTCAGTATGTGTTTGGTACTTGCTTAGACTGCATGTTAGTGTAAGCAAACGTAATAAAATGTCGACACATAAATCGAGAAAGCGACCGTTGTCAGACGAAGTGAATAAGTTTATTATGGATTTCACGGACTTAATATACGATTGCTCAAAAATTAAATGTTTAGCGTGCAATACATATCTAATGTGTTAATCAAAAACACATTGTAAAAAACACGTAAGCAGTTCAAAGCACAATAATAACAAAATTAATCGACAACGGTTTATACATGAACTATGAGTAACTATGATTGTGTGTACACTGCCGTTTACCTTGCTAAGTAATGATTCATTTATTTCATTTTGGAATAAATACGCGAATCAAACATTACCGAGCACGACAGCGTTACGAAGGAATTTACCATCGGTGCGTTAACAGGTTGAAAATAAAATCAAAGCCGAACTGAAAAATAAAAAACTGTGGTTATGTGTGGACGAAACAACTGACAGCAAAAAAACAATCTATAGTTAATGTGATGGCGCGTAATATGGAACCACATCAACCAACGTCTTCAATTTTATTAGCATCCAGACAACTAGAACAATGTAATGCCGAAAAAATTTCAGAGGTGTTATTAGATAATTTGGAAAAATGTAAACTTTCGAAAGACCAGGTATTAATGTATATGACCGATGGTGCCGCAACCATGTGTTCTGTAAGCCGGTTTCTTAGAAAATATTGTTCTAACTTATTACATATTACTTGTAAACTCCATGCTCTACACCTTGTGGCAGAACAGGTTCGTAGATGTTATCCAGAGGTAGATGCTTTAATATCGAGTACAAAGGCAGTATTCCTGAAATCTCCAAATCGTATTCGGAAATTTCACGAATTGTGTCCCCATACCCCTGAGCCACCACAGCCGATTCTGACACGTTGTAGTACATGGTTACGGGCGGGATTTTACCATCATGAACATTTTGAAAAAATTGAGGACGTGGTTTTATCATTCGATCCGAAAGAAAGTGCAGCTATCAATACAAGCCAGAAAAAATTTCGAGATGCCCAGATTAAAATGGATTTACAAAGTATTCGTGAGAATTACTTGGGACTAGAAGAAGCAATAACAAAATTAGAAAATTCGTCTGTCGTTAGACGAATCACTGCAAATCGTTAAAGATGTTCACGCACAACTGTGTACTGTAGAAGACGCAAAAAGTGAAAGTATTCTAATTAAATTTAAAAGTGTTTTAGACAGAAATGCAGATTTTGACACCTTAACACGTATTTGTGGGGGCACGTCTACAGATTGTTTCTCAAAAAAGTATTTTGATTATGCGAATATAACAGTACTAGATGTAGAACGCTTGTTTTCTGAATATAAACATATTATTTCCTCACGGCAGATATGTTTTTCAGAAATAACCTTAAAAACGCACCTGATGTTGAAAATATACAATCGAGTTTCTTCAGTTTGTCAATCCTTGGAAGACGCTTAAAACGGTAATTTTTTTTTAAATCCTCTGTCGTGTACACAATCACTGATTTCATACATTTTCCATTTTATTTATAGGTATAGCAAGCGCCAATTAAGTTGGCGCGAGGAGGGGGTGCGCAGAAGCTGTTTTTAAAAACGTCCACCCTCACTACTCAAGTAATTGTCAGAATACATTTGTCATTGACGTTTGACGGAACATAATGTCTTTGCTAGGGGATCATAAAGTGATACACGCTCAGAGGTTAGAATTATCTGATATTTGATGTAAAGCCAAATACAAATCTCCCCACTACTCCTAATCCTGCGCGAACTTACCCCTCCTCGCTCCAACTTAATTGGCGTTTGCTACACATACAACGCTGCTATAATATATACTATTCTTATTTTTCGTGTGTTTATGGATATTACTTTAATAGCAGAAAACCAAATGTATATTTAATTATTTCTGATAGAATAAATGTCTGTACTTCTATACTTATATCGGTAACAAGCTCATGTTGCGTCCCTATTCTATCGCATATTCTAATATATTACGAATTACACTCCCATACCGGCGCTCATGGCGCGCACGGAAATTGGTCTACTCTATTTATAATGCATTGTTTTTTGATATTCTTTTGACTTTAATTTTTTTCGTTTTATATTTTTTATTTTTTATTTTTCATGTTTTAACTTTTACATATACATGTTTTCTAAAGGTTGATGTGACACCTTATATCTATAGTTACTTTAATGTCTTAAATCTAGTCAATTTTATTGTCCGTGTAGGTCACTTTTATTATTTTTTTGAACTCTACATTTTGTAAGTATTTTACTACTGCTCTATACACTTATTTATTTAATGTTATGTTTCATTAATCTTGTAGTGCGTCCTGAAGAAGCAACAAAGTTCTTGCGAAATATAGAGATAATTAATAAATGAGTTTTTAATTGACAGACTGCTTGCCCGCTTTTAATTTATTTTATCCAATATAGTACGATAATTAAAAATTACTGAAAAACCACGTCCATCAACGGAATGTACAGACGCGTTTCGCTTTTATTGAAGCTTATCAATGTACGGTATTTCGAAGACAGATATGGCTTTTCACTTCTATACTTTGTGTATATATAGTTAACATTCTGAACTTACTGCAAATGAGAATTAATGAATATTAAATCTTATTTTTACATGTAAATATCGCCTTATGTGATACGTTAATAACTACAATCCGACAAACCAAGTTTGTATTAGCATGTATAACACACCCCGTCGCGACTACGACCTTCCTGGTTGTTAGTATAATTAAAAATTACTGAAAAGTCACGTCCATCAACGGAACGTACAGACGCGTATCGCTTTTATTGAAGCTTATCAATGTACGGTATCTCGAAGACAGATATGGCTTTTCACTTCTATACTTTGTGTATATAGCTTCAACAAAAGCGAAACTCGTCTGTACGTTCCGTTGACGGACGTGGCTTTTCAGTAATTTTTAATTATCCTAACGACCAGGAAGGTCGTAGTCGCGACGGGGTGTGTTATACATGCTAGAACAAACTTGGTTTGTCGGATTGTGGTCATTAACGCATCACATAAGCCGACATTTACATGTAAAAATGAGATTTAATATTCATTAATTCTCATTTGCGGTCGATAATTTCTTTTAAATTATACATATATATAGTAAATTCAATCAGTCGGCGATTAAAGGTCTGGTTTACTTCAAAGTATATATATTTTAAACAACCCTACATGTTTCGGCAATGATGCCTTTATCAAGGATATAAAATATAAATGACCGAATATATTTTATATCCTTGATAAAGCCATCATTGCCGAAACATGTAGGGTTGTTTTAAATATAATACTTTGAAGTAAACCAGACCTTTAATCGCCGACTGATTGAATTTACCATATCATACCACGGTCACGAAAATATTATATATATATATATATATATATATATATATATATATATATATAAATATAATAACTTCGTGACCTTGGTATGATATGGTAAACCTAATCAGTAGGCGATTAAAGGTCTGTATATTACTTCAAAATATATGTATTTAAAAAACTCTACATGTTTCGGCGGTACGCCTTTATCAAGAGTATACAAAATATAAATGACAGAATATAAATGTCAGGTAATCAAGTTGCTATGGTTTAAACTATTCAAAGATACATTCCAGTAATAATAATAAATCATGCCTTAGTATTCCAAAAAATAGATAGCAAGGTGTGAACATATGTGTTGTCCGCTGCTAGCAATTTGTGTCTCTTTCTGGGTATGAACTTGTGTGTTGGTTGCTACTGGCAGCTTGCGTCTCTCTATGGGTGTGTGGTTTTGTGTGATAGCGTAACTGTAGGGTTTTGTATGTCGGTGCGCTCGTGCGTGTGTTTAGTGACCGGTCGCGTGAATTTAGAGAGGTCGGATAACCAGCCGTTGCGTAGGGCCGCCAACCCTTTCCCGGCAACTTCTTTACAATTCCGTGCAGTACTTCGACGGTCTGACCCCCGCCCCAACGAGGCGGGTTATAATAGCAACAGCAGATAAATCAAATAAAACAGTGATCATTCTTAAAGAGGAATATGAACAAAAAATAGAAAAACTATTAGACGATAAATTCACCTATAAAAAAGAAAGAAATAATCCAACAGAAAAAACTCAAAAAAAAATAATAACTTAATAAATAAATGGCATAGACTAAACCTAATAGATTTCAACACTAAAAATAAACTTCGCATTTTTAATTCCCACCCTCCTTCAATATATGGTTTACCTAAAATCCACAAAAATAATATCACTTTAAGACCAATAGTATCTAACATACAAGCCCCTACTTATAATATAGCAAAATATAGCATAGTGATAGCATATCTAAGATGTTAGGAAAAACTGAATATCATACTAAAGACTCATGGCAATTTCAAAATTTCATCAAGGAATAAAAAGTCCCAACTAATCACAAAATTATATCACTTGATGTAGAATCTTTATATACTAACATTCCTACAGATCTAGCTATAAACATAATAGAATCCAAATGGGATGAAATTAGTCCACACACATCACTAAATAAAAACGAGTTTATTAGAGGTATACACTTCTGTCTCGATAACACATATTTTCAATACAAAAATTCTTTTTATAGTCAAATATTTGGTATTGCCATGGGCTCTCCTTTAGCTGCTCCTATTGCAAATCTAGTAATGGAACATTTAGAACAAAACGTTATCAATTCATTAGACTTCCACCCCATTTTTTTCAAAAGATATGTTGATGATATCATAACATGTATTCCGACCAACAAAATAAACTATCTCTTAAATAAATTCAACAATTTTCACAACAAATTAAAATTCACTATTGAAGAAGAATTTAATAATAGTATTAATTTTCTTGATATTTCTTTGAGCTATGATAGACAGGGTACTATTTATACAAATTGGTATAATAAACCCACAGCTTCTTTTCGATATATGAATTACCACTCAAATGCTCCTACAGTATTCAATAAAATGATTATAAATAATCTGACTGATAGGGCAGTAAAACTATCACATACTCAATACAGAAAAGGTAACATCAAAAAAATTAAAACAATCTTAACTGATAATAATTATCCACCACAACTTATAGACCAAACTATTAAAAAAAGAGTACACCAAATATACAACACTGCAGACACCAATAAAAACAATGACACAACATATATCACAATTCCATATATTCCACAACTATCGGAAAAAATTAAATACACTTTAAAAAAATATGATATAGCTACAACATATAAATTTAGTAATACTAATAAACATTTATTTTCAAAACTTAAACCTAAAATAGAAAAAAATCGAGAAACACATGTCATATATAAAATACCATGTCGCGATTGCGATAGTTACTACATAGGCCTAACAAAACAATATTTATACAAAAGAATACAAGCCCACAAATACTCTAGAACAGACAAAACTGCATTGCCTACACACAAACTACAACGCGATCACCATTTCGATTTTGAAAACACACAGATAATTGATAAAGAACAACACACAGTGAAAAGACAAATTAAAGAAATGATTAGTATTAAACAGGAAAAAAATTCAATTAACAACAGAAATGATATAAAAAATTTAAGCAGTATATACTATAACTTAATTTTGTAACGATCTACAATTTACCATATTATATTTTTTTGTTATATACCTTATGTTATTTAAATATCATTTACATTTAAATATCATATACTTTTGCTTATCATGTTGACTGTTCCGTGTTTTGATTCCTGTCTAGTTGTCCGAGCAGGTTTTCGTGGTTTTCCTTCTCGTTTTGAGCGAATGCCGACAACTTTGCATCTTAAGTCGCTCCACGGGCGCATACGTAATAATAACTCATGTCTTGCTTTTCCCTGTTTTCTGTTTTTTGCTAATGTGGTCCTCTACTGGGTTGTAGCCTAGCATATGCGCTACAAAACTCTAGGGGGGTCTGCCCGTTGGGCAGTCAGGTGCCATTCCGCCTTTCCAGCAAGAGTGAGGAACCATGCTACGCGGCGCAAACACGGCGCTGCGCAATGCACACACCACTAGGACCGGTCCTGGGCGACAACCTGGCTAGGCTGCCGTTAACAGCACACACACGTTCGACGTGTGTGCTATGCCCCCGCTTCGGCGGAAAACGTTAAGATGGCGCAAGTGTGACCATCGTCGACCGAGGTAGCCACTAAGAGTGTTCCCTTGGTTAGCGATGAGCAACCCCGTACAGGGTGCGCTTCGCTGGTCTGCGCCTTACCTCGTTGGGGCGGGGGTCAGACCGTCGAAATACTGCACAGAATTGTAAAGAAGTTGCCGGGAAAGGGTTGGCGGCCCTACGCAACGGCTGGTTATCCGACCTCTCTAAATTCACGCGACCGGTCACTAAACACACGCACGAGCGCACCGACATACAAAACCCTACACTTACGCTATCACACAAAACCACACACCCATAGAGAGACGCAAGCTGCCAGCAGCAACCAACACACAAGTTCATACCCAGAAAGAGACACAAATTGCTAGCAGCGGACAACACATATGTTCACACCTTGCTATCTATTTTTTGGAATACTAAGGCATGATTTATTATTATTACTGGAATGTATCTTTGAATAGTTTAAACCAAAGCAACTTGATTACCTGACATTTATATTCTGTCATTTATATTTTGTATACACTTGATAAAGGCGTACCGCCGAAACATGTAGAGTTTTTTAAATACATATATTTTGAAGTAATATACAGACCTTTAATCGCCTACTGATTAGGTTTATATATATATATATATATATATATATATATATATATATATACATTTATGTATAAGTCGTTCAGTTTGCATTCTTGATGAATATAGCTCCATATCGATTATTCAAGCTTGCAACCAAACTTTCAACATTTATTTTACAACATTTTCCATTTCTATTAGTTATTCTTAATTAACATAAAATACTTGATAATTAGTCAATAATTTCATTTTCTTTACATAAAATTAAGTTTAGTGAATAATTAAAAACTAGTTTAAAAAAATGTCGAGACCGAGATGCCCGCAAAAAAACGGAAACTAAAATGGTAATTCAATTAGCTACGGTAATAAGATTTTTCTTATACAACTACTCATATCAATAATTTTAACTGAAGTAAGGATTTTATTCGAATGTAACTTCTACCAACAACTATAGTGCAAAATCTTAACTTAATATGTGACAATTGCTTGTTCAACATTGTTGTACATACCTAATTAAATTTAATGGGCATTGTATTTTTAACTATTACAGCATTTGTTTGTTTTGAATCATGCACGCGCAACAATATCAGCACATAATTCAATGAAGTGAACGCCTCGTAAACTTTAAATGATAATAGCTATACAAATCTAAACGATTCAAGGTAATTAACGTTAAACATAAGTTATGTTAGATAAAGATGGTTAATTAAATGATTACTTCAATTTAAGCAGTAGGATATTGTAGTATTTATTACAGATTCATTCCTTTTTAATTTAAATAACAACTTTACTGTTATTCCTTTTTTAAACAACGTACATTAATGTAAGTTGGTTTTAACTTATTTTAGTTTGACTAAATAGCAGGTGAGTACATTTAAAGCTCCGCTGCGGCGAGGGATTAATAAAACGTAAACACATCTATGATGTGAGCTGTTCCTCACTTTAATAGCCAGAATAGTATTCAGTAAATTGTGCCTAAGTAAGCGGACTTGATTTTCTTATTTGTATTAGTTCTGGAAATTAAATTGAATTGTCATTGCTTAACATCGTATAATTAAAATTACATTATAGCTTAATATTTCGTACATTTAGGTAATATAATCCACATAAATTTATGTTAGTAGTAAAATATAAATTGTGAAGTGGGAAAGCCTTTATTTTATTATAAGAAAATGTGGAGACTTTGGTACGAGAACAGAGATGGCGAGCAATGTTAAATAAATAACTAAATGTGTATAATAATTTACAAGAAGAAAATACAGAAGTTACAGAAAAGCCCATTATAGAAAGAACGTCGAAGTTAACTGTTACAATATAATTAAGCGTGCCAGTACGGAAAGAGGAGTTAGTAGTGATAATGGATCCATACGGAAAGGACTGATTTGCGACGCTGATATTCAACAAACAGTATACAGGCTTACTTTTTTTATTATTGCACATACATTTTTCCTATGTGTAACGAAAATATATATAAAAACGAAAATATATATAAATATATATATATGTAAAGAAAATTGTCAATGCATTAGCGGTATAGTAAGAAACCAGTTATTCATCCGTACAGGTTGTACCTATAGGTTAATTCTTAAATAAGTTTAACATGGAGTGAAAAAAACATTTTTTTAATGTCAAATATATCTGAATTCTTATTCATACATATCTCTTAAAATAAATACATTTTATTGAAGTAGATAATTTATTTAAATCATGAATAAATGAATGAATAAATGAAAATATGGTACCAGAAAAATAATAGTTTAAGGACGGTCAAAAACATGTTTTCCATTAATTATCCTGACAGGTCTATACCTTGTGCGAAAACAATTTTAAATATTTTTAGCAAATTCAAAAAAGGTTGTTGTTTTCTAAATTTCCACAAAAAATAAAACCAATCATGTGTTAACAAAACATATAAAAGTGAATATCCTGTGTTATGAAGAGGATCGCTTTTAGATGTAGCCAGGCATTTTGAAGTATCGTACAGATCGGTGTCGAAAACACTGAAAGAAATCAAATATAAGCCATACAAGATATCAAACCATCAAGAGATTTTCAAAGAAGATAAAGTAAAATAAACTGATTTTTGTAAAATAATATTTAATATATTAAATAAAAACGAAGATATTTTAAATAAAATATGTTTTGCTGATAAAGCTACATTTACCGTAAATGGTGAAGTCAACTCTCAGAACTTTCGGCTTGTATCCTACATTTATCCATTGAAAAATACTAAATTTCCTTTACATTAATCCAATAGGTATTGGTTCCGTACAAATCCTTTTACCCGAAACCTAACCCGAACGCAGTACCCTTAAAAATTCAATGTCTGGATTGGAATAATAAGCGATAAACTTATTGGTCCATTTTTTATTGATGGTAACCTCACTGCAACAAAATATTTGAATCTTTGCTAGACCACGTCATTCTATCAATTGAAATGCTAAATGTTTATTAATCTTGATTTCAAATGGATTGGGCTCCGGCACATTCTTCTAACGCCGTCAGGAATTTTTTTAATAATGAGTTCCAAAGACGTAACTTGGGCGAATCAAAGGATCGTATACGTAATATATTTTTATATATATATATATATATATATATATATATATATATATATATATATATATTGATAAAATGCTGACGTGGTATAAGAAAACTAGAAAATTTATTAATGATATATAAAAATAAATTAAGAAAGAATACCCTGTATTATGCTAGCTCAAATGTATATATAAAAGATAATCTGAGATGAATACTGCTTATCTCTGGGTCAAAGGTAGGTTCCGGATGTGCAGACAGCTACACAAGAATACATAAAATAAAACGATTATGTCTATAATGATAATAATATATTTTAGAAATTAACTGATATCCCTTTTCAATTATAAAACAAGATATAATATTAAAATGGTTGATCAAAGAATCTAATACAAATGTAAGATCAGAATGATATGATATTTTGAAATGTCGTGAGTAATTTTAAATATTTGATATTCGATCTCGAGGAAAGTTATATCTTTAATATAATTAATGTAAACAATCTTTACAGAATACCTGTCACTTTAAGTACACATGGAAATGTCAAACCACGTGTCTTCTCAACTGTAAAATGTTCCGTAGAAAACCAACAAATACAGCAAAGGCAGGTTACGATATCCTTATCTCGAACGTCTGATAGATAATCTTGTTGTAGACTCGCAAATAATCCTCTTGCATGAAGTAAACAGCATGGTTATGTGTATATACGTTTTCCAGATGAGTGTATCTTGTCCAAAATTTCCAAAAGATAAATCCAGTAGCTTCTTTAATAAAACTGCATAAACGAAGATAGATTAATATATAAAAGGAATCAAAATAGTGAAGATTAATAGGTCCCCTTGATCTCCACACACGAACAAAATCTTCTCGCAAGGTAAATATGTCAAGTAATTATAAATTATCCACTTTTTGGTAATTAACACGTTGTGATAAGTTATTATGAGAATAATTTCGTAGAGGAATTCCAAAATAACACTTAATTATTCAACTGCATGCAAAAAAACTTTTCAATCAATAATATTGTTTTTCGTTGTCCCGGTTCCCATAAGATAAATTTGTATTTCCATAAATCAGATTTTCTTAGGAATTTGTACAATGATCTCGAAAATTATATTAAAGACAACAATGACAAATTAAAATAAATAATAATTTTGAATGTTAGTTTTGTAAATAAAATATATAATTTAGTAATAAAAATAATTCTGACAGCTAAATGTCATGCTGATAAAATCTACTCACGTATTCCAAATTACAAATTTAGAAATGATATTATCCAAGGAACAATAAAAGATATTACAATATTAAAAGAAATATATGTATAACAAAGAATATAACTATAATCAGATTTAGAAAACCTAGATCTTCGCGGAAAAATGTAAAGATGTTTAAATAAAGAGCGAGAAATAAAAATGGATTGAATATAATTTACAATGTTTATCGATATCAATATTTCTAAATCCAACTATGATTTTACATTAATATACAAAAATTTAGCTATTCAATAATCTCACAATACATTATTTTTCAGATATAACTTCTCGGATCTGTTATCTTATCAGCAGAAGAATTTGATATGTGGGTTAATTGCCCTACAACAATATATATATATATATATATATATATATATATATATATATATATATATGTATATACAGGGTGTTCACACTTATTATTGGAGCTACGAAGTCGTCCAAATTAGCAAACTAGTAGGATTTTTCCTGGCGGTTACGACGATAAAAACAAAAAAACAATAGAACGTCACGTTTTTCAGATATTTGACAAAATGTAATTTTTAAAATGGAACATCATGTATATTTTTACGCGGTTGAATAAAGAATTTAGTTCTGAACAAAAATGTTTCAATACATTATCTCAAAAAAATTGAAAATAAAAAGTTATCACGTGATTTCTTTAAAGGGGCATATTCCCGAAATAATCAGAAAAGTACCCATTTTAAAATGGGACACAGTATAATTTAAAACTCCACTCAGAAAAAAAAGAAAAGAGAAAGTGAAATTAGCCTACATTACAATAGTTGTTACAATTTAGATCAAGTAGGCACCAATCAAAAAAAAAAAAATATTCAATAACAATCGGTCAAATTAATCTGTCAGTGTTTTAAAATTCGCATTGTTATTTTGCTTTTTTCTTCGTGTTTTCTTCTAATAAAAATGGTTTTCACACATGAGGAAAAATGTGATATTATGGAAGCTTACATATTTCAGAGAAAAAACACTACTAGAGCTCGCGAACATTATAGTGCAATGTTTCCCGAGCGCGCGATTCTTCAAAGAAGATATTTCTTGGACTTATACAGACAATTTCGGCGAAACGAAGAGGTTTTCAAGAAGAATAGAACAAAGAAGCAATTTGTGGTTAGTGAGGAGGAAGAGATAAATGTACTGGGATATTTTGAGGCGCATCCTACCAATTCAATTAGAGAATTGGCAAGAGAAATAGACCTTTCATTGGGAACGATTCATAAAATTTTGAAAAAATATAATTTTGAGCAATACAAATATCGGCCAGTACAAACTTTGCATCTTAATGATTATATAAGAAGAATGGAATTTTGTGAATGGTTCCTACATAAATGTGAAGAAGATCCAAATTTTCCTCGATATGTTTTATGGTCGGATGAGAGTAACTTCTCTAATAAGGGAATGTTTAATCGAAAAAACTATCATTTTTGGAGTCGGGAAAATCCTTTTTTGACTCATCCCACTAATCCACAACATCGGTTCAGCCTTAATGTTTGGTGTGGTATGATTGGATCTAAAATTGTGGGTCCTTTTTTTTACCGCGGCTCATTGACGGGAGAGAGATATGAGGACATTATGTCTCATGTATTGGAAGATTTCGTGGACAACGTGAACTTGATGGATAGGCCGCGGATATAATTCCAACAAGACGGTGCACCGGCTCATAATCACCATATCGTTAACACATTACTGGAGAGACTGTTTGGACCCCGTTGAATTGGAACTCATGGACCAGTTCTGTGGCCCCCACGTTCACCAGATCTAACTCCGCTAGATTTTTTTTTTATGGGGCCGAGTGAAAAATGAAGTTTACAAACATCGTTACCAAAATGTGGAAGAACTTCAAAATAGCATTACGCCATTATTCGGAATATTGATGAAAGGACCCTTCTCAAAGCCACGCGCTGCACTCAGAATGAGAGAGCCCGCAAGTGTCTGGACCAAGAAGGTGGTACCTTCGAACAATTATTTTAGTTATGTATGTTGATTGATAGTGTTCATTATTTTTTTATTTGTTATTCTTAAGTTTCGTGGACGAAATCAAAATAAATTTCGTTAAAAACACATCGTATCGTTTGAATTCATTTAGGAATATTATGAACAAACCTTCTAGGACCTATACAAAAATTTTTTTCATCCGTTCAACAAGAGACTAGTCTATAATAATCGGTACATATTATTTAATTACAAATTTCGTTAGGTATCCCTAAAAACAAATCCTAAATCCCTAAAAATGCACGGTATCTCATTAGAAAACTTACGTTTTAGTGATAAAGTAAGCTAATTTTAAGGATCAATTGGATAAACATGTGAAACATGCTACGTCTTTCATCAATTTTTTTAAACAAAATGCAATGATTAAGAAATCACGTGATAACTTTTTTATTTTAAATTTTTTTGAGATAATGTATTGAAACATTTTTATTCAGAACTAAATTCTTTATTCAACCGCATAAAAATAAATAGGGTGTTCCATTTTAAAAATTACATTTTGTCAAATATCTGAAAAACGCGTCGCTCAATAGTTTTTTTTGTTTTCATTGTCGTAACCGCCAGGAAAAATCCTACTAGTTTGCTAATTTGGACGACTTCCTAGCTCCAATAATAACGGAGTTACCAATGGTGCGGGTTTAAGTGTGAACAGCCTGTATATACGATATATACGGTATAGACGATTCCTTTATACAACTTATTTATAAGACTATATAGTTCATTATTATTGTTATAAATATCTAGGTAAAAATTTTAAGCAAAATTAATAGCGCAATATAGCTTGATAGAGAGGCTCAAAAGAAACAATGAAGCCCTTTTATTATCACTTGACATAGCAAAATATTAGACATCTTCATATTGATTCTTAAATAGTAGAGTTAAGTGATTGTTATAACATTTCATAGAATAGTAATAATAAGAACAATTACACAATTACCGTCATATTATCAGCGAAGAAAGTATTCCTCCTTTTTCCTTTAATTTTGTTTCATTATGAATTTTTCTAATAATAAAGAATATGATTTTTATGTATTCTAGCTAAAAATAGGGAAAATTACTTTTAATACCGCTATTATATTTACACTTCCATATCCTATTTAAATTTCTTCTAACAATAGCCGTATGCCCAAAGATATGATTTGTTTTTTAATGACGCTATTGGCAGACATGAATTATAATTTCACTTTATATAGGAACCGCACGTTATAGGTATTGATGCACGTATAGAGTTATACTTATAAGAACAAATAACTGTAGATCGTTTTGATAAAGTTTATTAAATGTAGCGTTTCATCGCACATATAATTATGGTCAAGGCCAACTGAATGCCAAAGCAAATTGGAAATTTTCTGCTGTAATCTATAATTACTTTCGACGTGTACTTATATGTATTTATATATGAATATATAAGAGAAACCACTTTTTGCTGGGGTCCTAATCTACATTATAATAAATATAGCATATTTGTTCTAATATAGGTCGGCATTATGTTCTTAAAAAAAATAAAGAAAAGTAATTATTTAATAATAGTCATTTACAGTATTTAAAACAACAATACTTGTCCATTTATTTAAATAATGGAGTTAAAAACTAAAATCTCCACTTTTTGAAAGTAGGTATGGAAACGAGGAAGTACACTCATGTATTGTTGTATCAAATTGAAGAGAAGAAAGAATAAGAATTTCTAATAAGCGAAACTCAGGAAACATACGAGATTACCAACCTCATCACTACCATGCCTGATATTTTGGAAAAATGTACTTTACAATTATAGTTGCATCGCCCAACAGATTCAGTAGCAACGTCGCATCGACGTCATATTCAAAAAGCCCACCTCACAGCGCAGAATATATAGAAATATAATTACTTGACATCAGACAGTTATAAACAAATAGTTATAACCTCAGATTTGAACGTAGGAATTTGACGTTTTTGTATATAATAGTTATTTACGAACCAAGTGCGTGAAATCATATTTCGCGAATGAGTGACCAGTTTAAAGCGCGAGCCGCAGGCGAGCGCTTTATGGACACGAATTCGCGAAATGTTTCACGCACGAAGTTTGTACAATATTTTTTGTACGAGAACTATAAACAATAATAATATTTATATAAAATATAAATATAATTTCAAAATTTTTATATTTATAAGTATTTTTAACAATGTTACTACTGTCTGTCAGGATGGCCGAGCGGTCTAAGGCGCCAGACTCAAGGTTTACCTTGCCCGTTATACGGGTTCTGGAGCGTTCTGGTCCTCTCTGAGGGTGTGGGTTCGAATCCCACTTGTGACAATTTTTTTTTTAGTTTTCTATAAATTTAAAAAATAATATTTGTTGCTGCTCTGACATTGAATTACATACCTTCCAAATATAACTATTTTCTATTTCTATTTCATTTCCTTTTATTTTCATAGAAAAACAACGAACTGGGTAGCATATTATTAAGGTTAGGGATTTATGATTTTAAAATGTCACTAAATTAATCAAGTTCCAGGAAGTACCAACTTTACTTTTACGCACTCGTGTTTAAAGTGACTTTTTACGCACGCAAATCGAGTCGTGAAATGACAGGTTTTGATAAGCGAGTACAAAAAAGCAATTATAATAAAGACTAAACAAATTAATGCAATGTACGGAATACGTAGATATTATTGTCCAGGCACAGCAAGAAACAGTATATTTTAATGATTACGTACAAAATTAGAGAACATTCGTTTACTTACATTGAAAATAGGCATACTTACCTTCCTTAAAGTTATTTTTTTATATTGTTCAAACTGTTATATTTCGTATAATCAGAAGGAAAATGAGATGAAAATAATAAAATACAAGTTTTGTTAAATTTTAATGCAATGTACATCAATATTTTACCTTAAAATTCATACTACACTTCACATTATTGTTTTTTGTTTAAATCATGTGTAAATGGAAAGACGTAAAGAAAACTACAGGTTTGAAATTTTAATAAAGTATAAAAAAACAATGATTTACAAAAAGAGCATATTCCATCAAACAGCTTCAAATCGGACTCATTCGTCTTCACTAGAATATGATGAAGTGGAGTGATCACCTGTTGTTACAATTAATGATTCTACTAGAGAATCTATTAAATTATCAATCGCATTTAGGATTGTTTCAGTCTTTACTTGCTGAAATTCCATTATAAGTATTATCGGGATAAAATAAAACAAATGTTAATAAATTTCACTACTTTTTATTTTACACAGTAACAATCGTTTCGCCTGAGCTTCCAACCTGAGCTTCATCAGGCATTCATTAAAATTTGTATTATTTTATCCCGATATTAGCTAATTGATCACATATTTAATTGCGTTTTTCCAATTCTCATATAAAATATTGTTTACACCTTGTTGAAATAACTGCTTTATGTCGTCCAGCCTGAACGACATGTTGTGTCTAGCAACATATGCCTTTACTTGTGCCCATATCACCTCAATCGGATTTAACTCACTAGTAATTCTGCCTTCATGGTGAAGACATCTTCATACGGTATGTTATGGCTTACAAGCCATTGTAAAATTTCAGCTTTACGATTGTTTGCTGTAGGTGGTTTGTTTAATTTGCGACTATGATATTGTGCGTTATGCAACACAATCACTGATTTTTCTGTTAACACTTTGTTTACTGTATGACCTGGATTCACGTCTCATCTAAGTAATATATTGTTGTTCCATCTTTATGATATTTTTTTTATTTGACGTAAGTATTTCCTCGTTCAAGTAATGTCATATTTTTCTTTCAGAATGCTATAACGATTCCTCTTTTGATAACTACAAATGAAAAGTTTATATAAACAGTTTATATAAAGTAACAAAACATTTACATATATGTATTTCACCAAAAGTTCAATTCTTTTATTAATTGTCTGAGAGTCGTAATTTTAAAATTTAGCAAATGGCCTCTTTCATTTATCACCGTAAGAACTTTCTGTACAGTTGGAGGTTCATTTTTGAAAAAAAAAATTAATAATTCTGCGAATGCTATTCCGCATTACATCATCTATGTTGTTCAGTATGGCCCTTGTTCTGTAGTATTTCTTTGGTGAATAAAATTTGTGCTCAGCAGTATATTCTTGTAAAATCTTATGAAAACTACATTCTGATATTCCTAAAAAGAAACGTCACCAAAGTGAGACGTCTTTATTTAAAAAAGAAATATCATCAAAACTTACCTGCTGCCGTTGCTATAGTTGCAACGTAAACTACTTTCGAAGTACCAGGCTCTTCCTGTAAGATTTTGAATTTATTCAAAACCCTCTCTTTGTCTTCTACTGGAAAATCTTTGACAGGCCTCTTTTTAGGAGGTGAATCCTCCATAATGCTACACAAAGGCGCGGACTGAGTTGAATTTATAACTTATCAAATAGATATTTGAGAATCATCTTCTGATGTATTTCATGCGCTTACTTACGTTTGTCAAAAAGATAATGTACAACAAAAAACTCTAAAAAGACTTTTTGTTAGATATTAAGCAAGTAAACTGAGAAAGGATAAAATAATAGGAATACAAAATTGAAACTGTCAAAACTTACGACCCGATTTATCCTATTATAAGCGTCCACGCAAACGAACGTAAACGTTATTTTACGTAGGACGTTCAAGTGACGCATTTCTCGTGCGCTGTTGCTACTGCACGTGTTGGACGATTCTAACGGGTGTTTTTTATAGAGGTATAAAACTTTAAGTTGCCAACACTTTTTTTAACTGGCGGCCATTTTGTCAGCTGTCAAGTGATTTATGTTTAGTTTGGTTTGGCATTTCAACATGAATAGACTGACGCCTGAACAACGCTTTCAAATTGTGCAAATTTATTTTTAAGATCATGGTTCTGTTCGAAATACGTATCGCGCACTACGTCCATTTTACGGTCAACATAATCGTCCATCAGAGCAATTAATTCGATTAACTATGGAACGTTTTCGCACCAAGTTTACTCTAAATGATAATACGCATCCACAGAGACGTCGTACAGTGCGTACAGAAGAAGTCATTGCTGCTGTAGAGCGTAGCGTAGAGGAAGACCCGAATCATTCTATCCGCCATCGTGCACAGGAATTGGATATGTGTCCATCCACTTTATGGAAGATTTTGCGGAAAGATCTTGGTTTGCGTGCTTACAAAATTCAACTCGTGCAAGAATTGAAGCCACACGATCACCTGCAAGGCGTTGATTCGGTGAATGGGCCCAAAACAAGATTGCCGTTGATCCCGATTTTCATAATCGAATTTTGTTTAGAGCGATGAAGCTCACTTTTGTTTGAATGGATACATCAATGAACAAAACTGCCATATTTGGGGTGATGGTAATCCTCAAGTGTATGTTGAGACACCGTTACATCCAGAAAAACTGACTGTTTGGTGTGCTTTATGGACTGGTGGAATCATTGGTCCGTACTTCTTTAAAAACGATGCTGGTCAGAACGTTACAGTCAATGGTGACCGCTATAGAGCTATGATTACTGACTTTTTCGTTCATCAATTGAACAACCATAATGTGAAGGAGCTGTGGTTTCAACAAGACGGCGCAACATGTCACACAGCTCGTGCCACAATTGATTTATTGAAGGAAACGTTTGGTAACCGCATAGTTTCACGTTTCGGACCCGTGAATTGGCCTCCAAGATCGTGCGATTTAACGCCGCTAGACTATTTTCTGTGGGGATATGTGAAGTCGCTAGTCTACGCCGATAAGCCCGAAAGGATTGACCACTTGGAGGACAACATTCGCCGCGTTATTGCCGACATACGGCCACAAATGTTGGAAAAAGTCATCGAAAATTGGACCTCCAGATTAGACTACGTCCGAGCCAGCCGTGGCGGTCATATGCCGGAAGTCATATTAAATTATAATGCCAGAAGATTATCTTTCGAATAAAGTAAATTTCATGTCAATTAAAAACATTCATCTTGGTTTTATTCCATTTCAAAGTTCTATACCTCTATAAAAAACACACTTTAGTATAGTCAACTGTAACAGATGAGCTTCTATAACATTTTAACTCTCGAATACGGGTCATTCGTAAATTTTACGACGCTCTTAAAACTTCGCACTTTTTTGCATACTTTCGGTTAATGCATCGAATTGTCTTACTGAGTACCTTCTGGTCTAGTATCTAGCTAGAATGTGTGGCGTGTGGTCGTTCTGGTTTCCGACCCTAAACCGATTTTTCGGCGATAAGTTCTTTCTACGAAAGTCCCGTGGTTACGTCATTTTATAAATTAAACTGGTTCTTATCTTTCGTACCGATTTCGAGTGTTTTAGTAATAAAAATTTGAGGTAAGATATTTCTTCATTATTATTATTAAGATACATTATAATAAATATAGTAATTTTTTATTAAGTTGTCAAATCTATAGTTTTTGGTCGAAAAACAACTGGATTAGAAAGCGGCACGTCCCATGAATGGAGACGAGAGTAATCCAGAATCAATGGATGACAGTGATGGTAGTGACTTCGAAGAGGACAATTTGGAAGTTGAATCATCTACCTCCGACATTGAGGTTGGGTTGGTTGTCTCATCCAACAAGAATGTAGCCCAATTCAATCTAAAGAAGAAATATAACCTCGTTTAGATGAAGATGATATTCCTTTATCAACAGTACGCACACCTTCAAAATGTAATCAACTTGAAAAACAAACGACTAAAAGGCAAGAATGTACAAAAGTATATGTCAGATGGAAGTCCTTACTTGGGCAAAAAACAGAGAGCAATGGTTTGCCTCTAGCCGAATTTTATGTAAAAGAGTTAACGAAATCAATGCATCGCACAAATCGCAACGTTACCATGGACAACTGGTTCACATTTGTTCCCTTTGCTGACCAGTTGCTACAAAATCCTTACAAATTAACTATGATAGGAAAAATCTACAAAGACATTATTATCTTACATGCCAAAGAAAAACAAATTAATTTTGCTACTTTCAACTATGCATGAGAAAGCAGAGATCGTAGAAGAAACCGGTAAGCAAAAAATAAGCCATAACTATAATGAGACCAAATCAGGTGTGGACAACTTCGAACAAATGTGTTCAAATATGAGTTTAGATGTATCAACAAAACTTTACGTCGATATCTTTGGCAAGACATAGCTGAAATCCTCGGTATATCAAAAGAAAACGTTGTGAACACAACTCAAGACAAGAAGAGGAAGATTTGTTTCTACTGTCCAAGCAAAAAAAGGCGCATGACCACTAATTATATTATCGTATGGAGTGCAAAAATCCAATTTGCGGAGAACACCGAGGACATATTTGCATCGTATGTTGTGAAAAATAATTAAAAAAAAGTTGGTTTTATAATTTTAAACATTCGTTCTGAAAATGAAGAACGTTATCTTTTTTTTGTATTTCTTTAAAATAAAGTTTGATAAGCAATTTTGTTTTTTTTTTCAATTGTGTAGTAAAATTTACGATAATCCCTTAATTACGTTGGGCAAACACAATCCCGGATTCTAGGGTTGATAACTTTATTATTAATGGGTGGGCAAATAAGAGCGCCGCTTTTCATGGTACTCTTTTTTAATCAAATATGTTGCGACCAAAATTTCGTGAATATCAAGTTGACATAACTCGATTATCAAAAGTATAGCGTTACACGAATGAACAGCGCATAGTACCTAATTGTCAAAACTTATTTTAAGTACGGGGAAAGTTTCGCAGGTTACATGCAATTTTTGGTAGAGAAAACGTAAAAAGTCGTTCAACGGTTAAACGATTAATTGAAAAATTTTCGCTTGTCGATAAGAAAACACCAATTTGTCATCGGCTGGGACGATGTATTGAAAATATTGCCGCAATGGCTGAAAGTATTGCCGAGAATCCAACAACCTCGACTCGCCACCGTTCACAGGAGGCAATTTCAAGAACATCTTTACGGCGTATTTTAAGGAAAGATGTTCATCTTTATCCATATAAGGTGCTATTAAGCCAGTAGATAATGCACAGCGGCTTTTATTTTGATGGGTATGTGAAGACCCAGAATTGTCGTGTTTGGGTTACTGAGAATCTTGGGCGAATTCAGGAGAAAATAATGCATTCACTAAAGTGACTGTTTGGTTTGAGTTGTGGGATGGCGAAGTTATTGCGCAATATTTCTGCGAGAACGATGCCGGGAACGCAGTTACAGTGAATGGTGACCATTATCACAATATGTTAAGAGAGTTTTGTGGCCTGCATTGGTCTGTATAGACCTGGACAATATATGGTTCCAACAGGATGGAGCAACCTGCCACACAGCACAAGAGACAATACGGTTATTGCAAGACACATTTCCGGATCGTGCCATCTCACGCCAAGGCAACCAAAATTGGCCACCTAGATCATGTGATATTACGCCATGCAATTTTTGGTTGCAGGGTTTTGTAAAGTCTCATGTATATTTCAACCATCCAACGACAACTGATGAGCTTGAGAATGAAATTCGACACGTCATTGGTGAAATTGAGCAGCAAATGTGTGTAAATGTGATTAAAAATTTTGCTAAAAGAAGTATGCCAGGAAAGTCGTATTCTTTCTCCTACTTAATTGGAGATTATGTACTTTACGTTGCAATCAAGATAATATTAATTTAGAAAAAAATGTATTTTATTATAGAATTAAATGTTGCCTTCTTATTAGCCGATCCTTTATATATACGATTAGTGTGAAAATGAGTGTAACAAATTAGAAAATATAGCAATAAACAATCATACAAAGAAAAGGAGTTATATAAAATACTAATTATTTGTATAGTTTCTTAGAATAGTTCTGAAAATAAACTTACTTCAGTAAGAATTCCTTCTTAATCTTCAGAAAAATTTCTAATAGTTACGAGGGCGGTTAGAAATATAAGGTCTTCAACTCTATAGAATAAGAATAACAAAAGACAAGATAATGGAACTGATCTCAAAATGAAGTAAATTTATTGTACTATCGATGTACACCTGCGTGCAATAAATTTCGGTCGTCAATGTCATTGTAAAATTTGAGAAAATTGTCACAATGTAGATTCTTTCCCTGATTAATTATGTCCATTGTCAATGAAATGTCAATATAAATTTGCAGTTCATCATAGTTTTGTTTTTTGAATTATTTTTAATATGCTCTCAATATTCTATATTAATAAAGTAAGGATTATTTCTTTAAGAGAAACCGGACTTTCTAAAGATAAGGTAGCATCTCGTCTATGACTTGCAAAGAGTTTCGTAAATTTCATTGCTAGACACAGTGGATAGAGAATATTATGCTTGATAGAGAAAAAGGATCCAGACGTCCGAGAAAATCAACTGATGAAGATGACTTATTGAAAACAGTCCTTTTCTGTCGGCCTTACATGCAGGACGTGTTAAAATTTTCCAGCTTCGTTTCACACAGCTCGGCGTCGTATACAAACGGCTCAATTAAGAAAACCATTCAGCAGCCCGAAAAAGCCGACCGATGCCCAGGCATAAGGAAAATAGAGTGGAATTTGCACTAGAGCGCATTTTACGAGAGAACAGGTTTTGAAAAGTGTAATTTTTAACGACGAAAAGGTGTTTCAGTCATCTGCGTGTGGACAGATCCGATTATATAGGCCGAAAAACCAGCGTTTAATGAAAAAGTTTATACTAGTGGAAGGTTTTCGGTGAACGTATAGGCATGGATTTCCACAAAGAGTTCTGGCATATTATTAGAATTCTTTCTTAATATATAATTGTTTCAGCCTTTACTTGATGAAATTCCATTATAACTATTATCAGGATAAAATAAAAACAATTTTAATGAATTTCACTTTTTAATTGACACTGCAACGATCGTTTCGCTCCAACCTGAGCTTCATCAGACATATAACTAACTTATTTACAAATTTTTAACACAAGTATACGGTAACAGACACATGTTTTATTTTAAATATTTGAAGGAATGGGTACTTTTTATTACTAAAATGTCTATTCACAAACTTTCACTTCGGTTTATACAATACTGTTCTTAAGTAATAAAAACTAGGGGTTTACATTATATTACAGGGAGGTAAAGACATTCTATGGAAAAATACAATATGTGACTGTCTGAGTATCAAATAAATAAATTAAGTAAGGGTGAATTATTTGCTTCTAATTGATCATTTAATATCTTGTCGGTTTTCTTTAATTTATTGATTTCAAGTGACACTAATAAATTAAGTTTCTTGCCCTTATTTTCTACATGTAATATTTTAAATTCTCTGTTAAAATTGTGGTTCGTTGAATTAATATGAGACGCATATGAAGAGTCACTTTTATTATTTCTAAATGAAGAAAAATGCTCTTTGATGCGTATTTCAAACGATCTACCTGTCTGTCCGATATACGTCATAGGGCAACTACCGCAGGTTAACTCATAGACTCCTGACTTTTTATTGTTGTTTGTTAAATCTTTATTGTTTTTTATAAATTTGGATAAATTGTTGTTACTTCTATACGCTGTATTAATGTCAAACTTTCTTAAATATTTACAAATTTTTGTGCTTGAAGAGCCTATAAACGTGATCATTTTAAATTTTTGGTTGTTATTATTTAATATTGGGTAAACTTGTGATATGGCTTTTGTAAGGAGTTTTTTATTTAAAATGTTATCTATTATATTACTTTTATATCCAATGTTGATAGCTATTTGTTGAATTAAATTTAACTCCTTCTCAAAATTTGTTTGGTTCAACGGAGTATTGATTAATCTATGTATAAGACTGTGATAAGATCTTGCCATCCGATACAACACAAATTAGCGGCTTATCACAGTCTTATACATAGATTAATCAATACTCCGTTGAACCAAACAAATTTTGAGAAAGAGTTAAATTTAATTAAACAAAAGGCTATCAACAATGGATATAAAAGATATATAATAGATAACATTTTAAATAAAAAAACTCCTTACAAAAGCCATATCACAAGTTTACCCAATATTAAATAATAACAACCAAAAATTTAAAATGATCACGTTTATAGGCTCTTCAGCACAAAAATTTGTAAATATTTAAGAAAGTTTGACATTAATACAGCGTATAGAACTAACAACAATTTATCCAAATTTATAAAAAACAATAAAGATTTAACAAACAACAATAAAAAGTCAGGAGTCTATGAGTTAACCTGCGGTAGTTGCCTTATGACGTATATCGGACAGACAGGTAGATCGTTTGAAATACGCATCAAAGAGCATTTTTCTTCATTTAGAAATAATAAAAGTGACTCTTCATATTAATTCAACGAACCACAATTTTAACAGAGAATTTAAAATATTACACGTAGAAAATAAGGGCAAAAAACTTAATTAATTAGAGTCACTTGAAATCAATAAATTAAAGAAATTAACAAATTATTATAAAAACACACTTGGCTATTTCACAATTTTTTATTAGATCTATGTCTAACATATGTTTCGGCTGTTATGCCATTGTCAAAACCGACAAGATATTAAATGATCAATTAGAAACAAATAATTCACCCTTACTTAATTTATTTATTTGATACTCAGAGTCACATATTGTATTTTTCCATAGAATTTCTTTACCTCCCTGTAATATAATGTAAACCCCTAGTTTTTATTACTTAAGAACAGTATTGTATAAACCGAAGTGAAAGTTTGTGAATAGACATTTTAGTAATAAAAAGTACCCATTCCTTCAAATATTTAAAATAAAACATGTGTTTGTTACCGTATACTTGTGTTAAAAATTTGTAAATAAGTTAGTTATATGTCTGATGAAGCTCGGGTTGGAGCGAAACGATCGTTGCAGTGTCAATTAAAAAGTGAAATTCATTAAAATTTGTTTTATTTTATCCTGATAATAGTTATTCTTTCTTAAATCAGTAGATCTACCGAAAAATTGGTACTCTTGGCAACGCTGTTTTACATACTAAGACGAGATACTCGAAATTACCGTTGGTAGGTTAAAACCTGTTTCTATCCCCACTACTCACAAAATTATGTTGAAAATCTTATAATATATCAATCAGCCCTCGTACTTAGTGTATTTAAAACAATATTAAAAATTTTAATTCCATTAAGTGAATAGTATACTAGTAATAAATAGTGTGGAGTGTTAAAAAGAACTATAGGGAATAAAACCGACCAAGTAATGTTATAAAATAGTAATAAAGTCTAAAAATTACAGCCAAATAAAAAAGTTATAGACATTTTCTTGAAGTTTTTATTGCAAAACAATCAGCTAGTTGAGTTTCTCTGGTAATCTAAGACATATTACTCTACTACTATATTTTACGATGTTCGTGTAAACAAGCTACATAATAAAAATTTTATATTCAGTGCATGTTTATTTACGAGTTAAATTATTTCTCAAAAATGTGAAAAAAGGCCACTCTGTTATTGTATTTGCATTAATGTGAGTACTTGATAAATTTGTTTATTCAATTTGAGTAACATTTGAAACGTGTATGGCCATTTATTGAATTTATTTTTGGCCAAACGATAGTTGACGCTTCATTTTCCCATTTCAGAACTGTGTGTATACAATAGTTATATATCATAATATCATACACGTATATATATATTTGTGTATACACACAGTTAGATAACTAGTGAGTCAATTGAAAAAGTGTTATCGAAACCGTCAACATACTCATGTAACGCCTATTTATCTGTTTGTGTATTCGTTTCGCATTGTATTGTTGTCTGTAATGACATTGTGATGATATTTCCTGTGTTGTTGGAAATTATGTTCGGTCCGTTTAACAATTCTCAATTGAATGTTGAGAACCTTGAGTGAAGTCTATACATTTTATATTGTAAATGATACTAAATAAAATTCTCTTGTTGTTTCGTGTGAAAGGAATTGATATCCAATTTAGTACTTTATGAAATTGTAATAACATTTTAACAAGACTCAGTAAGTACTCTACAAATTTAAGATATGTATTTTTACGCATATACCGGGTCTTATTGAAATAAAAAGACTACATATGGAAAATGGAAATATTAAATTATATAGAATATACAGGCTGTCCAGAAACTCTCCTGACAAACGAAGACCGGAGTTTCCTCAGATAATTTTAAGACAATTAAACCCAAATTCACCTAGTCCGAAAATGCTTCCTAAGGGAGCTAGAGTTCTTTGAAGATGGCGCCTTGTATTTATTTTTTTTTAATTCCTCCAGAACGCTTCTATTTAGAAAAACAAAAACTGGTATGCTTATTTATCCTCCAGAGATGAATCGATTCCATCAATTGCGAATTTATAGTACCGGTCATAGGCGTCCGTTTTGGGTAGGTCAACGGTTATTTTAAGGCATACCTTTTTTATCTTTAACTTTTAAGCATTTGTGATACTAGATTATTAAATTTTCAGGTATTCCAGTACTAAAAGGTACTCTTACTTTAAGTCGGTAGGATAACCGTTTTCTAGAAAAATCGATTTGTAAATTTTTCGTTTTTTCTTCATTAAAGTTCAATTTTTTATTTTTTGCAATAGTTAGCTCTGAACTGCCAACAGAAGTAAAACCTACGTTTTTCATTGTCAAATTGTTGTCAGTTCGCGAAGTTTATCTCTTCATTTTTTACTTTGTGTTATTCAAACACGATTTCAATTTAAAAAAAAATTGTTTTTACTAATGAGGAATACGCCGATATGCATTTAGTTTATGGCGAAATGAGGTGTAACGCTCGAGCGGCGCAACGTCAGCATCCCACTCACTCAACATTTACAGCTCTTCAACAACGATTAAGAGAAACAGGTTCAGTGGTCCCAAAAAATAATGAAACAGGGAGACATAATGATGTAACAGCAGAACATGAAGATGTTATTTTAATGAAAGTTGAGGAAAATCCAGAAATTAGCGTTCGAAGACTATCTGCCATGTACCCCACAATTTCAAAATCTTCCGTAGGAAATATCTTACACAAAGAAAATTTATATCCTTTTCATTTTACAAAGGTGCAAGTACTGCTAGAAGGAGATTTTCCTGCTCGCGTAGAATTCGCTAGATGGTTACAAAATCAGAAAAATCAAGATGAAGATTTCTTCAGGAACATTTTGTTTGGTGACGAAGCTACATTCTCAAAAAATGGAATTTTTAATGTACATAATGCACATTATTATTCGTACGTTGGTGACAATCCCCACGTTGTTTAAGAATTTAAGCATCAGCATAGGTTTAGCATAAACGTCTGGATAGGAGTAGTTGATGATTATCTACTTGGACCTGTGGAATTACCTGCTCGTTTAAATGGTGCTGATTACTTACATTTCCTGCAAAATATTTTATCTGATTTGTTAGATGAGGTGCGTTTAAATATTCGGCAAAACTTATGGTTTCTACAGGACGGCTGTCCGGCCCACTTTAGCAGGAATGTACGAGACTTTCTAGATAATAACTACGAAGACCATTGGATTGGAAGAGGTGGTCCAGTTGCTTGGCCAGCAAGGTCGCCGGATTTGAATCCTTGCGATTATTGTGTTTGGGGATACATAAAAGCATTTGTTTATTCCGTTCCGATACAAAATCGCGCACAACTTTGGCTAAGGATACAAGATGCTTGCAACGAATTTAGAAATAACTTTGGAATTTTTGCAAGAATTCGGCGTTCTCTAAGCAAAAAGGTAAACTTATGCATAGAGACTAATGATCATCACATCGAGCAACTTTTGTAACAATCTACCTTTGATACTTGTTCTTTTTTTGTTAGTTTCGTTCCATTGTAATAAATAATTTGTTTTTAATTTATTAAATTAATTTTCATCCATGCCTTGATAGTCCAAGCCAACTTCGTCGCTAAAAATAAGTGGGTACATAATAAATTGAACTTTAATGAAGAAAAAACGAAAAATTTACAAATCGATTTTTCTAGAAAACGGTGTATCCTACCGACTTAAAGTAAGAGTACATTTTAGTACTGGAATACCTGAAAATTTACTAATCTAGTGTCACAAATGCTTAAACGTTAAAGACAAAAAAGTTATGCCTTAAAATAACCGTTGACCTACCCAAAACGGACGCCTATGACGGGTACTAGAAATTCGCAATTGATGGAATCGATTCATCTCTGGAGGATAAATAAGCATACCAGTTTTTGTTTTTCTAAATAGAAGCGTTCTGGAGGAATTTAAAAAAAAATAAATACAAGGCGCCATCTTCAAAGAACTCTAGCTCCCTTAGGAAGCATTTTCGGACTAGGTGAATTTGGGTTTAATTGTCTTAAAATTATCAGAGGAATCTCCGATCTTCGTTTGTCAGGAGGGTTTCTGGACACCCTGTATATCCACCATATTTTATCAAAATTCCCTCTCATAAACGAGAAAAAAATGACAAGATATTTAAAGAAATATTGTTACATCACTGTACGACTGAATATATCATAAATACTATCGGAGATGATATCTTAAAGCTGGCCCAAAATATGGTTTTGTTATTGTCCATCTCGCTTTAAATATCGTTCTGTTAACGATCGTTACATACGTTAAGTTTGTAGTTTAGTTTAGTTTATTTTCTGCCGAACAAGCACATATCGTGGACATCAGAATGGTATTTTTCACAACATTACAATATAATATAATAACATTTATATAGCATTACAAATAAAATGAACATGTTACACAATAAATAAAGCACAGACACAACCAATAAGAGATTCACACATCATATCTACAAAACCGAGACTCAAGAGATTTTAACATCAACCCGCAACAAAGTCAGCCAACGAGTAAAATACTCACCCCAGGAGCAACACCTTCGTTTTCGCTTGAAATTGTTTTAAACTTGATGACTGCTTGATATACGATGGTAGCTTATTAAAGTATTTCAAGCCCATGTAAATTAATGAATTACGGCACGCACCCGTCTTCAGTTTTGGAAGACGTAGCTGTTGGCTACTGCACGTACCTAATGAATGAATGTCTGATCTCTGTTGGAAATTATTCTGATATTTAAAAATTATTAACAATATTTTGTATAGAAAAAGCGAATAAATTGTCAAAATCTTACGACTAGCTAACAAGGGTGTCCGACCCCCCCCCCCCCCATACATGAGACGCACCGTCCGCTTCTGTGGTCTAAGAATAGAAGCAAGATTTCCAGCCACTGTGAAACCCCAAAATGCCAAGTAGCCTCGTAGACGGCACTCAAACAGGGAGAAATATACAATCCTAGCTGTGGCCTCACCAAAGCTATGGCGTACCATCCCTATCACTTTACACGCGGACGGCAGTCGCCTCCTAACCACCCGAGAGGCGGTGAACATACTCAGTCCAACCAGTCCAAAGATCCACGTCCAAACCAAGGAATTTAACAGAATTCACAGGTGTTAGAATAGTATCACTAACTTCAATATTTAAATCTAAGGAATTGTGTTTGCATATTAAAAGCCGAGTCTTACTTAAGTTCAGGGTAATTCCGTTAACATTAAACCAATTTTGAATTATTAAAATTTCGTTGGATAATAGGTTTTTTCTATTTCGGTGCTATAAAGTGCACTTTTCGACACCCGTTTGGGTTGTAAGTATTACTTTTTCTCACGCAAAATTTTGTTTTTAGAGGTTGGTCATTGCATAAATCAATCTAAATTTTAACCTTAAAATGACATATAACACCGCCGATTTTCAAATATTTAAAATGCTCTAGTTAAACATCAATGCTACCAACTTCAAAAAAAGAAAATTTCTACAATTTTCGTACAAAACATGCCCCTTATTTTAAGCCTTTTTGAACTTTTAATGCCCGAAATAGAAAAAATAGTATAAAATACATGTTTCATAAGACATTTTAGTGCACTTGTTCTTTAGAAAACTCGCCTTGTGGCTCGTTTTCAAAACTTGAACGCGTGCACTAAAATCATGTCTTATGCAACTTGAAGTTTACTATACTATTCTAGGACCGCAGATCCACAGCAGGCCAAGGCAACGATATGTCATGAGCAAATAATGGAAAATGAGCTCTGCTGATTCACAATGCAAGGTCGTTAATAAATAATAGAAAAAGCATCGGACCCAAAACCGATCTCTGCAACCCAGGCTAACGTATTGTTTGCGGTCACGCAAATAAGATCCCAACCAATCATTCGCCTTCCCCCCGATTCCGCAATATTCTAGCTTCCGAAGAAGAATGAAATGAGGGACGCAGTTAAAGGCATTCATTAAGTCACAAAATAGCGTAGCTATAGTTTCTTTTTCATTAATTAAATTATAAGCGTTTTCCATTTAATAATAAAGAGCATCGGTGGTAGATGTGTGAGGTCTGAAGCGAAACTGGCAGTTAACCAATAAGTCCTTCGCCAGAATAAAGTCACGAATTTTAAGTTTGCTATCTTTTTAACTATTTTGGGTAATGCTGGCAATATGGAAATCGGCCTGTAGGTGAACGGGGAAAATATAAATTTTCCATTAAAATTAATACATCGCAACTTACCTGTCTGTAAAGCACACATCTTACATGTTCTTTTAATATATTATCGGTAAAAATTTACTTGACTTTCGGACGATGTTATTTAACCCTTACTATAGGAAAACTTAGACACGACGCTATCGGTTTTGTAAATATAAATATTGCTGCCTTTAAATACAGTAGTGGCATTCTGAATCCGATATTCATATTTTATATTTCCTAAATTTCAGTATGATTTTTGAAATGAGTTTCTTAAGGAATGCAACACACATCTTGATTTTTAATTATTTACATGAATGCATAATAAGCTGATTTTGTACGAGGTATTGAGTTTAGCATCCAGGATATTATAGATTTATAGTTTTTATAACATCGACAGCAGTTACGTATGTAAACATACGGTGTGTGTGTGTAACTTCAAAGAGAGAGGTACATTTTTACATTCTGAACATTTTGAATTCATAGGCGGAACATGATGCAATTTTCAGGGGGTTTTTAATTTTAGGGTTCGTGTCGTAATTGACTCTTCATATTCTATATAACTATATTTCCATTTTTCATACGTTGTCTTTTTATTTTTAGGTTAGCATGTATGGGATAAATTTGCTTTTTATAAAATGCATAAATAAATTAAGGATTTCTTCTATTTGATTTTGTTACAATATGTAAATACAGCACAGTATATACATAAAAAATTGTTCAAATTTCAATGAAATTGATACAAACATAATTGCAATAGTCTGTACCTATTCTACCGTACATCTAATTGTAGAAAGATATGGAATATATTGTTCACTACATCATTATTAGCTTATTAGAACATTTTACACCACCATTATGAATTTCCAAGTGAGAAGCATTTAACCAAACACAGGTAACCATAGGGCATTTCATAGTTCTTGTTCGAAATATATTCCATTGTCATTTAAACAAGCATCCACTCTTCCTTTCATATTATCGAATAAATTCATTAATTGTTCAATAGTTACATTATTCACTGCTGCTCTTATAGCTTCTTTTAATTTTTCCAATGTGGATTACGATATATAATTCTTTTTTACGCGACTTAACAGAAAGTAATCCAATGGAGTTAAATCCGTTGAGCCAGCAGGCCATCTGTCTAAACCATTGATTCCAAAAGTGGTCCAGGTGGACCCCCAGGGGTCCACGGGAGACTCGACGGGGGCCTACGTTGGCGTGACAAAAAAATGGGGGTTCATAATTCGTAAGCGGGAGTCCACGAAGATTTATCTGGTTTCGATAGTGAAGAACTAAAATGTTGGCTTGAGTTCACCTATCAATGTAGGCAGATAATATTTTAAGTCGCTCAGCGACTGTTACTTGTAAAAACTTGCATATTCCATATTCAGTACAACGTGTCGAGACTTGCAAAGCGCTGCCGCCGTCCGCAATACTTGTACAGACGTGCAAAGGGACGAAGTACGACTTGTGGTGTGTGTGCTTGCAATCTTGCATGAACTTGTTTGATTCCTCACCAATATAAATACGAATGCCACAGATAAACGTTACTCATTTATTTCCCGAATTTCGAAAAGAAAATTCAAGTAAAGTGAATCGATGTTAGTGTTTGCCACTGTCGGAAAAGTAAGTACATACCTGCCTATTTGTTATACATACTTTTATTTTATTTATTATTTATCTATTTATTTTACAATTTATTGTACACGTAAGTAAACAAAAAATGGACAAATTACCAAAAAATACGTAGGTACAAAAGGTGAGGCTTATTTCTAAAAGAAATCTCTTCCAACCCACCAGCGATAGGAGATATATTTATGTTGTAATAAGTATATTTGTAATGTTTGCGTGTAGTAGGTAGGTATTAAAAATTAAATACTGGACAGAGCCATTATTAGATACTTCCATAAAAGAACAGAAAGCCGAGAAAGGTTGAACTTCTTGTCCCTACTTTATTAGTAATTTTTTTATTACCCGACTGTGTGGTGGTTCACTAATAATTAAATATATTTTTATAAATTGTACGTGTCTTTATATACTACATACTCGTAACGTGCATCAAAGTAATAAATTTATAATTAAAATCGCGAAGTTTTGATATCAAAATATAATTTACAAGTATTTTCTATCAAATTTACAGAAATATATCAAAATATAATTAATTTATTTGCACAATTGTGCGATGAAAATGATGAAGACTTCCAACGATTGCTATTACATACTGAAGTACACTGGTTGTCGAAAGGTGCATGTTTAACAAGATTTGTCTCACTTTTTGAATCAGTTTTAGAGTTTCTGGAAAGGAAAGATCCACATTTAAAAGAAAACCTCATCAATTTGAAAGCAGACATCGCGTATTTGACAGATTCGTTCAAAAAATTTAATGACATTAACTTACAATTACAAGGGGACAACATCAATTTAATAAAAACAAAGGGTGTAATTTCAGCTTTTCTTGGAAAATTGAAATTTATGAAGCAAAATATTAGTCGGCGCGAATTTTTCCAGTTTTCAAACTTGTCACAGGTAGAATGCCTTGATGAGGATATTCACACATACGTTCAACATTTAATTGCCCTGCATGATGACTTTAAAATCAGATTTGAAGATATTCTGACGATGGAAATACCATCATGGATCATAAATCCACTTGATGAAACGGAAGTGCAGAATGTGATATTTCAAGAGGAGCTACTCGAGCTTAGCACTAATGAGGAACTGAAGGTGAAATTTAAAAGAGGGTATCAAACATTTTGGCTGCAGGCAGAAATTCCCGAAAAATATCCTGGACCGTGGGGAATTGCGAGAAAGCTTTTGATAGCGTTTCCCTCGTCATATCTTGTCGAGAAAAGTTTTAGTGTCGTTACAAACCTTTTAACAAAAAAAAGGAGCAGAATGAATATCACAGAACGGGGAGATTTGCGGTTATTCCTAACAAAACTGAAGCAAAATATTGATAATTTGCTGTCAATCCATCAAGTACATCCCTCCCACTAAAATTATGACTATTTTGTGATTGTCATTGTAGAAGTTACGTTACGTTATTAATATTTAATTTTAATTATATTACGACTGTTATCATATTACAATGTAATATGATAACAATAATAATTAGTAGTGTAATAATTACATATTTGAATAAATACAACACAAGGAAATATACTACTTTTCCTTTTATTTTTACCACTCCGAATGGGAAGTTTTCTAAATAAAATATGTGAGAATTGATTGGTTTCTTGTGCTGTGAGTAGATGTCAAAGGAGTAAAGTTGGATGGAATCACTTTTTTGATTGGCTAACTTTACTTTTTTGACATCCACTCACAGCACAATCAATTAATTAATTAACCAATAACTCAGCCGCAACGCAAATTTCCATAGTTTAGATCTAATCTTCACATTTTTTGTCGAGTTTTGGGAATATGGTAGAAATGTAGCTGCAGGGAGTCCACCGGAACCAGCAAAACTTTCAAAGTGGTCTATGAGAAAAAAAGTTTGGGAGCCTCTGGTCTAAACCAATCACGCAATCATCGTAAAATTGTCGAATGTATTTCCTTGTTCCGGAAGCTGCGTGAGCACTATCATTGCCATATTGAAAATATCCTGCTCTCGTTATGCAACTCTGTCATGTAACTTATTCACAAATTAATCGAGAATATTACGACATCCTATTGCAGTAACAGTTTTTACAAAGAAAGTAGGGCCAATGATTTGTCTTCTGGACATCGCAATCCATACTCCTATTTTTATGGGATGAAATACGTGGAGGTTCTCAGCCGACCATATCCTAAAATGTTGTGAATTTACATAACCACATAAATAAAACCAGGCTTCACTTGAAAAGAATGTTATATTCGATATATAATCCAGTCTTAAATTTAAATTAAACCACTGGCAGTATTCAACACGTTTTCAGTTTAACAACGCTACATGTTGTTTTTCCATATGACAAACCTATAGATAGGAAAAACGATTGATAAATTATACACAAACATTTTAATGCATAATATGTTTACCTGTTTGTTGAGTAAGTTGCCATAGTAATTTCTTACGACTGCGCTTCAAGCGCGTGCATCTTCTACAACATCTTCCGTCATAACAGATGGACGACCTAGCAGTTAATCGAAAGCGAGTCACAATCCTGGGAATGTGACGCATTAAATTGTCGCAATCGATTCATAAATCAAAGTATCGTTCGATAAATTCATTTGCGCTATAGGTCACTGAATACATCCGTCAGCTCTATGTTTACCATTTCTAAAGTACGTCTCCATAATAAATAGGTGGCGCTAGAGCGACCTATTGCCATTTTTCTCAAATTTTGCGCAAAAGTAATAAATATTAATGGACAAAAAACACACCTAACGTACGACTACGAACAGAAAATATTATTTGCTGAAATCCACTAGAAATAGCTAAGATGCTTCAGATGGAAAAATGGATGAAAGTATTAACATACGCTCCGTGGAAAGTGACAATTATTTTTCCTCTCTAGATAGTTGTTCCTGTATGCTCATAGGCTTCGATACGGTTTTATAAATTAGTATAGTCTTTTATGCACTAACACATGGATATGAAACCAGGGTAACGCTAATTAAAAGTTGCATAAATGCCATAGAAACAAGATTTCTGAGAAGAAATGAGGAAAAGATGCGAAGGGGCAGAATAAGAAATTCAACGTACAGAGAACTTTTAAATATAGAAAACATCCACAAAGGAATACAAGAAAGACAGTTGGGGTGGTTGAGACACATATACAGGATCCCGAACGAAGGAATAACAAGGAAAGTATATGAAGCAGAACCCTATCGAAAAGATAGGAAGGCAGACCCAGAGAAACGTGGAAGAATAAAGTTAAGCAGGCCACAATAGAAAGAAATATGGAATGCACAGAATTAAGAAATATGTCTCGAAATAGGAATGAATGGAAACCAAAGATCTCAACTGCAAGTCACATTGCAAGATAGAAAGACAAGAAATAGAAATAGGAATGGGAATATTCTTTTATAGCGATAGTTATTATTATATATAATAAACGCTAAGTTGCCGTGGCAACCAGGCATGAAAACTTTGTCCCCGCGATACGTACACAGTGTAGCTAATTAATGATGAAATATGTCGAAAACACCAATATAATAGCACTTTGTGTGCCCTTAAATAAAAAAAATAAATAAATATAATTTCATTGTATAAAATTTTTTAAAAGCAAAATGGTACTATTTCACTTTTAACGAGTGCCCAACACTAACATAAATTGGCAAGTTTAGGAAAATGACAGAAGTCAAAAAATTAAACTTAGACAACTGTCATAATTACAAGGTAATACAAAATCGTATTATATTTGCAAGCAAAAATAAAATAATTGAGCACTAGAATCATATTTAGCATACAAACATAAAATAGCTATAGAAAATTTTAATTGGTGAGAGAATATAATAACAAAGTTACAGGAACGAAATAAACTACAGACCCCATTTCAGAAACTTATACACCAAAGTAAGTATATTATTCATTCATGTTGATACTTCATACTATATTAATAAATTAATCTGAAAAGTTTTAAAATTAAATTGCTAACTCATCACAATACAACCAAAAAAAAACTCTTTACCTATTGCCATAATTGAATACATTAATGAACCAAAATAATAAATCAACCTTGATTGTGACAATAATGTAAAACTTTAATTATTATATTTATTTACAATAATATACATTAAATATGTTCTTTCCTTTTTGTGTCAAAAGTGTGGTTAAAGCACAAAATTTACATATAAAAAAAATAATAATTTATTTAAATTAAGTGTTATTTAATAAAATATTATATTTACCGTCATTTATTAAACAATTTAAAATTGGTTGGCCAACACATGATTCATGGTCCATGTGGAATATATAATCCAACTTGCGTCTGTATGGACAATGGCAAATGTACGAAAAATTTTCCAAAATATTGGTATGTATAATAATACGACAATAAGAAGGAAGAATAAATTATAGACGACCAAACAACGGTAGAACAATCGAACTTCGTCGTCTAAATGCAAGGCAAGTAATGCATATGTTGTTCCACACAATCCGTACTTACTATTAAAGTACAGGACACATATTAATGTGGAAGCATGTGTCAACATTCGGACAATAAAATACCTTTACAAATACTTCTTCAAAGGAAACGACCATATAACAATGGAAGTAATACAAAGACAAGATAACAAGGAACCAAGGAAAAGGATAATTCATTATGATGAGATAAAATCATACCAGAGTGGTAGATATTTAAGTCCTCCGGAATGTTCTTGGCATATACTACAACTGGAAATGCATGAAAATTCACATAATCTAGAACGTCTTCAGATACACTTACCAGGGCGACAATATGTTTCATTTCGTGATGGACAAGAACAAATTGCCATAAACAATAACACAAGTCAATTGTTACAATGGTTTGCTAACAATTTAGATAACGAATATTCAAGACAATGGTTATACATAGAATATCCGATACATTACGTGTGGAGAAACAGCTGGTGGAGTAGAAGACAACAAACTAGAAAACCAATCATTCCAAGATTAGTTAATGTGTCATTACGTAATGGAGAATTATACTACCTTCGACTATTATTGTTACATATTCGTGGTGCTACCAGCTTCGAAGACCTCAAAGCCATCAACGAAAATGTGTTTGGTACATTTCGCGAAGCATGCCAAGAACGTAATCTTCTCTCAGAAGACAGAGAATGGATACGTTGCTTGACGGAGGTGTGTGACAGAGACATGCCGAAACAATTACGTCAAATATTCGCTTTCATTTTAATATTTAGCGTAGTGGATAATGCACCAGCATTATGGACGCAATTTCGACTGCATATGATTGAAGACTTTATACGCAGACAGCGTTTAAACGAGGAAGAAGCAGAAATTGCAGCTTTACAAAAAATTCAAACAATTCTAATAATAAATGGTAGGAGACTAACTAATTACGGGATAAATGATCCACCAGAAAATAACGAACTGTTAGAAGATCATATCGACATTAACGAAGAACAACATCGAGCTGACATGATGATAAATCAATTGAATGATAAACAACGTCAAATATTCAACATGATCATGAAAGCAGTAAATAATAATAACGAACAAGAAAGGCTCTTTTTCGTAACTGGTCACGCCGGCACGGGAAAAACTTTTCTATATAACACCGCTCTCACGTGCTTAATTGTGAGAGAGATCGAAATTTTGTCTATTTCATCAACTGGTATTGCAGCAGCGTTATTGAAACAAGGCAGAACAGTTCACTCAAGATTCCAGTTGCCAGTGCCTATTGTTGAAAATTCAACGTCGCGTATAGAAAGACAATCGAATGAAGCAAGATACACAAAAAATGCAAAATTAATCATCTGGGATGAAGTAAGTACGGCTACACGAATTATTTTCGAATTAGTTGATCGCACATAACGTTTTCTATGCGAAAATGACCAACCATTTGGAGGTAAATGTGTCGTCATTGGAGGTGACTTCAAGCAATGTTTACCAATATTACAAGGAGGTGACCGTGCAAATATTGTTCAAGTCTCAATTAAAGATAGCCATTTGTGGAACAACAAATTGCCAACATTGCGCAACAACCTTATTGAAATACCTCATGAATGTGTGGTGGATACGTTAAATGATTTAATTCAAAACATATTCAGAGATCTTCGATTCGGATATGTATCGAATAAAGCAATTTTAACACCATTAAATAAAGATTGTCACATTATAAATCAACAAATATTACATAACAAGCAAGATGTTGCCAGTATAACATACTTAAGCGTTGATAGTATTGTGAGTGACGACAGTAAGGCGCCAAGTATCTTCGGCGCCGTCATGCGAAATACTGATAGGCGCCTTTACCCTATATGCTTAAGATACCCCTTTCACCTTTTTTAATTATTAAATAATATTAATTAATTTCATTAATTGATGTAGCAGACACTTCTTGGTGAAACATTTTGTAATTAACAAATTATTATAAAAACACACTTGGCTATTTCACAATTTTTTATTAGATCTATGTCTAACATATGTTTCGGCTGTTATGCCATTGTCAAAGAGTATCTTAAAACTAACTTACAATACGTGTCCTTTTAACTTTTATACCTATATTTTAGTGCTAGGGTGCTGGTTGGGACATATTTACAATCACGTCTATTATGGGAGTGTTAACAAATTCTAACTGTGTATTCGTAATTATTCTATTTTGTTTTTGTGATTTTTTAATTTCTAGTATTTCTAATAAATCTAGTCTTCTACTTTTTATTACGTTATGTAACACGGTGCAGCTATTCATATCGGGCAAATGGTTTTGTTCGATACAGTGTGTCGAAAAACCTGTGTTTTTATTACTATACTTTATATCTCTTACGTGTTCGGATATGCGTTTTTTAATGGATCTTCCACTTTGCCCTATATATATAGCTTCACAGTCATTACATTTTATTGTGTATACTCCTGATTTTTCTATATTTTCTATTTTATCTTTGTTATTATTTAACATTGTACCTAATTTAAAATTTAAAATTAAAATTTAAAAAATTTAAAATTAGGTACAATGTTAAATAATAACAAAGATAAAATAGAAAATATAGAAAAATCAGGAGTATACACAATAAAATGTAATGACTGTGAAGCTATATATATAGGGCAAAGTGGAAGATCCATTAAAAAACGCATATCCGAACACGTAAGAGATATAAAGTATAGTAATAAAAACACAGGTTTTTCGACACACTGTATCGAACAAAACCATTTGCCCGATATGAATAGCTGCACCGTGTTACATAACGTAATAAAAAGTAGAAGACTAGATTTATTAGAAATACTAGAAATTAAAAAATCACAAAAACAAAATAGAATAATTACGAATACACAGTTAGAATTTGTTAACACTCCCATAATAGACGTGATTGTAAATATGTCCCAACCAGCACCCTAGCACTAAAATATAGGTATAAAAGTTAAAAGGACACGTATTGTAAGTTAGTTTTAAGATACTCTTTGACAATGGCATAACAGCCGAAACATATGTTAGACATAGATCTAATAAAAAATTGTGAAATAGCCAAGTGTGTTTTTATAATAATTTGTTAATATTAATTAAGTTAAATTTATACAAAAAACAGTGTAGATGCAAATATCAAGTACACTCTTTGAAGTAACAATAAAATTATTGCTGTCAATGCTAAAATAATTGTAATAATTGTTTTATGTAAATTTGTTGATTTGTTGTAAACTTTCAAAAAATGTTTTTAATATCTTTAAAATTTAACTTATCACAAGTGGCCGTAGGCGCCTTTAATGCCTTGGCGGCGTTGTGCGCTGCACGACCTTGCCCATATGGACGGCGCGTCACTGAGTGACGATGAAGCTGAAGAGAATTTATATCCAATTGAATTCTTAAATAGTCTAATACCAAGCGGATTTCCACAGTACAAATTGGAATTGAAAGCTGGATGCATTATAATGCTACTTAAAAATCTAAACGATAGAGCAAACTTATGCAATGGAACGCGCCTTTTGGTACATCATTTAGGAGATCATTTTATTAATGTCCAAATTATCAATTTCAATGGAGAATTATCTATCGAACATGTATATATTCCACGAGTAGATTTCATTTCGAATAACACATCGACTCTGCCATTCACTTTACAGAGACGTCAGTTCCCAGTTCGATTAGCATATTGTTTAACAATAAACAAAGCGCAAGGTCAATCATTCGATGCTATTGGCATATATTTGCCAAATCCAGTTTTTGACCACGGACAATTATATGTTGCTTTTTCCAGAGCACGTACTAAACAACAAGTTTTCATTTGTGTTTCAGACACCAATCAACAAGAAAAGCGAATACTAATAACTTGACATATACTAAAAATATCGTTTATGATGAAATACTGTAAGTATAAATAATTTAATTTTAATAAAAACTAAAAGAAGAGTGAATAGTGAAAAGGACTCACCTAAACAGGCAGAATATTTCTGGTACACGGTTACCTCCAAAAAAGAGAAAGGTGTCTTATACAGAAAAAAGAAAAATTATCCTGATGAGTCTACGTAAAGATATTACAGTATTTCAAACGGAAGTAACCACCATATATTATTGTGCCGAAGAAATCACTAGGCAAGGTGGAATAAATCGCAAAATAGACATGTACTCCATAGAAGCCAATATATTTGACTTGACTTGTTGGTTTCTGCTTGGTGAATAGGTACTTCGTCCAGTTAAGTACTCAATCCAAGTACATTTTGAAATATTTTGCTTCCTAAGCCTGAGAGACAATTGAGTTTTACAGGCGGACAAGATTCAAATATCGCGGTAAAGGCTACATGTACCGATTTACTTCCATTGGGTTGAGTTCTTAAAATATTTAAACACTTTAGCCATTTCTAGTCATATTTTTGGAAATTATTAAAGACAAATATTTAGTTAGGATATTATAAGATAAATATCTCAATTATTACCTACTGACTGACTATTCCACATTGAAAGTTTTAGGTCTTGGTCAAGCTGACTTTTAGGATATAGTAATGGTGTTGTGGTAGACTCATTTTCAGTTTTAAAGAGGGCCTTCGTGTCAGTTTAGATCAAAGGGCTGGCCAATATCGCAGTTTGTTTTCCTTCTAAATCGTTGCTTATTTGTTTTACCAGTTTTTGCCTATTAAACCAAGATCGCCCCTGAGCCCAAATTTATGGTGTGAACTATTTCTCTTCCTCTGTTATTGGTATAAGTCGCTTTAGCAGAAGTTTCTCTGGTACCTTGGATAGTATGGATAATAAACTAATGGATCTATATAACGCCACTTTTATTGGATTTTTACTAAGATCCAACGGTCTGGGAAATATCTTAGTTTACCTATACATTTGCATAATCATCTTTACGCAGCTTATTTATTGCACTTTAGTTCTTTGTAACTGTTGTTTATTTATTTAGAACTAAACAAGATATCAAGAAACATACAAGAACGAGAAATCGTGCTAAAATAAATACATATATGGCAGAGGTGGGAAATGTCTTGTAAATAAGAAGCCAGAATTAATTCTAAATTTTTAATACAAGGAATGTCTTTTCAGTGTTGCATGCAGCCATAAAATCAAACAGTGAATCGACTCAAAGTGCTTTGTTGCATTTTAAAATATTTTCCAGAAAAATTGATACACTTCTGCATTCGTTCGAACCAACTGTTAAACAGTTATTCCAGTCTTCAATTGACACAATCACAATTGCCATTTTGAAGGCATCTACTATTTTTTTTCTGGCGACTGAAATCATCGACCCCGCATTCCATTTTTGATCTTTAGAAAGCTAAAAAAACTGTTGGGGCTTAGGTCAGGACTATATGGATAATGATCTAATAATTCGATATTTTGCTGCGTCAAAAGCTCAATCATATTTGGAGCTGTGTGCGAACTCACATTGTCATAATGCTGGATGATTTGCCGTTGTGGGTTAATTTCTCGATGCGTTGCAATTATTTCTGGCAAACAGAAGGTTGTGGACCAATCCGCATTAACCGTTCTTCGATCTTGCAAAGGAATTGTAACTACATGACCTGATTTTAAAACAAACGTTGCGACCATCTTTTTCGACACACTTCGCAAACGAATAATTTCTTTAGATTCTCTTCATCTGGAGACACCCAAACAGCGGACTGACGTTAATTTTCGGGTTCATAGAAATAAATCCATGATTCCTCGCCACTCACGATGCTACATACATTTCTTGAGTTACCGTTATTGAACCGGCTCAAGTTTTTCGGCACCAAATAACGCGAGCCGACATTCGCTCTTCTTTTAAAAGATGCGAAATCCAACGAGGAACTAATTTCCTCACACTCAGTTCATCATGTAGGATCGTTTTGAGTGAGATCTTAGAAATATCCATGAATGTCTTCTCAATTTCACGATATGTCACACGTTTGTCTTACTCAGACGTCACACAGCATCGATGTCTTTTTGGGTGACTGCTGTTCTTGGCGGACCTGTCTTGGTATCGTCGCTGATACTGGTGCGTCTACGTTGGAATTCACAGTACCAAGGTGAAATTGTTGATTGATGTGATGCTTCATCTTTAAAATCTCGTTGTTGAGTTAATCCCCTCCGCCAACTTTTAAACTTTAAAAGTTCACTATGACTAAATCACTTGCCGTATCTAGATGAAACTTTAGATTTCGATTAGTAAAAGGTTGGGATTAATTTTGACGCTTAACGTTTTATTACTGGCGCCCTCTATGAGCACTAAAAAGAGATCCCTTGTATATTGCATTTATTACTTCTATAGTAAAGTTGATTGAAGCTTTTCATATTGAAATTGAAGTATTAATCGCATAGATTTTATAAATATTTTAGCAATGGTGTAATATTCGTATATTGCTCATTATTTTCATTATAAGCGTATTAGCTTAGCAGTTTTGTATAATTTCGTTTATCACGTATTAATGTAGCACCAGGGGTTATCGTATATCTATTTTAGTATGTGTATCGTGCATCGATGCCCAGTTTCACCACGTATGCCCTCATTAATAAACAAATCAAGTGAGTCGATACACTCCACTTCAAATGCGAACTTGTACGTCAATACTTCAATAGGACTACATAGAGTTCGACGATTACACTTTTAAAATGAAGGATTCTCAAAAATAAGAAGTGAAATATGCTGTTAGTTTTTTAATAATTAAATAAGCATTTATTGTATTACATTTAAACATAATCAAGGCATCGGTTTGGAAATTTGGATAGTATACATATACATGGTTAGGCAAATGTATGCATCCATTCGAATATCTTTGATATGGCTACTAAGACTTTCGACAACTAATTTAATGCAAATAGGCGATTCAATGAGTATATTTATATTCGAATCATGCTTCCGGCTTAGTCGGAAACGATGTTATTTTAAGTGAAATAGCCTGTATATTTTTACGAATTTCAATAGAGCTCTGCTCTGGGAGTTCGGTAATAATACGGTTTGGTACACCTTTGTTCAACAACGACCAAGATATTTAATTAAAACTAATAATGCAAATTTTATTGAAAACAAGCTAAATGAACAGAAAAAATATAAACCTAACGAAGTTAAGATGATGACCGTTCACTCCTTGACAATATGCAAGTCTGCAACCAATTTCCTGAATGATATTTGCCAAAGCCTCCCCATGAATTAATTGCACTTCCTCAATTATTCTCTGCCTTAACGCGTCTAGATTATGAGGTCGTCTAGTATAAATTACACATTTTAAATGATCCCCAAAGGAAAAAAATCTAGAGAATTTGAATCCGGAGATCATGCAGGGGCCATTCAATGAATCATCTACGATCAATCCACCAATTTGGGAATGCGTCCACTAAAAAACTTCTAGCATTAAAGGCAAACACTTACAAGTAATTCCGCATCTTCCTCAATATTAGGAACAACCTGATCAAAAGATCTATATATCTCTGTCCAGTTAGTGTACTATGAACGAAAAAGACCAATAGTACGGTCCCTGAAAATACCAGCCCAAGCGTTTAATTTCTGCGGATATTGTGTATGTGTTTTTGCATCTAATGGCGGTCATCTATTCATCAATATCGACGATTATGGCGATTAACGTTACCATTCTCACAAAACGTAGCTTCGTCGAAAAACAGCAAATTGTATGTAAAATATTGGGCAACTTATATCATAGTTTAGGGCGAGCTATGTAGTAGAAGTTTGTGGCAATTCTTCTAATGCTATAGCAATATTTTGAGAAATAAGTTTATTAATTGCGACTTTTTTTGGTCCGATTTTCGGTAAATTTCTATTTCCGGTCAAATCATACCATCTTAAAATACCGACGAGAGTTCGTGATATTGGATGCCAATCTTGATGCAAATTGTTAAATAAATCGCATACTTTTTCTGGAGTTCTGTAGCGGTCGCCAAAACCAATCATCATCAGAATTCCAATGCGTTTTTTTTTCAGTTAATTGAACTATTATTAATATCTGAACGTCCACAAAGTTAATTCTGACAGCTTAGATCAAGTGCTAAATTTTAATGAATCTTTATTCTATGGCTCACTAAACATAAACATGATTTTAAAATATCAGTTTTAATTAAATATAGTTGTCGTTGTTGAACAAAAGGGTGCAAAACCTTATTATTGCTGAACTTTCAGAGCAGAGCTCTATTGAAATTCGTAAAAGTCATCGAATTCTGGATTTGCATTTGATTAATTGTGGAAAGTTTTATTAAAATCTAAGTAACCTTGTCAAAGATATTCGAATGGATCCATACATTTGCCTAACCCTGTATATAAATACTTAACTTATATAGATCGCAGTTGAGCAAAGTGCTCCATTATCGTAATTTGCAAACTTTAAATCAGTGTTAAACAATATAAACGAAAAATAACTTACAAGTTGAAGTAATTTTCCTGGTTCTGCAATTACCAATTTCCCATATTTTGACAACATACCAGATCTTCCTTCAAGGCCCGAAAATACAAGACACATTCACGTTGAATCCTACCGAAAACTTCCTAATAGGCTGTTCCATCTAATTTACAGAATAATATTCGTTTTCCAACCTACAAACTAATATTATAAAACACGAACATCTATTTACTTAGTTCAGAGCATTCAAGTTAAAATTCATAAATATATTCAATAAATAACTACTTACCAGTTCAAATCTCTTTTGTAAAATTTTAATTAATCCAAATTTATCAATATTTGTAAGTTATCGTACATCTTAAGTATTAAAATCACAGTGAATACAATTTGCAAAATTTTAAGACATATTGGGCAACACAATTCACTCTTTGTAATATATATATATATATATATATATATATATATATATATCATATGCTTGTAAGCATTTCCTGTTAAAACTATTTATTTATTTATTAAAAAAAAGATTTATATTAAAAACCTATCAATTTATAAAACTAGTCTTTTATTTCTCCAACGTAAAAAAGTATCAATTATCTAAATATCTGGAAGCTATATTGAGCCTCAAGATAAAGTGTTCTTTTGCTATTATTAAACTATTACTTGAACTAAGCCAAAAGTATCATTTACAACTTATTATTAGAGTGGACCAATTCGGAGCAAAAGCAGAGGCGTGACTAACGAATTAGTTCCCGCGTGCCCCATCGCACATACGATTACTTAGTATGTTGTTTGCGGTCATCGTGGTACATGTATAATAGCAGCAGGAAAGTGTATTCTGTGTATTTAATAATGTTGAAGGAGCGTACAGTAAAAAAACCGCTATCATCAAAGTTAGTCAATAGGTTTATTGAGAACCATCCTAGTTTATCTTACAATGGGGTAAATATAAAATGTTTAGTGTGCAATATATATATATATATATATATATAAACCATTTAACAAAATCAAATTTGCAACGCCACGTGCATAGCGCAAGACATAAAGATAGAGACACTGGTGCCGATACAAAATACGAAGTGTTCTTATTTGATTTGTGTACAATGATGAGAAATAACTTTGGAGACACACCCTATGTTAACAATATTTCATCGCGCTTCTCCAGATTTTCAAGTCACGGAAAACGCATGAGATGGTAAGTTTTTTTTAATCACCTAATTACATAGATTTTAGATTTTATTTTTTATACGTATCATCGAGAACGTTTCATAATCTAGAAAAACCGTCTTACATTTTGTTTGTATCTAACATAATAACAGCACCGTTCGTGATAGTATATCTCTAGATATTAATAATGTTTCGCATGCGGGAACCAATTCGTTCGTCACGCCTCTGCTATCGCTCCGAATTGGTTCACTCTACTTATTATAATGGTTATTATTAGCGCTACAATTTTTCTATAACATTGTAACACGTGCATTTACTGGATAGTGGGAAACGGATATGCCATTATATTGTCTAATGAGGCGTTTCTTTCTGTAAATGGTGGGAGGCACAATATGACTTCAAATTTATATTGTTTCTCCGAGACTTCCTGTCGTATGGTTCTGAGAAGGGACATGGTTTAGAGACCCTGAGGTACGTGGATACATGTCTAGTATTCTGGAGATCCGAAGATATTGTCAGGCTGCCGAAGTTCGCTCTAACTCATTTAGCCTTACCTAAATCAGCAGAGATTATGAAACAATAAATCAAAAAAATATACCACAACGAAAATTGCCAATAAACTGATGTGTGTCTATTTAATATGATACACATAATCATATGCGCGACAAGCCCAAAAATATCAAACATTGATTATATTTTACATAAACGAAAATCAGGAGCTTTTGGCTACCTAATAATATACTTTCATTCATACTAGGTCTATACAAGGGCTACTGAAAGTCTTTCTCTACACAATGTAAAAAAAAAATTAAAATCTAGGAGGCGACCTTATTATTGTTAAAAGTGGTGTATCATCATCAGAATTCCAATACCTTTTTTTTTTCAGTTAATTGAACTATTATTAATATCTGAACGTCCACAAAGTTAATTCTGACAGTTTAGATCAAGCAATAAATTTTAATGAATCTTTATTCTATGGCTCACTAAACATAAACATGATTTTAAAATATCAGTTTTAATTAAATGTACTTAGTTGTCGTTGTTGAACAAAAGGGTGCAAAACCTTATTATTGCTAAACTTTCAGAGCAGAGCTCTATTGAAATTCGTAAAAATATACAAGATGTTTTATTTAAAATAAAAAATTTAACATCATTTCCGACTAAACCGGAAGTCTGATTCGGATGTAAATATAGTCATCGAATCCTGGATTTGCATTTGATTAATTGTGAAAAGTTTTATTAAAATCTAAGTAACCTTGTCAAAGATTTTCGAATGGATCCATACATTTGCCTAACCCTGTATATAAATACTTAACTTATATAGATCGCAGTTGAGCAAAGTGCTCCATTATCGTAATTCGCAAACTTCAAAGGTAACTACTTATGTGCCTGGTGTATAAATTTGCCCATTAGTACTCTCCAACTGTTTGGTCTGTAGCTAATCTCTTCGCTTCATCCAATACTATTTCCACCTACTCCAACTAAGTTTGCATCGTTCGCTTCCAGGTATTCCTAGATCTTCTTACCCCATTTTGCCAGGCTAGTTATGCTATTGGCTACTTTTTTTAGTGCATGTATGTATACATTTACATTTTAACTTCTTCATTGTTGTTTCTACTTCCAGTAATTTCTAATTTTGTATATTACTGTATTTGTAAATTTATTCGACTAAAATATCTTGCGATTAATTCTAATAAATATTTTTTTATCGACAGCTTTTAACAACATAGATCATGCAATTCTTTCTCTAAAACTCGATCTCTTCATATTTAGCTATTAACTTCAATTATTTTCTTATATTTCTTACATAACTGCGCACAATATGTATATTATAATGCATACAAATTATTTACGTACCAGACGAAATCCGGTATACCACAAGGTTCAAATTTGAAACCAGCACTCTTTAACATATTCATAAATGATCTTCTAAATTTGAGTGGTTGCAATATATTAGCTCTTGCTGACAAATTATAGATTTTTAAATATAAGTTTCATATGATTGTGACTTTTTACAATTGCAAATCAACAGAATTGGTGGGTTGTGTTACAAAAACAGTTCAATCAATGAAGGAATGTGTTGAAGTACAAGGTAGTAAGCTAAACAAGCAAAATACTTACCTACAGTTATGCGTTCAAAATACGATACTTCTGCGTTCTTATTCAGTAAAGGACGTCGGCGTTTACTTCGATCATTGCGGAATATACAAATCATATTGTCTCTGGCCATAAGCCTAAAATTGATTTATAACTTGGTTCATTTCAAGATCGGTTTGTTGTCGCAATTATATTTTCTAATACCGCTCTTTTACTCTAGGCATATTTTGTAATTATACAGTTAAGACTAATATTGCTTTTAATTCCAGTAAATCGGAGGTAGTGACTATTTAATGAAACAGCTTCGTATTGTGACATTCACTATAGCTCTTTGGCGGAAATTTTGGACATAGCAAAAATTTATTTATAATACTTTATCAATGGGTACATTTTTTATATTAATTCGATTTTGTACTTTAAATTAGTTCATAGTATGTCGCATGAATTGCTACCTACAAAAGGTGCAAGCAATAAAAGTTCATAAAAACTGACTCCAAAAAGTTGCTCAGTACAAACACCCTCCTGGGACGTACCTTGTGTGGGTGGGTTAAACTTAAAGTGACAAAGCAGCCAGTCAGTTACCAACGGCTTCCAGCTCAATGAGATGGCCGTGCGGTTCTTAACGAAACGTTTTTATACTGACTATAAATTTAAAAAGGGCGCTACCGTGATTTATGAGTTGCTTGTCCACGAGATTATACGACACGCGGAGTTGGTATTCGTGCTGGCGAGGTGATATTAAATAAAAGGAAATGTTCCACTTAAAAAAAAAACAAGCATATTAAATTAATCAATACCAAATCTGAACGAATTCCTTCAAATAGAAATTATATTAAAAGCAAAACGTAAGCGTTCAAAAATTCTTAGATGATAGTGTATTTTAATATTTAATGTTATGCATAAAACAGCAATCCAAAAAAAAAGTACTATAAAATTGCAAGAAGCGGCAATACGTGTGCAAAAGATCTTATGCGGCTTTCACAAATTTAATTAGTTCCTTGCTTAATTACATACTCTTAAATCTCAATATTTGCTATCGCGTTTAAATGATAGCACAAAAACAAAGGAATGGCATTCTTATGCACAAATTACTTAAGCCATCTGAATTTTTCAAATTCCTTATTACTAATAAATTTATAATTATGTGAACCATAATAATACTTATGTTAAATTGATCTGTAAATTTGAAAGATAATGTAATTTAACTTAATAAAAATAGACAAACATAAAAATTACGTTCGACAAAGCAATAACAAAAAAAGTAAGTAAGAAAACGATCGATACGATTTAAGTATTTTACGGAGCGAACATTTGTTTTGTTTTATTTCTCATTTATCGCCGTATGGCCCGTCGCAAGTTTTTGTTGCAATTATAGAAATAATTTAACAGTTGTTTCGAAGTAATTAATGCGCCGTAGTTGTGCTTAACTGCTTGCTGTTATTGCTGTTCGAAGTCGCTCTTCTGTTTCCTTCTGCTAAATGGAGTCGGAACTAGAGCACGCGGACGACAAAAGACCCATCTAGTGTTACTCTCGGTACAGCAACAAAACCCTAAGACGGAAATTAAACGGTAAAAGGTACGACATACGAGAATGGAGACACAAAAGACTCTAAAAAGACTTTATTTAATTTACTCACTTTCAGATGGGCGAAGGGTACAACTAATATACAGCCTAATCACACATGATGCATCGACGTATATAATTTGCGATAAAACAAAGCTATTTAGTAAACTAACTAATTCATTGCACATAGTCAAACTGCAAAAACGATAGCGCAAATGCCCACAGTTAACACGACTAATCTCTTAGAAGGCTACAACGGATGTGACCGTAAGACAAAGTGCGCATCTTCTTCTTCCTAAAAGCGGATGAAATTACTAACGCGGAGGATACCAGAGACGACCCATAAGATGCCAAAATATCGTAACAGAACATATTTTTTGTCGTTTAATTTCATTATTTTCAATTTGTTGGACGATAAAGATGATTATTACGTAATAAATGATATCCAAAATTTACTTAAACTACAGAGAGATATAAAAGTCGCCCGCATCAAAATACCTGTTTCTGTAAATAGTAGTTTCGTTGAATTATTACGATAGACTACTGCATGATAGCACCACAGATATTACGGACAGAAAACTAGACGCCATTGTAATGAAAATTTGATGAATGACGTCTTTAGGATTGCGGAGTTCACTACTTCGTAAACATGTTGTTTTGACAAAAGTAACGAGTTTTCGTTGTTGAACTATATTTAACCAGTGATTCATATGCACGTGTTGTAGACGGATTTCGTGAGAAATATCCAGATGCCATAGTGACTAACAATTCAACAATAACGTGATTAATCATTTGTTTCCATGAATGGGGATCAATTGCACACGAGAAGGGAATCGGGAGACCGGCATTTTGAATGACTTTAAACTGATTAAGATTCGAAATGTGATGCTAGGTTCGTCATCAAGAAGCTTGAGGAGACTATCAAAACACACTCAGATTTCATATATCCACCTTAGTGGATACGTGAATAGTCAAAACAAAAGAATTTATCAACCGAGAATCCTCATGCCTTTCATGAACACCCCTTGCACGGTCAAAAAATTCTAACGTAGTGTGCCGTATTACATCGTCGCATAGTAGAACCTAGTTTCTTTGAAACTACTGTGAACAGTGTTATGTAACAAGACATATTTCACAGTTTATTTAGTTGCTTGAAATCGATGAACGTAATGGTTTGCTGCTGCAGGATGGGGCCACATGTCACACGTCTAATGAAACAATACATTACTTATGCCAGTTCTTGACTAAGCGTAAAGCTCTATGGCCCCTTTGTTGTCGTGATTTAACGATTTAAGATTATTTCCTATAGGGTTTCCTTGAAGGGAAGATTTACAAAAACAGGACGCACACAGTGGATGAAATGAAGAGGAACATAACAACGGAGATTAACAACATGTAAACGTGCTACACAGTGGCCTTGAACAGAGCAAAACAAGTTCTTGCACTCATTATCGAACAAGGCAGCCTTTTTGAAGATGTCATGTAAAACATGTAAAATGTTAGCAAAAAGTGTATACGATATAAGTTATAAAAAGTTATTATAATTTTAAAAAGTTACAAAGTACACGACTTTTCGATCGCACTGTATTAAATTCAAAGAATAGCACTGGCCAAAATAACAAGAGCAGAAGTATAAAAACAAATATTCCGTACCGTTACATAATAAGTGTTCATTTGAAAAGTCAATCTAGTAGCATGTGATTTACTGAGAACATTTTGAAGTATGTCGTAAATTAAAATTTACGACTTAACCTACGAAGTCGTATATTTTGATAGTTTCATACATACAAATAAATAAGAAATTATAGGTATTTATTGAAAACTATAACAAATGTTGAAAATGTTGTCCTTCAAGATCAATGCACTTTAAAATCCCCCGTTCAAAATTTCTGATGATATTCTGCAACATTACTGGATTGTTATTAATTTCCATGCATTTCTGTTCGATTCTCTGTGGCATATCATTCAAATTCAATATAGGTGTTCGAAATATGTTATTTTTTAGATAAGGCCACAAAAAGAAGTCGCAGGGTGTTAAATCGCATGAACGTGCAGGTCAGGCAATTTCAGTATTTCGACTAATTATACGCTCATCAAAAAATTCTCTTAAAGAATCCAAAGATTCTGCAGTACAGTGACAAGATGCTCCGTCTTGTTGGAAATATGCATTTTGTAGTTCATCATCATGCAACTGATTGACAAATGGTTGTAAAATTTCCGTACGGTACCTTTGAGCAGTTAACGTTCCCTGAAAAAATATTGGTCCAATGATTCGCCTTTGGCTTATCGCTGCCCAAACACCAATTTTCTCTGGATGTAGCGATTCTTTATTAATTACATGTGGATTTTCACTACTTTGTTGTATTTTGTGAATTTAGGTATTCCGTTTTATATGTTTCATCAGTAAAGATGACTCTTTGCGAAAGTTCTCCATTATTGTTCATATTTACAAACCAATTACAAAACTGTAGTCTACGTGGGTAATCAATTTCTAACAATTCTTGTACTGCTGTGACACGGTATGAATAAAGTTGCATGTCTTTTGTTAATAACTTGTGAGCTGTACAGAAAGCTGTACAGAAATGTTTATTTGTTGACTCAAATGTCGAACAGATGTTTATAGTTCATTTTCCATTATTTCTTCAACACGGTTGACAACTTGAGGTGTACGTTTCTTAACTGCTCCGCTGCCTGATTTTCTTAAAAGACTACCAGTTTCAGAAAAAAGTTTTAAAGTTCTATCCAAAGTATTCTTAAATTGTATATAATCTATTACAAAATGTGTAAACTCAACTTGAAATTCTACCATGCAATCTTGAACTGAATAAACCCATAAACCATCAATTTTATTACCACTTCGAAAATAAGCCTGGACTAAAAAAAATTTATGTTCTAATGTGAAAGCCATTTTAAAACTGAAAAGCAATTTATTTAAACCAGAATCGACGCACGATTATTTTATGTTTATGTTTATGTAACTGATATTTATGATTGACATTATCAAATGTCATTTGGATTTACGTTTACGGAACAACAAACACATACTAATACGTTTGCGTCTTATTCTATCAAAATTTCAAAGAAACCTAGATTGACTTTTCAAATGAATACTTGTTATATGTACTCGTAATATGTAACTTCAGTATGAAAAGACTTCCTTTAGCCAAGAAAATGTGAAAATTTTGAAAATGTTTTATTTTGCCTAATAAAGTGGAGCAAAATATTACTTATTAAAAGAAATTAGTTTCTTCTTTTTATATTTCATTGCTAATATTAACTTGATGTCACGAACATTTTCTACTTATCACAAGAATTCTCAAATGTAGAAATTTGAAACGGAAGCACTGCCCTTGAAAAAAAAAATAAAATAATATCTTATTCCGAATAACTTTCATATATTTTCTTGGAGTTTGTAAGGTCTTGTAATAACAGAATTATACGAGATAATTTTTTATACTGAGAAAATATAATCCTGCTAATATACATACACATATAGGAGTACGTACATGAGATAATTTTTTAAAGAAGCTTTTCAAATTTAAGGAAAAAAAATTCTTGTAATTTCTTTAATATGTGTATGTTTTTTTAATTTTAGCTGGTTTCGACACACTTTTATCAATTTTATTATTATTTACAGACATCTTTTAAATCGCAAGTTGGGAAAGTTCTCACAAGCATTTGAAGATATCTGGGTTTCGACTCATAATTAAAAATTTTCATTACGTAATTGAGATTTTAAATAAAACTTATTGTGTGAAATTAAGTATCTCATGTGATAGGTCACATGAATATATGAAATAGCACACTTCTCTTTTAAAATACTACCATTTTGTAAGTATACGAAATTAAAGTAATATCTTCCAAAAATGTAAACACTGTTGACTTTTCTTCTCTAGAAGGATGAGGTAGTAGAGTAGGAGGAATGTCTTGCTTGTTTTTATGAAGAGCTCCGCATAATGTCAGACAATTATTTAGAAACGCTTTTGCTAAGGGTCAACTTGCGAAGAAATTATCAGTGGTTATACTCCAGGGGTGGCCAAGAGGTCGACCGCGGTCTACCGGACGAACGCGAAGGCGATTTAGGTAGCCCCCAAGAGATAAATAAATAAACTGAAGAAGACAAAAAAAATCAAGTGTATTCGCGCCAATAACTACCCACGCGCTTTGGTCGTATCGCAGTGCAAGTTACGCCATCTAGTTTCACTAGGTAGTACTAACTTGCCTAGAACAATATCGACGGCGGCGATGGAAGATTCGTGAAGACGCGCGAGCGAACGTTGTGTGGGTTCGCGAGTTGTTTCTCGAAATTTCTAGATGTCGCTAATCCCATTATATAATATAAATAACTGGCGGAAGCCACAGCCAGTCAGTTTGAATTCAGAAGCGATACGAAACGATAAAAAGTGCGTGAAGGGTCCTGGACTGAGTGCGTTTGGGCAGACGTATGCGTTGTGACTGTGAATACCGAACTCTCGGTCGACATCGTTCGTTCGTTCGTTCCTCACGTGAAATTCGTCAGGCAGCGGCGTACCAATACTAAGTAACGTAGGGACCTTTGTGAGTTTGTGACTTTTATTTAATCAAAATGAGTGTGCCATCTGGTTCAAGTGCAAAAAAAAGTAAGACTTACCATTATCACAGTGAGTGGGAAGAGCAATTTTTTTTCGTTATGGTCATCGACAAATGTGTGTGCCTAATTTGTAATTCAAGTGTAGCATTACCGAAAAGAGCAAATGTGGAAAGGCACTTTAAAACTACACATTCCAAATACGCCACAGATTTTCCATTTGGCAGTGAAATTCGGAAGGTAAAAGTACGAGAATTAAAAAGCAGCTTAAGTGCGCAACAATCTTTTTTTACGAAACCAGACTTGAAATCAAAAGCTGCTACACTGGCGTCATTTGCTGTTACGGAAATATTGATAAAGGGAAAGAAACCTTTTGAAGATGGAGAAATGATCAAGGAAGCCATGCAGTGAGCTGGAGAAGTACTGTTTAATGACTTTAAAAATAAGAAAGAAATTATTTCAGCCATAAATGCCATTTCTCTGTCACGAAACACTGTGATGCGACGAAGTGAAGCCTTAAGTGGAAATTTGGAACAATTGCTTAAGGAAGACTTGCAAAAATGTAGTTTTTTGTCACTACAATTCGATGAATCCACCGATGTGACGGACACTGCTGAATTATGCATTTTCGTGCGTCTAGTTTTTGAAGATATGACATCAAAAGAAGAATTATTGACGATGATTCCATTGAAGGGGCAAACAAGAGGTGAGGATATCTACAGATCTTTTAAAGATTTTGTAGAAAAAACTGAGTTTCCGATTCACAAAATAGTTGCTATTACGACAGATGGAGCACCCGCTATGCTGGGACAAAGAGTTGGTTTTATTTCACTGTGTAAAAATGATGACAACATTCCAAGTTTCACCAACTATCACTGCATCATACACCAGCAAGTTTTGTGCTCTAAAATTCTTGACTCGGATATTATCATGAAAATTGCCTTTAAAATAGTTAATTCTATTCGAGCCAGAAGTTTGCAAAGGCGTCAATTTCGAGCTTTACTTGAAGAGACTGAAGCCGAACACTCGGATCTTTTGCTACATATAGATGTTAGGTGGCTTAGCCGTGGTGCTTTTTTGAAGAGGTTTCGTCAATTACTGCCAGAAATCAAAACATTCATCCATTCGAAAGAAGAAAATGTACCTGAGCTTGAAGATGAAAAATGGCTCATGAAGCTCGCCTTTCTTTGTGACCTAACGGAGAAACTCAATCAGTTGAACTTAAATCTTCAAGAAAAAGACAGGAATGTGATTGATATGACAACTTTGATTAAAACATTTAAAAGTCAAATTCAAGTGCATGCATCTCAATTAAGACGAGGTGAACTAAGAAACTATAAAAACATGGAAGAAGAATGCACGCACAACTCAAATTTGGACTTTGAAACTTTCGCCAGACAGCTGGAGAACTTGCACCTGGTGTTCGACAGAAGGTTTTTGGATTTCTTCGCTCTCGAAGAAGTGCTAAGTTTCATTACATTCCCTTTTAATGAAAGCAATGACCTTCACAGCTTGACTGCAAAAATCGGCAAGTTAACTGATTCTGAATCTGTTGTGGTGGAAGAAGAAATAATTAAAATGAGATGCGAGATATTTCTGAAAGCAAGAGCATTTGGCAGTAATACTGATTTTTGGAAACTGATTTGCAAAGAAAAGTTCCCATGCCCAAGAAAGGTCGCCTTATATTTGACTTCGTTTTTCGGTTCCACCTATCTTTGCGAATCGACATTTTCTACTATGAATACAATAAAAACCAAACATCGTTCTCGTTTAACAGATGCCCGCTTAACTTCCTGTTTGCGCATCGCAGTTACTTCTTACACTCCTCAATATAATAAACTTGTGGAGAATATGCAGTGCCAAATATCCACCCAAAAACCTAATACAGAATGAACATTATGTATTTTGTTTTCAACGTATATAATAGAAAAATACTTACTAACTTATCGCTAAAATGCTTTATTTCTCTCTTGTAAACTCTACCTGAGAGTCGCCCGCAAGAAACATTTTTGAACACAAGTAGACCTCAGAGGCCAAAAGTTTGGCCACCCCTGGGTTATACTATAACCAGACCCAAGACAGGTTACCAAATCAAGAGTTAGTCGTTTGCGTTGTTCTTTTTCCGGCTTGCTGCCTTACTTGCCAGTATAGATCTGAAGGTTGACAGCGTAAACAGAATTTTCATCTACCAAAGCCAATATTTTGATGCCGTACTTCGCAGACTTCGATTTAATGTACACACGAAATGGACACTTGCCTCTAAAACTTACTAGTTGCTCATCAATTGTGAGGTGCTAACTCGGGTAAAAACTTTATTTGCTATTTTCTATAAATTTTTCCAACACATCTCTAAATGCAGCCAACTTGTCGACTCCTCTACGTTCTATTTTAGTAATTAGATCATCAAATCGCATAAAACTGATGATCCGTAAAAACCTGTCTCGCGACATTGCAGCCGGAAGAATACTTATACTATACAGAAGATTTTTACACCAAAGAAAATGAACTGGTTCCCTATTTACTTTTAGAGCGCCTGTTGTAATCAAAAGGCCAAAAACAGCGTACATCTCAAGTGAATTTATCTCTGCCCAAGTTTATTTGTTTGACCGGATTCTTCATGTTCCATCTTTCAACATATTTTTACGCTTTCTGATTTGTGTATTTCACAATTATTTGTACGATTTCATCGTTTATAAGTAATTTGAAACTTTCGACAATTGTTGAAACATTCCTAGATTTTAGAGTAAGCCCCCGGCTTATTCGTTATTATATTCTGGGAACAAGTGCGAGATGCTGTTGGAGGACGATTGTTCTACACAGTACAATTCTTGGAAATGAAAGTCAAATCTGATTGCAAAACTGCTTCTTCTTCACTATTTTCCGAAGAAGAAATCAGTAACAGAAATCACTCAAAATTAAATTCTTTGTAGTTCCAAATTACAAAAAAATACCTGTTGTATCTCTGGTTCGGATTCAGCTTCTTCTATGTTATCCTCAGACTCGGATGCATCTGACAAATTATTGTCATCTTGAAGAAAGTCTTCATCGTTTTCTTCCAACCACTTTAGAACTACGGCACAATCTTCTTCTCGAGACAAATCTAATTTTCTTTTGTTTGACATTATATCTACACAAAAACTGACTTCGAAGCAATGTAAAAATAAATACAATAGCATTACACTCTTACTACTTGGATTAAGCGCAGAAACTAAAGTAATACCGATATTACCGGTTCACGTCGAAAAAGATCTTGGTATTTTCGTCAAATTGCGCAATGTTACCAGAATTCCACTTGGAACATGGATGCCGAAGATGAGTACAGTTATACCCCATGCATAATTTTATATAATTTTTGGGAACACAGAGCATGAAATTACGACGTAATGCGCATATAATGTTCGTACATATTGCAAATAGAGATAACTGGATAACCTTGATCAACAAAAACAAGAAAAAATTATTGTTTGGGTAGAGTTGTACCCCCCTAAGGCATCGGAAGGTTAACATAGGAGTCAAATAGCACATGAAGGTTCTTTAACAACAAAAACAGATTCTCATTATGCCAAACATTTGTCAGAATGTAAACATGACTTTGACCCCAATTTCAAAATTTTGCATACACAGAATAAAAGCATTCTCTTAAATAATTTAGAAGCTTTAGAAATTCATAAATTCGAAAAAACGAACTTATTATTAAACAACCAATTAGATATATCCAACTCTCCATGCTTTCTAATCATATTTCGATATAACTAGAAAGGATTTTGTATAATCTCTTCTGAAATATAAAACGTAGTAATTATGCTGCTATTATCCAATATTTAAAAGAAAAAAATGGATTTACAAAGTTTATGAAACGAGTTCATATTTTCGCTTACATCATTTTCCATTTCTTTATAAATACGTCTTATTTAACACAATTTTAAATATTTAAGAAGATTTATTTATGATTCATAGTTGTAAAGTACTTCCAAAATAGATTCATCGTCTCAAAGATAACTGAGTTATAAAGAAAATTCAGTTCTCGTAAACAATTCGGAACGGAATTTCTGGAAACCAAGAGAAAATTATGTATGCACGATGGTACCGGCAGAACTCTTTAACTTAATGGAAAAGTTTGTTATCGTGCATCGGAGACGCAGCACGAAATACAACTTAGAACTAAATCTTTCTACGTGCTACTCCCGCCAGCGTTTCGAAGCCATCCCTATAGGTAATCTGAAAGTATTTAAATTTATATCATTGTTGGCTTAAAATGGGGGAATTCCGTTCGTAAAATCCTTTTATAGAATTACAGTAATGACTTTACAGCTTTGTTTAATCCGAAAATAAACATAAATTTGACAGATACATATATAAATGTTGATGTTAATATCTTGGGCATAAATAATGAATTAATTCTTCTCTCTCCTAATTATAAATTTATAAATATTCATGGAAATATGTCAATATACTCATAAATTACCGTATCTAATTGGATTTGTTTATCAAATGTTTCCGAATAATTCGTTGTTATAAGCAGCAATGGCGTTAAGCACATAGATTGCTTGGAGACATAGTTGGAGTTATCAAAAATTATGTTGGTCAATGGTGGCCATGGAGTGAAGAACTCTGTCTTAATTTATATCATCCTTTTGAGAAAATTCTGATAAAATTTCAGGTTAAGTGTCATACTGACATCAAGATTAATATATTGATAAATTTTAACGTCAGTGTGTCACTTAAACCGAAAATTTTATCGGAATTATCCCAAAAGGATGATATAAATTAAGACAGACGTTTTTCACTCCCCATGGCCACCGTTGACCAAGATAATTTTTAATATCTCGGTATAACCAGGCCGGTAGATGATGCGAAATTAAAAGAATATTTGCACGACCCCCACTTGTTATAATCAATACAAGTCGTGTATCTATAAGGCATATATAAACACATCAACTATTAAAAAATGAGCGTAAATTTATTATAAAGAAAAGAGAAACAATGGTATTCCATGCCATCGAAATATCCAACCTGCTTCTAAAATCTGATAACACTGCGTCTCTGAACTAGGACGCCTTTTTGTGTCGGTAAGAAGAGACTAAAGCCAGGTTGGCAGCATAGAATTGAGAACAAACTGTTTTAACTTGGCAAAAATGCAAACGAGACTATTCAACTGGCCCGACAAGTATATGGCGATTATTGTTTACCTCGCGCATAGATATTCAGGTGACATGAGCAACTTAAAATTGATATGAAATAAATAGAAGACGAAGCTAGGCGTGGACATTCAATTTCAGTGCGTAACCAGGGTCTTATCACAAAAGTGAGACAATGGATTAATAAAGATCGTTGTGTGACGGTGGCAGATTTAGACAGGAAAGAATCACGTCTCGATTTGTGCCGTGTTTGCTGTCAAAATGTCAAAAGAATGACCGTGTTCAGTAACCAAGGTAAGATCCTTGTTTGTAGGGATAACAATTTCATGAATTCCATTGTAGCGGAGGACGAAACTTGGTGTTTTCGCTATGGTCCCACAGCTATTTCCCCCCAAAAAGTGCAGATTGTATATCTCCATCATTCCCAAGCGGGAAAAGTTCATGTGTTCGTGTGTGTGTCGAAATGAAGACAATATTGGCACAATTGTGCTCCTGATGGACAAATTATCACTGCAATTTTTAATTTTAGTGTTTTGGAAGAATATTCTGCATGCTGCCTGAGTACTCAACATCTGGCATTATTTTCTGCTATGTGACAATGCACTAATTCACAAGGTAGTAGCAGCACAGCAATTTGAGGCCCGAAGGCAAGTACACTTGTTCAATCACCAAATTTATCTTTTATGACTATTTTCCTTTCCCAACATCGAATTGGCCGTTGAAAGGGAGATGATGTTGAAGATATCTAAAGGCTGTGAGATCGATTCTGCAGGCCATGTCACAAGAACATATGAAAAAGACATTTCTGTCGTTGCTCCATCATGCCAACCGTCAATTCAAAAAGAATGTATTTTGAATAAAATACATGCACTATTCAAATGCCTCGCCTTTATTTCGTACTATGAACTTAGTCTCATTATTGAATTGTCTACCTGTATGTTAATGCTGTAAATAACTTTCAAATGTAAGAAGGCAAGAAGGTATTTTCTTTTCTTGCATATTATAATTTAGTGAAAAAATTACACACTGAGAAAAAAACTAGATTGGTGAATACTAAAATTTTTCTTTTTCATTCATACTGTAATTTTAAGTGCCTATGTGACATTAACACATATTTCGTTAAAATATTTAGTTACTGCATTTTTGCCTGCGAAAACTGGATAATAAATAAAAAAGAAGAAAGGAAACTTGCAATTTGGGAAAGAAGAATTTTAAGAAAGAGCAAAGGTAGATTGTGAATACAGAAGATTGACAAATAAAGAATTATAGAAACTTATGAATAAATACATTACTAAAATAGTGAGAGCGCAAAGAGCTAGGTAGTTGGGACATATAACTAAGATGTCGAAAAACAAATGGGTAAAAAGATCTATTGAAAGGAGAGGCTGGTAGGAAAAGAAGAGGATCTTCGACGAAAAGGTGGTTGAGTAAATTAAGAAGAATCCCGAAAAGGCATGAGTAACGGACTGGAAAGGTGTGGCTAAACACAGGAAAAATAGCAAGGACGAGTGCAAAAATTCACGGCCAAGGGCTACTAGGCCAATACAGGTCGAAATCTAAAACCCATCTTTTTACTTTTAAAAACTTTAAGTGTGATACAGAAACTATAAATCTCTGCATTTAATTGTTTCGTTTTTAGGAAATATGGCTATCTAATTAAAACATTATGTTAATTTACAGATTATAAGTACTATTTTAATATTATCTAATAAAATCTGCCGTGAAGCCACAAGTTTTATTTCGTTAAGCAATTTAGAAAGACATAGATATAGTACTTCTGCTTAGTACGTTTTCTCGTGATTTAAATTTTGTTTACGCAGTCGCAATCAGATAATTTTAAGAGGGGCGTTAAGCTTTACCTTCAATAGGATACGGCTGATACAGCAGAGGGAGTCTGCGTCAACCAACATCGTTTATTATTGTTTTAATTTTTAATTTATTTTACCTATTATCGGAAAGAAACATATGCAGGCTGAAATTCCAAAATTTGTATGAAATGAAATGTATTAGTGTTATTTTAAAATTTATTGATCTGAAGAAATAAATTTTAAATTTAATTTATGCAATGTTGAATACTATATATATATACGGAGACAGATGTAATAATTCGAGGAGGGTGTAGCAGATCCCATTATACGACCAATATATAACGTCAATTTACCTATTTGCATTAACTAATTCATTTAAGGCACAATTAAATTATATTAATTTATGTTATCATACTATCCACAGAAATAGCTTGTTCATGCTTGGAGGGTAAAGTAAACCCCACTATATGACTTGTGAAGACCATGTGTTTATATTGTAACAAAAGGTTAGTCCAGTTACGTCTAGTTTGGAAAGAAAATATTTTTAGAAAGTTAAAATAGTACACCAGCATAGAATCATTCAAACTGTGCTCGAAAGGTGCAGTTAATACGCGACGAATGGGCGACTCGCGTCTTATATGCATATTTTGACATCATTCTAATCGGAATTATAAGTCAAAATCTTCAAATAGAAATAAGTTAAGCAAAATTGGATAATTTTTGGGTAGTTGACTATTATTAAAAATCTGGTGTGAAGAACACAAATACAGGTTCACTATTAATATTTTTGTGAACGTGTCCGAACATATCCCTCCCCAGAGACGTAGATACGTATTTCGCCTTTCTACAGGCTCGTCGGTACGCCCCTGCTGGAAAAAGGATATTCTCAGACACATTCACATAAAAGAACCACATCACCACATCACCGAAATTATCCAGACCCGGCGTAGAAGTAAATTCCGCGCTGCCTGTTGTCAGACAGCCGAAGTACCTCGCCCCGTCCACATAACCAATGTGAAGTAACGACGCCCTTCCAAATATGTTATGTTCCAATATAGGGATATGTTCGGACACGTTCACAAAAAATATTAATAGTGAACCTGTATTCGTGTTCTTCACACCAGATTTTTAATTATATTTTATATTATTAAAAATACCTTTATATTATACAAAACTGGTGGGGTTTACCTACTCATGTATGTTTCAATTATTCTGATAGTTGACTATTTCTCAATATTATGTTAATTTACTCATGTGTAGATATGACTCATATTCTACACTTAAGATATATATTATCAACTATTTAATACGTACCGTAAGGAATCTTACTCAATATATCATTATGCTTTTTTATAATTCGTTATTTCTCTAAATACATATTGCTTATTTTATATTAAGCCTTGTGTCTAGGAACCGAAATCTCTGAAAGAGCACTTCGAAATTAAGAGTCTCAAGAAGATCTATAAGCTTGTGTTAACAACTTGAAACATGCAACTTTTTCTAATGCCCTACTAAATTCAGAATACAGCAATATGTGTTATGTTCCGATTTTGTTAAAAATCTTTTCTCCAGCGGAGATTTTTATGTAATTAAATAGCCAATGAATAATGACAAATGGCAATGATTATCAAACTTCCAGTACTGCCAGCTTTTAAAATCATTTTGAATAGGTTGTGGAAGTCAAAGGCTTTTGTCGTAAAATTCTGATCAAAAGACTTTAAATGGGAGTAGGCAATCGATTAAATATTATTCGAGACCACTCAAGACAAGAACACAAGTATAAACGAATTTGAAAGTTTGATGTTGAATGATTCATTTGTTGTAGATATCAAAAACAACGATTTTACATAAAAATTTAGGAATTAATAAAATGTCAGCGGAATGAATTCCTAGGCTTTTCGCACCAGAGCAGATTTAAGGGAGTTAAACCATTTAAATGAGATGTTTAAACTCACAAGACAGTGAGTTTTCTTAAAATGATCACTGACTGTTAATCATGGGTATGACACTGGAATTCAGGAAAAGAAGAATCAGTGTATTGGGTACATGAAGGGTCTCCGCCACAAAAAAGGGAAAACGCAATGATTGATAGAAAAGTTGATATCACCCGTTTTCTAGGACTCAGATGGATTCATTTTTTTTTGAGCAAACGATGAAGCATAGCTAGTGGTGATGTTTATAAAGAGACCGTCAAAAATCTTAAGTCTGCCATCCGAGCGAAAGCACTTCAAAATTTTGTTGAACAGGACATATGGCACGGGAGTAACTAGAAGTCATAAAACGCTAAAAGGTCAACACGATATTGACAAATGTGGTTTCTAGGACTTGAGACATCCACTCTATAGCCCAAATCCAGCAGTCGAGTATTATATCTATTCTTGAAAAAAGCAGATTAATGATTATTTAGAAAGATTACTGAAAGAATTTTTTTGGAACTCGTTAAGACAGAAACATTAGAATAAGTTTATGAGATGTTGAAAGAACATAATGTAGAAAAATTATTTTCAAATTTCTTTTATGTCTAGATAGATCACATAAACATTTTCTCTAGGGAAGAATCGTGCATAGATTTTGAATTTTTGCTTAATTTAATACTTAAATTGCTAGGTAAAATAACTTAAAAGAAATTCACCGTTGCAGAATATGACATGATTAAAGCTCTTGCTTATTATTCTTATTAAATTATTCAGTATCTTTGGTACCTCATTTAATTATTCAGCTTTACTAAAAAAGCCACTGTTAACGTTCAGCACATATTTTATAGTTTATGCTCCTCTTGTGTGCCCACAAAATATTTCAATATAATTTGAAGACGATATCGCTTGCGTGACATGAAATAGGTTACATACCTTTTGGCCTATAAAACCGATAGAATTATTAAAATAATTGCACTGCGTTCTACAAGTATCAAGGAGACATTGTCGATATTAAACATATTTCCTAGGCGAATATGTTAAGTACAAAAGGCAATTGAGAAATATTTGGAACGTAGTGAATCTAATCTATGTAATGTAAATATTGACTTTATAATATAAAAACGAAACAAAAGATTATAAAAGAAACAAATAAGGGAAAATTGTCAAGTAAACAAGGAAATTGGATGGCGTAATCGTCAAGGGATTCAGTTAAACCGGTAAACGCTCGCAAATTGGAATAGTAAATTAGATTATCTGCGAACGGATTCACCATTTTGGTAACCTTACGATATAACAGCACTAAATTTATTTTTGCTTCATTTAATTGCCTATTAATGAGAATTTACGCCCTCTTTATTGGATTTATTGGCACAATTTACTGTTGAAACCCATAAATTCGAAATTAAATAAGCAAATTATTTACAATCTACTAAGAAAAAACGCACAGAAGATGTGGTATTAGTGGGTCTTTTTACATTTGCCTTTATTTCATTACAGTTTATTTATTGTGCAAGACCACTAAATCTTCTTTCTAATGGCGACAAGAAATTTAACGTTAATACACGTAGACCAGCACCGCTGAAGTGCCATTAAACCAGTGTTGTAACTGTGATGGCTGAAGTGGCTGGTAGGATCGTCATGTGATATCACCTGGTCCTTGTTCCTTGGATAGCTTCGTTTCCGAGGCGGTCTCATTAGAGGCCCATTTTGTTGGTAAATAAATAATACACTCAGGAACAATATAAAATAGCATTTAATAAAAACATAAAAATAACATTAAAATTTACGTTCACTTGTATAATATCGATAAGATCAGATTCACAAGTCTCGCTAGTTCTCCTCTGTCTTTAGTATATATATATATATATATATATATATATATATATATATATATATATATATATATATCCTGTTTACTTACTAATCTACTTACTTACTTAATAACCTACCTACTTACCGAATGTTGTGCTAACATATTACATACTTAAACTAAAATGCGAATATGCAGTAATTAATGAGGACATGTTGCGTTAAATAAGTATTACTTTGAATATGTGTCCTACTTTAGCTATCACATCTTCCACCGGGCAGAAAAGAAAAACAAAGGGCTTCTTTGCTTCTTCTTACCTTTGATAAATATATAGCTAGTATTCTTACATGTTACATATTGCTATGAATAATGGATTGAAAATTAAGCAGACCACAATCCACAACTAGTTTTCCCAACTAGGTTTCTCAGCCGGTGAATTTTCAAATATAAGACTTCTAACTTCTCGGGTTCCACTTAGGAAATGCGTAACTGCAATGTTAATTTAGCGCCAATGAAATGTTCACAAAAATTTAATTACTTATATAAGTTAAGTTTAAACAGCAATATAGGCATCAGTACAATAAAACAAACGCAGGATAAAATGAAAATGAATATTTAACACAAAATAAAAAGAAATAAAAAAAAACTATCTTTACAAAGTATAAAGATACTCTGTATTATACAAAAATACATGAGGTAAAAACATTCATTGTAAATTGACAGCTAAATGAATGGAAAACATCCTCTTTATGAATCCGAACAAACTTATCTAAAAATAATCAAATTTACTATTAATTTCTTCCACAGAGAACCACACTGTATAATCAAATTCTGATACACGTTCAAAATTACGCAAGTGTAAAAACACATGCACAAAAAACCCTGATTCCCGTCGAACAAACTTTTCAATTATAATTATTACAAAGAAATGTTAATAGTAAGCTTTATTATCTATATTTCTAATTATTAAATCTCTTAATTACAAGCTTGGATACAATAAAAATATACTTATAATTTTAATTTATGTTTTATGATATCATAAAAAATTTATATCTACTTACAAGATTAATGGAGACGAACAAAGAAGGTGCATAATCAATTTAAACATCAAATATCATACGAGAATTTAACTCTATAACTCTCTAATACATCTATAAATATACAAGAATGTTTTAAATATGTCTATACGTTATATGCACGTATAATGAAACATCTATAAATCACTTATCAATCAATTAACCGAATTAATTAAGTATATTTAATTCTATCTCACAAAGCAACCTCCTAGTTCAAGCTATCATTTTGGTCTCCTTTAATTTACCTCGGCCTCTCTATGAGAGCGACCTCGAATAACAAGTTTTTAACTTCGCAAAATTTAAATACATTTTGAATATACAATTGATCTCACAAAATATGAACATTTATAAATTATTCAAATATAAATATATTTTTTTATATAAAAAATCCATAGCAATATGTACTTAATATACTATATATATGGTAAATTCAATTTGTAGCCTTACTATATACTATATGTTATTAGCTTATTATACGTATACATTAAAACTATTATGCTTGTTAAAAGCGCTATTGCGCACTGCGTTCTCTTTTATAAAAATTGTGAGAGCGTCTTCGTCGTATAGGATAATTTCCTTGAAGTGCATGCCTGCTTCATTACGATGTTGAAGTTAATTGAAATTTGTCTTTTCCACTCGAAGTTCTATAGATCCCGCTGGTTTTCTGAACAATTCCACAACACCGAGATGATCAGTCCTAGAGTTGACGAAATTTGTCGTTGTTGGTTTCGTAGTGGTGCGATCGGTGTCTGTCTGCCTCGACTGAACTCGTGTCGTGATAAGGCATCTGCAGCTACGTTTTCGGAACCCTTAATATAATTAACAATAAAGTCATATTCCTCTTATATCAATCTGAATTTCAGGAAAATACTTCGCTGGAATTTGATTTATGATTTTTATCTTCTATAGGCGAATCGTTTATTTTGCATGTACCACCCTACGTCGATTATTGCCAGTTACTAACCGTAGATTTTCCAGAAAAATATTTTCTAGCTTATCATCATCCGTTAGGTCTTCCGGCTCTTTAGGGGAACTCGGAGTCCTTGTTGACTTTATATTGCACGATTTTTCTGGAAATTTGTATCCTCGATCGATTAGGGCTTATATTTGATCCATTAAGTGTTGAATCGAGAGACGTCTACATTCGGGCCGAATGTTTGCCCATTTTTCATGCATACGCATCATATAGCCTCGTCGACCTGGTTCACTTAACGTGTAACAAGTGTATAAGTCGAAGCATACCTCTTCTGTCCAGGCAGGCCTCATAGAATTTGTATGGCATTCCAATAGATAACTGGTCCCCACAATCCCGATGGTCACCTCCGATTTGAAAGTTGTGCGGGCAGTCTTACTCTGTTTGCTGAACACTGTCAATTCCCATCTGATCGGAGTGTTAGGCCTCACAGTGGTGCTCATATTTAAGAGTCCCTCCGAGGGGGGGGGGGGGGCGGCTGAGCTAAGACCAAAGGTAAGACAAAGGTTCTTGCCCACGAGGGATCATTCCTGGCCGTACAGTCTTAACTATATTACCGTAGCAGCAGATAGCAGAGCCATCCGCTGGCCAGATATAATAATTATTATTATTACTATTATTACATATGATTAATGTGTTTTTTTAATAGCTTTCTTTTTCAATATTGAGAAACTCTGCATTATAACAGTTTGACAAGTCATTTATTTTCCACATTTTATTCAATATCAATATTGTTTGATATTTCATAATGCAAAAAACTTACAGCCGAGTAGCATCTACAAATTGTGGAAATTTATTTCTAAAATAAGTGTTCAGTTAAAAATGTTCACAAAATGTTTCGCTAAATTTACGGCATACATCATCGGCCAACTGAGACGACTATTCGCAACACAATTGAACAATTTTGCATTCAATTTACTCTCTGGACTCCCATCCACCAACGAGATTGCGTAGAGTGCTCACTGAAGAAAATATTGTCGCCGTCTAGGCCAGTGTTGAGGATCTAAATTCATCGATTCTCCATCGTGCGCAAGAACTTGGCCTGCACCAATCGACTTTGTGGAAGATTTTGCGCAATGATCTTGGCTTACATGCCTACAAGATTAAAGGGCAAGACTTGAGGCCAACCGGCCGTCTTTTTCAACTTCAGTTCAGTAATTTGGCATTTGAACAGTTGGAAGTTGATCCACAAATTGAGTTCAGTGATGGGGCTCACTTCTGGCTCAGTGGCTTTGTGAATAAGCAAAATTGCCGCATTTGGAGCGACACTAATCCACAGGTGAGTCATAAGCTACCGATTCACCTTCAAAAATGCACTGTTTGGAGCGGTTTCTGGCCCGACGGCATAATCGGGCCATACTTTTTCAAAAAAAAATTATCGATCTATCACCGACAGTACCGGCCAGTATAGAGGCATGTCCAATGATTTTTTTATTACAAGAAGTGTATGAACATGGTTTGGAAGACCGTTGGTTTCAGCAAGACGGTGCATCAATTTATTAAAGGAAGTGTTCGGCGATAAGATTATCTCCAGAAATGGACTTGCTCACTGGTCTTCAAGATCAAGTGATTTGACACCACTAAAATATACTTTGTAGGACTATTTGAAGTCATTGGTCTACGCAAATAGGTCAACGACTATTGCAGCTTTGGAAAGCAACATCGAGCACACCATTTGTAACATACGGCCTCAAACGCTCGAAAAGGTAGTCTAAAATTGATGTTCCAGGATGACGTGCCTCAGAAGCTCCCGTAATGGCAATATGCCCAACATAATTTTCAATCATTAGTGTAATAAAACTATATTACCGATTAAAAAAAAAATCTCCTTTCCCTAACTCTTGTGTTCTTTATTTCAATTTATTATAATCATACACCTCTTAAAACAACACTTTATTATTGTAATTATCATTACTAGTTCGTGTATTTATATAGTAATGATAGCATGTTCACATCCTGATCGCAAAGAATTTATTTTGTGTAACCTCTATGCAACAGTTCGTGAAATCGAAATTTAGCTATAACAATAAAATTTCTTTTACGAGCTAAGTTTACGATAGTTCTTCATACCTTCTTTCACCATTTACTGTACGGATTCTTACTAAATTATTAGAGAGAGTCGTTGCAGAAGGTACTTTCGTATTTCAAAATTGTTACATTTTTTTATGAGCGCGACGTGCCTGCCAACCCCGCATCTCCCCAGGAACGATATTGAATTTGCGAACGCATTCGAGAGCGTAACTCGCATATTACACGATAAATTTGGCAAGGCGTAAAAAATAATAGAGGAATAACGGTTGTGCGTGCCAATTTGTCCAAGTACAGATTTTATAACGTTGTATACACGTTATGTGTACAGATTGTGGCATAAAAGAAAATAATGCTTCGTTTTAGGGAACAAATTTCTTTTTCATCATAAGTTTCTGTTTATTTCCATTTTCTTTAATACTCTTACAGTATATAGCTATGTCGACAATATTGTCTCGTATAAGGAAAGATGAGGAAAGTATCATATATATTTATTTAAAATGTTTACATAGAAAAAAACGTTTAATACCTTGAAAGAAAACTGAGACAATAACTATATTAGAAATAAAAATTCCTATAGCATTTCGCTTTAATTTTTTATTGGTATATTTGTATCTTCATGTTCTTTCTCTCCCCCACCCATTCTCTCTCTCTCTCTATCTTTCTCTTTGTTTTTAAAAAAATATAAAAAACTGTTATTAAAAATCAGACGTGGAGACCACAATACAGGTACAAATTTGTGTGAAAATTGCTATGTAGAAATGTACACACGTGTTTTGTGTTGCTATAAACTCATCAGTTCATGATGCTAGGACAGACAAAATTTACCACGCCAACTCCTTACTGAATAGAATCAAGTCATTAAACACAATATGGAGGAAACCTCAGCGCTGTGGAAAGTAAGCTTTTGCTCCCTCAAATTAAGATTCAAAGTAGGCGTTCTCCTCCCTAGGGAGCATAATTAATGTTTTTCTCCATAGAGAGGAAAAGAAATTGTAACGAACTTCGCTCATAAAATCATAATTGCATCGAACATTAGTGCGAGTTCTCGTTAATTGTACAATACTCAAACCGCGCCGACACAATTATGATCTTTCGAGGTGTATTTGTATATTTGTGTATATTTATATTTTAAAATAGTATTATAATATTTTCTGGCGCAAGGTCATGTGTGATAGTCGTAAGTGCATCGCAGCCACCACCGTTCACATAAACGCAGTTTCTATGCGCCAACAGCTCCCCCAGACCAGTCTTCTCTTCTTTCACGGTTCTCAAATCATATATTATAGTCCGCTTTCCGTATAATCCAGGACGCTCCTTCGATACTAACGTCGAATTAGCCAAGAAGGCCTCTAAACGAGAATTACACTGCATTAGCACTTCAGATATTTTGTTTTTTTATAAATGTATCTTGGAGATAGTTAAGCTGTAATTACTCAGCTTCTACCGGTTATCCTGATATATTTGAGACAGTTAGGTTGCAATTACGCAACTTCTGTCGTTTCTCGCGATTCTCTTTAGATCTACAGGCATCATAAACCGACCCCGTATCGATCCCAGACACCTAGACGCTTGCAGCGGCCGATCTAAGGAACCCGACGCTCAATAAATTAATTAATAAAGAACTAAGAGTACAATTCACAAAATCACAACCCTGTGTGTTTCACGATATCTAGGAGTAAAATACAGATTGTGAATGTCAATTAAAAATAAAGTTTTTTTGTTTCATGAATGTCAATAAAAATGACAACTCTATTTATCCCCAGAGATGTCTTATTGAGATACCGATATACAGTATTTATTCCGTATGATATTTAAATATCATTTTTCTATTTTGCGTTCGAAATGAACTCATTATGAAACCCAAAACAGTATCGAAATGAGCTCCATTTCGATACGCTTTTTTTCATTTTTCAATGTTGGCGTTATTCGAATACATAAATAAATAGCATTGCTGTCATTTGATTTTAAGAATTTATGTATATTTGACATATATGATATATGTCCGTATTTTACACAAACAACGTATTTTGTATACAATTGACAACAACATATATATGTTTCTATGTCCCTCATGTTTATATTTTTAAATGAAGTATCAAGTAATGTTAACGAAAATTAGTAAATAATATGTAATATAATATACTTCGCGGATAGCAAGATCTAAATTTGAAAATGTCAAGTATCAATGTGACCAACTGCATGCTTTATATAAAAATTAAACTCTGAACTTTCAAATTAAATAATTCCAATTTAAGCAATTTATTAATGTAAAAAACGCAAAATAGAAAAAATAGTATAAAAAACTCGTTACATAAGGCCTTTTGCCGCACTCCCTCTTTAGAAAACTCGCCGCAAGCGGCTCGTTTTCTAAACTGATCTCGTGCGGCAAAATGGTGCCTTATGAAACTCGTTTTTTAATATACTATTATTACATTGCTGAAATTACATGTTTAATATTTTTCGACCGAAATCACTAATTTGTGTTAAAAAGATGAGAAGTTTATATGTCTATTTAGCATCCAGTTAAAAAAATGTCGAACTTAACGAGAAAAGTAATAGAAGATAAAATTTGAACAAGATATTTTGAATAATTGTATAGATTTTGTAATTATTTACTCATAATTTGACGTTTTCGTTTTAATATAAATTTATTGCCAAACGAGCAGTCATAAAATAGGAGACACGAGTTTTATATGTACTTGCGATACAGCTGTTCTGACAGTTGGTTTTTTCTCTCTCCTATATTACGACTATTTTTTTTTTGTATATGTGTATTTTCGAAGGTTATATTATTTTAAATAAACATATTTATATTTTACACGATTTATTGATCTATGTATATATTTATTGAATGAATCATGATATGTTTATTTATTGAAATTAATTATTTGAAAGTTACTTACGCTTTTATTGTTTGAACATCCACATTACATTTGCCTATAGAATAAAAACAATCCACGAAAGAAAACACCAGAAATACGAACATTGGATTAAGGTACGTTCAACTAAAATAAACACACAAACCCGTAAATCGAAATATTTCCAGCTAAGTAACCCGTTAATTGATAGCTTATTAAAAATTAAATTAATGTTACAGCTGTCAATTAGCAATTTTAAACCGGGAAGACAGTTTGGTTTCTTTAGAAATGCCAACCTTCTTTATGCATATCAGGCAACCCGTGTCAACGCCATCTCTAGGCATAACTGCCAACTCGTTAATAATAAATTAATGAAATTTAATAATTTCCCGATTAATTCAAAACAAGGATATCGTTCTAATCACCTTTCTAGTTATTCTAAATACATTTCGAAACCCGCCATTTGTTTTCAGGACAGAATAAAGGTGCAAGCGTATCAAAAATTCGAATTAAAAGCAAATTTTTGTTCATTAATTAAATTGATTGTGATATTAAAATTAGCTAATTATCCGCCCACGTAAACTATAGCATTACAAAATGAGCTTCATTACTAAATTTAAATTTATTTATTAATATTAATTATACAATTAATAAGGTTACTGAAAATTATCTTAGCTGGAACAGATTATATACTGTTTTCACATTTTCAGAATCTACTTTGGAACGTTGCTTTTTCAAAAAAGCCATCAACTTCTCACACTTGATATTTACATTATCCTTAATCGCCAACGTTGTTCTCAGGATGGAATATTTACTCCACAGTGTTGATGATTTAATTGTTTTGGACTTACTTGAAAAATACACCAAAACTACATCATCTGTCACTTTTGTGACATTTCTCGTCACCATCCATTTTTTAAACAACTAATATCCCATTTCATATTTTCCTCTTATAGAATTTTGTGGAAGTAGATCCACTGATGCCAGTTTAGTCTCTTCACATATATCCTGAGGAACGTTTTCTTAAGAATGACAATTAGAATCCATTGATTGACAGCACTTGCAAAAAAAAAAAATAGTAAACAACTAAAACACAAATGTATGCTATCATAGATCAGTAACAATATAGATGTGTAACTTAGTAGTAAAATAGATCCCTATGTATAGCTTGTGGACTGGGATCCATGTGGGGAAAGTTGATAATTGTGTATGCAACCAACATAGATGTAGTTAAATTACTATTGGGGCTATTCAAATTTTATTTATGAAGGAAAAATAATATTTCATTCAATTAACTTCTGTATTGCAATCAATATATGTAATTTAGAACCCATTACATAAACTTCTTAGACATATTCAATGCATAATTTAAGCGAACGAAATATTCTTTTTCTCTAATACTCTAATTATCTTCCACCTTCTTGAATATCTTCAAAATATATTATTCAATGTAAATTCACATGAAAATAATAAACAAACGTAATTCATATAGCAGTATATTACAATCTATATCAACTCTTATGCTAGATGAATTTACAGAAGTATAGCAAACGCCAATTAAGTTGGCGCGAGGAGGGGTAAGTTCGCGCAGGATTAGAAGTAGTGGGGAGATTTGTATTTGGTTTTACATCAAATGTCAGATAATTCTAACCTCTGAGCGTATATCACTTTATGATCCCCTAGCAAATACATTATGTTCCGTCAAACGTCAATGACAAATTTATTCTGACAATTACTTGAGTAGTGGGAGTAGACGTTTTTAAAAACGTTTTCTGCGCACCCCCTCCTCGCGCCAACTTAATTGGCGTTTGCTATACAATAGTATTTTCAAAAATTGTCTAGTTTGACGTTTCAGAATATGACACTATCTATGTAGTTAATATTAATCTAAAAAATCTACAACTAATAATATTAAAAAAATGGTAAAACTATACACTATTATCCATAGTCCTAAATGTTACGTACACAAACGAACAATAAATCTAACGAAAGTTTATAACATATAACACGGGCACGAGATCACAAAATTTAGATACAGCGAATACTAATCGACCAAGATAGCCAGCATTAAATTCTGAAATACCTACACCAGAACAACTTCTAAATGTTGATTCTAAATCACACCCGTGTGATGTCTAAGTTGCATAACTAATTTCCTTCCCCTCACCTTGTTTGGATGCCTTATCCCGCAAAACTATACACGGAAAGATTATCAAGCTACACATCTATCTAGTTATATATGTGATTTGTGTATACTATGGCAACGATGCTTATCGTATTTTGATAATAGACATTTAGACCGACTTCTAAAATAATAATAAATCTTATAAATGATTTCGTAGGTGAAGTCGTAGAAAAAATAATATGTAAAACACGAGAGGAAAGCTTTCTTGTCTCCCTAGGATAATTAATTCGCTCCGGGCATATATAAAATATATCCTTGATAAAGGCATCATTGCCGAAACATGTAGGGTTGTTTTAAATATATATACTTTAAAATAAAGCCAGAACTTAAATTTACCATATATATATATATATATATATATATATATATATATATATATATATAGGTTTGTTTAATCTCTTGTATAGGGATGGGTGATTATTTAGGCCTGGGCACTTTTTATATTACTTATTTTGTCAATAACAAGTATGTAACAAATTCATTCGTATTCGCTTTATATAATATTTGAGGTAAGCTTCAGGGGTAACATTGCAGGGCACGTCTACTGTTGTTCTTGCTTTTACGATCGTTGACAGTCAGTCAGGCATCAATGATGACTGAGTGACTGTCTCATCTCATCGATGCATTGCGCAACTACAATCCTACATATATATATATCTATATATATATATATATATATATATATATATATATATATATTACAAAGCAAATCATACGAAATTTTTTTTAATTGAAAAATATGGTCTACGTTAGGACTCGAACACAAGTCTACAGCTTGCCGGGCTGTCGCTTTTACCACTAAGCCACAATAGACCCAGGTTCAAGCTATTTAGAAATGCATTATAAAGTAACAGTGTTAATGAATCAGATGTCAGTTATTGAATGTAGATGTCAAGCTGAAAGCAGAAGTCAGTTTTGAAAGCTCATGTCAGTTTTGATAGCAGATGTCAGTTAATGAAAGCAAATGTCAGTTATTGAAAGCAGATGTCTGTTTTGAAAGCAGGTGTCAGTTATGAAAGCAAACGTCAAATTAGAAAGCAGATGCCTATTTTGAAATTAGATGTGAGTTACTGAAAGTAGATGTCAGTATTTTGAGATCAGATGTCAGATTTAAATGTTTGAAAATGCTAATTATTACTCCATAGCTATATGAGTGTTTAGACTTGGGTTCGAGTCCCAACGTAGACCATATTTTTCAAATAAAAAATTTCGTATGATTTGCTTTGTAATTTGTAGACAGCAATGTTTACATCCCCACTTACTCTGCAATTACATACATTCTAATTTAATATTTGTAAATATTTCATATAAAAAAGCCGAAAAACTCCAATAATTTATCAAATGTTATATTTAATGAACGGCTAAGAAATTATCTAAACACTCATATAGCTATGGAGTAATAATTAGCATTTTCAAACATTCAAATCTGACATCTGATCTCAAAATACTGACATCTACTTTCAGTAACACACATCTAATTTCAAAATAGGCATCTGCTTTCTAATCTGACGTTTGCTTTCATAACTGACACCTGCTTTCAAAACAGACATCTGCTTTCAATAACTGACATTTGCTTTCACTAACTGACATCTGCTATCAAAACTGACATGAGCTTTCAAAACCGACTTCTGCTTTCAGCTTGACATCTACATTCAATAACTGACATCTGATTCATTAACACTGTTACTTTATAATGCATTTCTATATGGCTTGAATCTGGGTCTATTGTGGCCTAGTGGTAAAGGCGACAGCCCGGATAGCTGTAGACTTGCGTTCGAGTCCCAACGTAGACCATATTTTTCAAATAAAAAATTTCGTATGATTTGCTTTGTAATTTGTAGACAGCAATGTTTACATCCCCACTTACTCTGCAATTACATACATTCTAATTTAATATTTGTAAATATTTCATATAAAAAAGCCGAAAAACTCCAATAATTTATCAAATGCTATATATATATATATATATATATATATATATATATATATATATATTGATAATAACAAATTAGTTAAATTAAAACCGGGACATTATTTTAACATTTACTTGACGAAGATAAGAGATTTCTAAACTTTTGGCGCCATAAATACAATTCTTTATGCAATTTCTATTTATTCCGTTATTGCGACTAAATGACCCAGTTTATTTTCAAGAGCGCCTGAACACACTGAATACATCACCATGTACACACATATATGTGTCAGTGTCAGAGCATTTTATGTGTATCCTTGACTTATCTCGGTTTAAATTTTTATGCGTGCACCTGCATCACCCATGCATATGGGTATTCCTTTTACATAAAGTGCACTGATTATTTTTTTAGTCTATGCAATTCCGGTATGCATACATACGGTGCCGTCTGCATATTGAAATACGTATGCGTCAGTACTCTAATAATTATTGATCTGGCGAGCCCGAATCGAATAAAAACCAAAAAGGGAAAAAACTATCGTTGCTTACTGTTAAAATTTCCAAATTATTAACAACAAAGCGAACATTCCGGGAGAGGTTGGAATTGTTAATTTTAAACAATGCGGTTAAATATCGTATTTTATATTTATTTTAATGCAACTCTAGCTAAAAGTATTAAAAATTTTCGGGCACTAACAGAAGCACTCATATTGGTTGTTCTTGTTAATAAACGTATGCCGCCAGATGCACCTTGTTAATCTAGAACATTGATTCCCAAAGTGGTCCAGGTGGACCCCCAGGGGTCCACGGGAGACTTGACGGGGGTCTACGTTGGCGTGACAAAAAAATGGGGGTTCACAATTCGTAGGCGGAGGTCCACGAAAATTTATCTGGTTTCGATAGTGAAGAACTAAAATGTTGGCTTGAGTTCACCTATCAATGTAGGCAGATAATATTTTAAGAAGCTCAGCAACTGTTACTCGTAAAAAGTTGCATATTCCATATTCAGTACAACGTGTCTAGACTTGCAAAGCGCTGCTGCTGCCGCCGTCCGCAATGCTTGTTCAGACGTGCAAAGGGACGAAGTACGACTTGTGGTGTGTGTGCTTGCAATCTTGCATGAACTTGTTTGATTCTTCACCAATATAAATACGAATGCCACGGATAAACGTTACTCATTTGTTTCCCGAATTTCGAAACGAAAAGTAAAGTAAAGTGAATCGATGTTAGTGTTTGCCACTGTCGGAAAAGTAAGTACTTACCTGCCTATTTGTTATACATACTTTTATTTTATTTATTATTTATCTATTTATTTTACAATTTATTGTATACGTAAGTTAACAAACAATGGACAAATTACAAAAAAATACGTAGGTACAAAAGGTGAGGCTTATTCCTAAAAGAAATCTCTTTCAACCCACCTGCGATAGGAGATATATTTATGTTGTAATAAGTATATTTGTAATGTTTGCGTGTAGTAGGTACGTATTAAAAATTAAATACTGAACAGAGCCATTATTAGATAATTCCATAAAAGAACAGAAAGCCGAGAAAGGTTGAACTTCTTGTCCCTACTTTATTAGTAATTTTTTTATTACCCGACTGTGTGGTGGTTCACTAATAATATAATTAAATATATTTTCATAAATTGTAGTTGTCTTTATATACTACATACTCGTAACGTGCATCAAAGTAATAAATAAATAATTAAAATCGCGACGTTTTGATATCAAAATATTATTTACAAGTATTTTCTATCGAATTTACAGAAATATATCAAAATATAATTAATGAAAAAATGTTTTACATTACATTAAAATCGGTTCAGCTGTTTTCATAAAACTCAATATTGATCTTAGCGATTTATTGCTTTTAATAATTAGAATCAGTTTGCCGCCGGTATTTTGTTTATTTCATTGCAATAATCAATTAATCCTGTTAAAATAGCCATATCCTGTTAAGTAAGACCGCCTTAAGATTACTACAACAAAGTTTTTTTTTATTTACAGGTAGGTAACTGATACGAAACATGGCTGAATCTAAGAAAAAATATCGACAGTACAGTGTTGATTATTTAAAATTTGGTTTTCTTCCATCAAAGGTAGACAAGCGATTGCCCATATGACTTTTATGCAACAAAGTTTTGAGCAATGACTCTATGAAATCATCGAAGCTCGAAGATCCTTTAAGAAGGTGTCATCCTGATAAAATAGGTAAAGATTTGAAATATTTTCAAACATTGAAGGAAAAATATGAAAAGAGACCCACCGTGCACAGTATGTTCGCTTCAACGTCGGAAAGTAACGATGATGGCTTGCGGGCATCTTACAATATCTCATTACTTATAGCGAAATCTCGACAATCGCACACCATTGGAGAACAGTTAATTTTACCCGCTGTTGAAGAGGTTTTAAAAACTGTTCTGCACAAATCTCCATTTGACATACTCAAAAGAATTCCTTTGAGTAACAACACTGTACAAAGACGTATTGACGAAATGAGCACTGATATTGAAAGTTTCTTGTGTAATTATCTGCAAACAATTCATTTTTCTATTCAACTGGACGAGTCAACTTTACCTGGTAATGAAGCATTATTATTGGCATATGTTCGATTTGTTATGGGCGAAGAAATTCATGAAGAGCTACTATTCGCGAAAACTTTGGGGACGGACACTAAAGGTGAAACAATATTTAATGTCCTGAGTGATTTTTTCTAAGGAAAAATTGATTCCATTCACGAACATTATTTCGGTGGCAACAGATGGAGCTCCTGCCATGGCCGGGCGATGTCGTGGGTTTATAAGCCATCTTAAAAGAATTATACCAGAAGTAACTGCAATTCACTGTGTCATCCACCGACAACACCTAGTAGCGAAAAATTTGAGTGCGAAATTGCACCAATCGCTTCAATTTGTGATTAATACAGTTAATAAAATAAGAAAAAATGCATTGAATACGCGTTTATTTGCACAATTGTGCGATGAAAATGATGAAGACTTACAACGATTCCTCTTACATACAGAAGTACGCTGGTTGTCGAAAGGTGCATGTTTAACAAGATTTTTCTCACTTTTTGAAACAGTTTTAGAGTTTCTGGAAAGCAAAGATTCAGATTTAAAAGAAAACCTGATCAATTTGAAAGCAGACATCGCGTATTTGACAGATTTGTTCAAAAAATTTAATGACTAACTTACAATTACAAGGGGACAGCCTCAATTAATAAAAACAAAGGGTGTAATTTCAGCTTTTCTTGGAAAATTGAAATTTATGAAGCAAAATATTAGTCGGTGCGAATTTTCCCAGTTTTCAAACTTGTCAAAGGTATAATCAGATTTGAAGATATTCTGACGATGGAAATACCACCATGAATCATATATCCACTTGATGAAACGGAAGTGGAGAATGTGATATTACAAGAGGAGCTACTCGAGCTTAGCACTAATGAGGAACTGAAGGGGAAACTTAAACGAGGGTATTAAACATTTTGGCTGCAGGCAGAAATACCCGAAAAATATCCTGGACTGTGGGAAATTGCGAGAAAGCTTTTGATAGCGTTTCCCTCGTCATATCTTGTCGAGAAAAGTTTTAGTGTCGTTACAAGACTTTTAACAAAAATAAGGAGCAGATTGAATATCACAGAACGGGGAGATTTGCGGATATTCCTAACAAAACTGAAGCCAAATATAGATAATTTGCTGTCAATCCATCAAGTACATCCCTCCCACTAAAATTATGACTATTTTGTGATTGTCATTGTAGAAGTTACGTTACGTTATTAATATTTAATTTTAATTATATTAGGACTGTTATCATATTACAATGTAATATGGTAACAATAATAATTAATAGTGTAATAATTACATATTTGAATAAATACAACACAAGGAAATATACTATTTTTCTTTTTATTTTGACCACTCCGAATGGGGAGTTTTCTAAATAAAATATGTGAGAATTGATTGGTTTCTTGTGCTGTGAGTAGATGTCAAAGGAGTAAAGTTGGATGGAATCATTTTTTTGATTGGCTAACTTTACTTTTTTGACATCCACTCACAGCACAATCAATTAATTAATTAACCAATAACTCAGCCGCAACGCAAATTTCCATAGTTAGATCTAATCTTCACATTTTTTGTTGAGTTTTGGGAATATGGTAGAAATGTAGCTGCAGGGGGTCCACCGGAACCAGCAAAACTTTCAAAGTGGTCTATGAGAAAAAAAAGTTTGGGAGCATCTGATCTAGAATAACTAATTATATCCTATGACTGATGATCGGCAGTGGCTTTGTTTTAATCAATAGGATAGATTTTGACTAATATTTTTTTTGTACTGTCTGTTTCAAGATATAGTGTGAATCGCTGGCTTTCACCACCACAGGTGGTACGCAATAAAAGTAATCGATTTGAGAAACACGCTACAGGCCCGTATTATCCGACCACCTTAGTTGTTTAAAATAAACTAAATTGAAAATTTTATTTGACCATAACATATAAGTAATAAAAAGCGCCAATCAATTACAGCAGAATTTTTGTAAGGTATTTGAAAGAAAAGAAAATCTGACATTGAATTTTAAACTCAGCTATTAAAGCAGAAAATTATTTCAAAATATAATATTCTTTAATTCACCAAACACATCAGAAAATAATAAAGTTATCATTAAATGATTATATTGTAAACAAAGATTGCGTATTCAATATTGGTATAACCATAAAAATGGTTACACATATGACGTGTTGCCATAACTTACTTGTTCCTAGGAGTGCCACGAACGACAGTTTGGCGAATTTTAAAACGTGAGGGCTTATATCCATATCACTATCGTAGGGGACACAGTTTGCTTGAGGCAGACCACTATGCTCGTCTAGTTTATTCTACCTGGACATTAAGACAATCATGGCTTCATTTTAGTTTCTGCAGAACAGTCCCCTGGACAGATGAATCTACGTTCACGAGAAGTGGTGTTACAAATCTGAGAAACCTGCACAGGTGGTCATCAGAAAATCCCAAAGCTATACGCCCATCTAAATTTCAACATGAATTTTCTATCGTTTGGGCGGCCCTAATCGATGATTTGTTGATTGTTCCTGTCGTTCTTCCTGGGAGGTTAAATGCGGACAATTACCTTCAATTTCTTATTGACGAACCGCCAGGTCTTTTAGAGGATGTCCCACTGAATGTTCGACGAGACATGTGGTTTCACATGGATGGGGCACCATCATATTTCGGAAATGCTATCCGAAATTGGGTTAACGTCAATTATCTAAGATGGATTGGTCGAGGTGATCCTGTTGCATGGCCACCCAGATCACCTAATCTTAATCCCCTTGACTTTTATTTATGGGGGGTACATGAAAAATTTAGTCTACGCGCAAGTTTCGAACACAAGAGAAGAGTTGTTGGATCGTATTCACCTGGCTGCCGAGCAAATCAGACAAAACAAGTATGAAATTAGGATAAGTACTTCTGTTGGATTACGGGTACAAGCCTGCATTTAACAAGGAGGTGGCCATTTCGAAAGTATTATTAATTGAACTTTTTTAATCAAAATCAGTTTTTATTGACTTTAGGATTACATTTTTTTTCATGATCTGATAATCACAATCATAGATCTGTAACTTTGAAACAAATAAAAATGGATATACAAGTTTTCGTTTTTGTTACTTGAAATGAAGTTTACTTTACACTCCTAAAATTTGAACATAACGATACGGGACATCGGGCAATTATTTCTTGACCTCTGTATGTTATAGTAGATTCAATTAGTCGGCGATTTAAGGTCTGTTTATCTTTAATATGTATATATTTAAAATAATCTGACATGTTTCGGCACATAATGCCTTTTACAAAGATTTTAAAATATGAATGACATTATATTAATGTCATATTTATATATCTGTAGTTGTTATGGATAAAATTTAATTATTCAAAGATGCATTCAAGTTTAATAATAGTAATTCATGCCTTAGCATTCTCCAACAGCTAGACGACAATTACCGGGGATTGGAAAGCCATGAGTTATTATTATGTCTGCGCTCGTGGAGCGACGTAAGATGTTAAGCTGTTGGCGTTCGCCTCGAATGAAAAAGAAAACCAAGAAAACCTACTCGGCAGGATAATCAGGGATCTAAACACGGAACTGGCAGCATGATAAACCAGTGTACAGATATTTAAATAACATATGATAGATATTTATATAACAGCAATATATGTTCCTAATGGTAAATTGCAGATCATTACTTTACATTATTAGGTTATAGTATATATTGTCTTGATAAAGAATAACACACAATGAAAAGGGAAATTAAAGAAATTATTAACATTAAACAGGAAAAAAATTCAATTAACAACAGAATTGATATAAAAAATCTAAGCAGTAGCTGGGCCTAGTCTTAGGTAAAAAAGAATGTTATTATATGACAATTTAGTTGTCAAAATAGGTACCCAGGATTTTTGAATTAACTTTTGAAAATTTTATTATTAGAGTTTCCTTATATTTTTAATTCTTTAATTTTCAGAATACAACCAATTAGCTGAATAAAAGAATACATGCAAGAAATAATTCTTCTCTGCTCCACGGTGTGACTAAATGTATTATCTGCATCACGGCTGTCGTCCATATTATGGTGAGTAAAATAAATACCAATATTTGTTCTTACCTTACAGTCTGGCAATCTTAGAATCAAAACTATTTGCTAGTAATTTTTCAGAAATAACTTTATCCGTTTGTAAGATCTAATCATACAACATAATCAATGAATCTAAGAATTTTTTGTGATCTAATTATACTCACAATAGGATTTCATAATTGATGAACAAGACCTTAGAAGTAGACAGCCAATGTGTTAACGTACATGTAAATGTAAATGAAGGTAATGATCTAAAGAAAAAATAAACGCAACCACTCTAGGAATCCGAAATTCAAACATTTTTTATTTATAAAACCGACTATATGTCAGAATCAGTTGGGTTGCAGACCAATGTTCACAAAGACTTTTTGGTTTGTTTCCACCAGCATTATAATTGGGTAACATATTCGACTATCTTTTTTAACAGATTGTTATATATACGAGGTATGACAATTAAATAACGAGACTGCGTATGCTCTAGCCGTTAGACGTGACGTGGGGAATGAAGATGGAATGTAGTTGATCTTGATGCTTCAAGTACAGTGTAGCTGTATTTCACTTCTCTGTCTTGTTTAATTATTTGTTACTCATTGCTTGAAGAGAATGCTATTTTGTCGGAATACCGTCACCGTGATAAGCTAAAAATTGAGCAGCGAATTAGCCTCAAATTCTTCATGAAATTAAAATACTTCCAACTTAATGTTTCTATTGTGGGAAGTATTTGGCGATAATTGCGTATCAGGCACTCAATGTTTTAAATAGCACAAACTATTTTTGGAAATTCGGGAGGAGGTTGAAGAAGATAATCGACCTATGACATCGAGAATTTACAAAAACACTCAGAAAATTAATGAAATTGTGCTGTAACACCGATGATTGAGTATTCGAACGACGGCAGACATGACGAACATTAAGTGACAATTAAGAAAAAAAAAATGAGGATTCATAAATGATAAAAGTTTCTTCAAAAATAATACTAAAACATTTCGCACGTGAGCAAAAGAAGAACAGGGAAACCGTCCGCTTTGACATGATGAAGCGATTCACACCAAAGCCTGAACTGTTAAAAAAAGTCATCACATGTGTTGAAACGTAGATTTTCCAATACAATCCTGAAACAAAACATCAATTTATGCACTGGAAAACCTTCACTTCGTCAAGGAGCAAAAAGTTTAGACGACCAAGTTGAAATTGAAAGTTATGCTGATAATTTTTTATATGATATTGGTGTCATTTGTTAAGTGATTGAATGAATACCTTAGAGCCAAACGGTAAGCCAGAAGAACTACATTGAGGTTATCTAAAGGCTAAGAGAAATGGGTGAGAAAGAAAAGGCCAGACCTGTACAACAGTAACTCATGGGTGCTGCACTAGAACAACAACGCGTAAAGCAGTTTTCAGTAGAGAAGAAAACTAATGTCCTTGAATAGATCTTGTTCCATACAATTTTCACCTGCTCCAAAAAGTGGAAAGTGCATAAAAAACCACATATTTTCATTTGTGTAGAAGAGGTCAAGGCAAAACTCCAGACTTGCTAAAAGGGACGACATTTGAAGACCTGTAGGACTGCTCTGAACAATGTGAAACAAATATGCAACAGTATATAGTTAGACAAGAGGAGTATGTTGAAGGGGAATAATGGCTATTTCTAACACGTTTTCAATAAGGTACGCTTGTTTAGACCAGTTATTTAATTGTTATACCTCGTATATATATTTAAATTATATCCTTATTATTAAAAATTACAATGCCCAAAATTAACTACCAAGAACGACATTTTAATTTACAACGTTATATGTTTTTTAGTGAACAAATCAAATGCATGCCTTTTCTGAATACATATCCGTGAATCTAAATGTTCCTTTTTGCGTGCACAGTTCTTAGATGTCGCAGTTGTTACTGGCGTTGTAATGCCACAGTGGTCGGAAATATTATTTGATATACGAAATAAATCGGGTAGACTAGTCTTTGTCTAGTGAAAAGCGGATTTTACTACTAACTTTACATATAGCGACGCTGTCAACGGGGAAGCACATATCGTGTCAGACGGTCGTTATACCGCCGACTGTAACACTAGCGCAATTTTCAGTGACAATAGATTTTCGTTAGGCCGGGAAAGTTGCGGAAAATACTGTCACGACATACGTTTTCCGACTATGATTATATCAGTAAATTCTGAAACTCATACGTGTTCTGGGTGCATACACATGTGTTTTCAGAAGTTCCAACAGAATACAACTTCGTAAGTTTTAAATATACGAACGTTTACTAATTTCGTATTCATGTTAAACTTTTCTGTCGTATCTACTTAATTAAGTGTTCACAATAACGCAGATAAACAAATAAGCCGTTATTACTAATTTTATTAATTAATTATTTTTATTAAAGAGGTTTCGTATTTAAATTTATTTTGAATTTGGAACAATGATACATATACACAGTCATCAGTCATTGAAGAAATAAAATCCAAAAGACAAAATCACCTAATATTGGAACAAATTAAATATTAATAATATGAAATAATAAAAACTTTATTGCGATCCATCAGAGCAACGCAAACGTCATGAGATACATACATATCTCTTTAAAAAATACTATTCGTATTAATGTAATGAAGTACAATTTACATATTCTGAAAAGTTATAAGGTGCTAGATTAATTAAGAATCTACAAATTCCTAATTTTAATATTGTAAGAGTTTATCCGTTTATCCGTTTTTTCCAAAAAAAGAATAGGAAATCCACCCTCTCCCAGGCCCGCCACACATTGCACACAGCAGAGGACAATAGACGATGATAAAGGCATCCCGCTCTCGTGTGACCAGACAAAAGCACTAGAATATTTACACTCCTGTGTATCTTGCAGGTGACAATGGACGTGTTGATTAAGCTAGTATGCCAAGCTAGGCTAAATTGCTATGTCTTTTTACGATATCAATAAACAAGGTATATCAAATGACATTCGAAAAGAAAATATTATAGGAAATATATGTACATATATCAGACTTAAAATATTTGTATATATATATATATATATATGTTACCGTGAAAGTCTGAAAACCGGTGATAGACGAGATATACCGGTGAATGTCAACATTCACCAAGTTACTTGGCGTATGTCCGATATATTCATCAAATATCATTATTTCTAACTTACACCGGCGAATGTCAACATTCATCATGGACTCATGGTGTATGTTTAAAAGAATTTGTTTATAAAAAGAAAACAAAATAAAACTCCATAGGTTATTATTTATTTTGATTAAAACATGGAAGAAGGTTTCAAATGAACATAAAGAAGTTGTTGAACTTAAAACAAACACAACAAACATAATATTAATAATTACAGTAGCCGCTCGGAAGAGTGAACACTCTATTCAGTGAACAGCTCGTTTATATGAACAACTAAAATTTTATTAGTAAAGCTCCATAGAGTGAACAATAACACATTCGATTCAGTGAACTGGGTAAATTCCCGGCGTATGAATTATTTTGCTGACTCGCCGGCGTAACTTACAAGAACAGCGGACAGATGTATGTATGTATATTATTTTAGTTGTAATTCTGAGTTCTGTTGATGTTGTAGGTGTACTGTTCTAGAACATTTTTGTGTTTACAATAAAAATTAAGCGAAAAGTGTTAAGTTTGCTCGAAAAATGTGAAATTTAAAAAAGTCTGGACAGTGGGAGCAGTGTAACGTATTTGTCTAAAAAGTACGGGATTGCCAAATCCACAGTATGTGCAATCAAAAATAAAAAACGGGACATTTTAAAAGTCACATCAAGGCGCAGTGAAATACGGAAAAGAAAAACTTTAAAATCCTGTAAAATGCCACGAATGGAAAAAAAATTATATTCATGGTTTTGTACACAAAGACTTAAAAATGTACCGGTTTCGATTGAACTTTTTAAAAACAAAAGCAAAAGCTATCAATGCAACTATCGCTGATAATCCTAATTTTAATGCTAGTGACGGATGGAGCCAAAGATTTAAACGAAGAATTGGAATAAGACATTTAAAAATTTCGGGAGAAAAGTTATCAGCTGCTCCGGAGCATGTAGGTCCATTCAAGAATTATCTTCAAAAGAAAATAGAGGAGCTACAATTAACACATGACCAATTATACAATGCCGAAGAGACAGGCTTGTTTTGGAAATTACTCCCAGAAAGGACTTTGGTTACGTCTGAAGAAAGATCGGCCCCTGGTCGGAAAACGGATAAAAGTAGAGTTACTTTACTAGCATGCACCAATGCAACCGGTGAACATAAAATCAAACCGTTAGTGATTGGGCGTGCCGCAAATCCAAGATGCTTTAAGAACTTTTCACTTCCAGTGCAATACACAAGTACGAAAAATGCGTGGATGACGTCGGGGGTATTTGAAAATTGGTTTCATCATTCATTTGTCCCGCAGGTTCGAAGATTTTTGAAACAAAAGGCATTACCACAAAAAGCTCTTCTACTTTTGGATAACGCTCCAAGTCATCCACCAGCAGAAAACTTGGTTTCCGATGATGGAAAAATTCTTACTGTATACATGCCTCCGAATGTAACAGCTCCTATACAGCCCATGGACCAGAATGTCATTAGGTTAACAAAATTGTTTTATAGAAGAAGCCTTTTATCCACAATAGTTGCTTCTGATAGCAATGATATTTCAGCTGTCATTAAAAACTTGAGTCTAAAAGATGCTGTTACACATTTGGCATTAGCATGGATTAATGTGAAAGAAGAAATAATTGCTAAGTGTTGGAAAAATATTTTATCAGATTCTTTCAATAGCGACTCTGATTCAGAAGAAGATGTTCCATTGGCTATTCTACAAGAAAAATACAAGAACAGCGTCGCGGCAGTGACATTTCAAGAAACTGTAGCATTACTACAGAAAGTGAACGGAAACATAACATACAGCCGTAAAGACATAGAAAACTGGAATACGGATGTCATAGAAGATCTTGAAGAGGATGTAATTGAAATTGAAAGTGCGGAAGAAACAATGGATGATGAGCCAATGCCAACTACCATCCCCACTCAGGAAGCTTTACAAGGACTTAATATAGTGATTTCTTGGGTAGAACAAAACATGCTAAATTCTGAAGATCTATTAACTTCGCGAAGAATAAAAGAAATCGCAGTTCAAAGATGTTTAAGGCTCTACGCTATACCCGGCAATCCCACACTGAAATGAGTGTATTTTTCCGGCCTTTTTTTGGCTTCAAATTAAAAGTTGAAAGACCGCTCGATGTATGTATGACCATGTATCAATAAAAACTAGGTAGGTATTTACGTTTTTTTCAAAATTTTTGTACGGTTTGACTTTTATCGATAAAAAACAGAAAATCTATCCGGACAAATTTAGAGATAACCAGGCCAGCTAATGGAGTTATGAAATGTTTGTGTTGTAGGTATTTATAATATCTAGGTAGCTATACAGCCCGTTTTTGTCTAGATGTAAAAGTTGTTTAGTTATCAATAAAAATAAAAGTAAAAAACAGGCATCCGATACTCAACGTCCCTGAAAATATGCAGCCCACATTACAGCACACGGTAAAATAGAGTACAAGGTAGGTAGGTACCAAGACGTCATGTTGAGAGGGTCTAGTCATTTATATGTGAACAAACTAATTTGCAGCTAATAAATTACTGCATTTACATAAGTAAATAGTTTGTGTTTAAAAAAAAATAGAATAAAAAATAATTAGAGATCTTTTTTCATAATACTTCTTATAGATTGATCAGGGGTCAAAGGATTATGTAAATTGGCTCCACAGGCTTCTACCTATAACAATATTAACTTATCAACCAATAAATCGGCGTAAATATTGAAATAAATGCTGCAACTGGTTCAATGGCTAATTAAATTACCTTTGATTGAGTTTTAAGAGAATTTTGATCCATAATAATCACCGCAAATTAAGTGCGGATCGGAGACTAAACATCAAAGATGAATTTTCTAGTCATTTATATGTTAACAAACTAATTTGCAGCTAATAAATTACTGTATTTACATAAGTAAATAGTTTGTATTTAAAAAAAATTAGAATAAAAAATAATTAGAGATCTTTTTTCATAATACTTCTTATAGATTGATCTCTATGATACCTCGCGTCAATTATTTCTGGAAGCATTGCATTGATATAAAATTTTTCCAGATGTTCAATCATATGATGATTCCAGAAACCATCATTTCGTTCTATTACTATATATTTCAAATCGTGTTTAGTATAAACTACGAAATAACATTTCTCTCTTTTGGTGATGTGGAGTTGTCCCTGCACTTGATACATACAATTATCAAAAGGTTTTAGCAAAATTTTGTTACTATCATTTGCATCTAAGGTGCAATAATTAATTAATTTTTCGTTAATGGCTTCATGTATTAATTTATCACGCGCTGAATAAGGACATTTTATTTCGACAATAGAATCGAATCCAATTAATCCGTCTGGAGTGGCACCTAAAAATTTTTTCTTCTCGTCAATTAACAAACCGCATGCCTCAACTTTCAAATTTGTAATTTCCTTCCATAAATTTTTGCTTGGCCCTTTCTTCATTATCTATGCCATACTGTAGAGAATGTGGTAGTTTTTTATTATTGAATCTATTAGTATACAGCATATGTTTTATTGTACTAGCCGTGTCTGTTTTTTCTCTCATTTTACAAATCTTGCCAAAGTTACTTGCCGTTAATCTTATCTGTCTCTCTTTTTCCCATTCGTTGTTATGTCTCTGATTCACCGTCCTAATTTGAATATTATGACAATCAGATAACAATTCATCAAGAAATTGTTTTCTCTTGCTTTCGTATTCCGGAATAGGCATGTCAGGTACCACGATTTTGCACCCTCCGTAATCCGAATCAGCACTTTGAATTCGAATTTTATTTTGTTTGCTTTTCTTTTTTATTGCTTGATTTAGTTTAAGATTTTTGAATTTTTCCAAATATACACCGTTAAAATTATCCCCATTAGTTTTCTTAACAAATGTATATACAAATGTCTCTTTATTATTATAATTTATGGCTGCCGCAAAACATCTCCCTTGGTACGAGCCTCCCAGCGAAAAATTTATTCTTTTTCCTCCCACGAATTTATTCACAACAGAATTGAAGGATTCTACGGCGTTATTGTCTACGTCATAAAGTAAACTGGAGGATAAATTGGCTACTCTATTCAAAGACTGAAAAAATATATCACATACAGCACTGCTTTTGAAATGTTTGTAATCAATAGTATTTGAATTGTTACCATTGTTACCATCTTTACTACAAAAATAGCTAGCACAGTTACTATGTTCTCCAAATATGTGGGCAGGTCCATTGAGAATATCATTTTTTAAGTTTTCAATTTTTTGTTGAAAAGAAACATTTTCATTTTTGCGGTACTTTATGGCACTAACTACAGCTGTTCTAAATTTAAGAATATTCTGCCGTAAAAAATTTCGTATACACATATCTGATCGAGGAGTTTTTGAAGTTTCTCGTATTTTCGTACAGAAGCACATGATTTCGACACTCAATTTTTTCAATAAAATATGTTGGTCCGTAAGGTTTTGCTGTTTGAATTTTTTTATATACACTACTATCCCCATTACCAATAATTGTTTTATATCGCAAATTATGCATTTCTATTGACATTCTAAACCCATCTAGAATAATAGCTGCTTCCATAGAAGTTGAAGAACTGTTCCAGTTTTGAAAACATTTATGAGACGGAACATTTTTTTTATCCTTATTTTTACAAAATTTGCACATTTTATTTTTTACTCCTACGTACAAAACTTTTTTACTTCTGGTCCCAATTACGCACCCAACGCCCGAGAGAGCGTTATAATTAGACTTGTAACTTCGTTTTGACCAAGCTCCATCCACTGTTACAGTTATAAAAGGTATTCCGTCGCTATCAATTTCTCCTGCTTCAATTGCCAACTTACGTTCTTCCTTTCCTGCAGCTAGCATTTCTTTTAATGCTAACTCCTCTGTATTTTTTAGCACTTTTCTTTCTATGTGCGCATACGTTGCTGAAGACATTTGAGGAATGTCTAAAGCTGCGGAAAATTCTGTTAATTGTGAATGACCCGCCCCTATTGCAACAGTTCCACACACCGCTGCTTCATTTACTCCACATTTTTTATTTTCATTTTCAGTACTGAATGTATCGGTTATTCCACACATGTTGCATTTATACGTAAAAACACTTTTAAAACCAAAATGTTTTTCCGCTTTTATTTCTACATTTTGAAAAGCACAGCCAAACATATCATGTCGTATTCCTTTTAGAACAGTAAACAGATGATTTATATCAACAATCCTACGTCCAGCAAGAGTAAAATTTGCAATATTGTTTAAATTTTCTGTTTCAATAAAAACCTCATCTGATATATCCGAATCAAAACTGTCGTCGCGTGCCGAATTTGTCTCAGTGAAAACAATTTCATTATCTACAATATTATCACGTTGAGACACTATTCGATTTTTCTACTTTTCCGTTTTGCAGCGGTTGTCAATCTTTTTTGGGAGTGAAGTCCCATTGTTGTTTATAAAATTAATCAAAATTACAACGGTCACCAACACTAATATCATATCGTCATATCTTTATCGAATTATATACATTTTTCCAAGTAACCAGGTGATTAACTTTAAATGACTAAGAAGGATTAGAAAGCCAGGTAATGCCGTAACCACTTTTAGAGGAAAACAAGTTAATACATTTGTTTGTCTTTTACTTTACACAAGCATGTAAGTATTTCAATTAGGTATGTATGGGTAAAATTGTGTAGCTTTACTACACTACTTATTTTATATTAGAACCTATTAAGTTACATTTGTTATAATCATACATCTATTCTTTATTTACGATTCAAAAAATTTTAGGCGGAAATACACAGATCATCTATCTGCTGAAAACAAGGCATAAATAAATCCCAAGTAGCTGATGTGTCAATAATCAAATTTGTTTGCTAATTTACATAATCCTTCGACCCTCTCAGCAGGGCGTCTTGGTCTGGTCTGTTGTAGTATGCTGTAATGTGGGTTGCATATTTCTGAAATCGTAATTTTTCGGGCACTAAAGTAGACCCTTAAAAGAAAAAAAGGTTCAAACAAATTTAACCAGTTTTTTTAACAAACAAAACTGACTTCTTTAAATCATTACGTACTCATGTATATGTACGTATCTATGTAGAACATGTTTATTTTTCATTTGTTAATTCTTTTTGATGTAAGTGAATACAATTGAGTGAACATTTCGATTCTGTGAACAGGTAAGGTTTTAATTAGTTCACATAATCGAGCGGCTACTGTAATTGACTTGGCCGATACATGTTGAAACTCCATTATAAATTATAATAAAACACGTTTATACGTTTGTTTCAAATACGTTTTAATTACACTACAATTGTTTCGCCAAACATTGACTTCATCAGGTGCTGATAGTCTGACTATCAGACTATCAGCACCTGATGAAGCCAATGTTTGGCGAAACAATTGTAGTGTTATTAAAACGCATTTGAAACAAACGTATAGACGTGTTTTATTATAATAATATTAATATAACAAATAAAATGCATTTTATTTCTTGAAATGAAATTAAAAAAAACAAAGTAAATGTATGGCAACCTTATTTATTGCAACAACTTAAGCTACTATGACACTTCGAATTACACAAAAGCCTATTGTTTTTACAGCTACATTTAGCCGTGGAACACTTCTTTTTGCAGTTACAGCGTGTATAGCCTTGCCCTCCACTTTTTGAATCAGCAGAAGCTGCTTCTCTTACCGAAATTTCTTGACCTCAAATCTCATCCATGGAAATTAACTCTTCTTTGCAAATTGCGAATTGATTACGAGTGAAAAGCTGCTTGAAGGTGCCATTTTTGTTCGCTAATTTATAAAAGTCTGTATTCTCTATCCCAACAACAATGGCTAACACATTTCGGGGATCTGTACGACCACGATCGACGTCAGGGACTTTAATTCTTACGGTATCACCAATTTGGGCCGCAGGAAACTTTTTCTTTGAGGTTCGCAACATTTTTGTTGCTTGGAGTAGTAGATACTCTTTTGCTGCTACTCTTTTTGAATTGATTAGCTCGTGCTGCCTGGTCAGCACTTGAGATGAAGACGTAATCTGTTGCAAATCAGTCAGTGTTCGAGTTGAAGACGTGCTGGGTTGTGGATCAGTCGGCACTTCAGATGAAGACCTGTTGGTGGCAGATGAAGGTGGATTGGCTCCAATGGTATTTTGGTCATCCATATCACTTACATCTAAAACATGGTCATCAATATGGCCACTAACCAAATTTTCTTCACAAGTATTAACGTAAGCTTCTAGCTGTTCCTCGGTTTCAATGTTTGTAATTTGCTCGTTGGGGAGAGATGACGAAGCTATGCCTCTTTTTGGTTTAACGCCAAACAGAGCTTCATATGGACTCTGGCGTATTCCTTCATGGTAAGTTGTGTTTTTTGCGAATTGGACAAACGACAACCCTTCTGACCATTTATTTGAATCATTATCATGCATCCACGCAGTTAACATATTCTGTATGTCTTGATTGGCTCTTTCGACTGAGCCTTGTGTTTGGCTGTGACGAGGCTTTCCGTGCACTATTTTAACATCTTTCCACATAGCGTATAGTTCAGATATGACTTGGTTACTGAACTCTCTGCCATTATCCGAATGCAATATAGCGGGAGCACCAATATTAAAAAAATTTGAAGAAGGTGATATGCTACTTCTTCTGCTCTCTTTGTTTTTAACGCTCGTAACTGGGCAAACTTAGTTAAGTGATCTTGGTAAACCATTACAAATTTGTAATCGCCATCGCTGTGTGATTGCAAGTCTATCAAATCGCCTTGGCGTCTAGAGTTTAATTCGGAACTCACCATTGGTTTTACAACAATACCTTTTTTAGGAGCACTGTGTTTCATTTGACATTGTTGACATAAATTTAAATAGAGCATTATGACTTCATAAGTAATATTTTTGTATTTAACTTGCAATTCTTTTAGCATTCGTGTTCTGCCTCCATGGCCTGTTCGTATGTGAGTTTCGGAAAGTATATTAAACAACTCCTCGTTTGTAACATAATACTGGATGTTCGTTTCTCCTGGTTTTAATGGCACAATTAACTTTTGTTCGTCACTAACTTTTAAAATGTCAAAACGTTTTAAACGTCTGTAGTCCAAAGGGATACTGCATTTACTTTTAGCAGAAATTACTTCAGAAACGATGTTAGAGTACCTTTCTTGAGAAAAATAAAAACAATCGTCCTCTCGTTTATTTCTTATTAGGGTATTTAACTTCTCAAGAAATTGATCACTATTTACTGCAGTAGCCATCGAGCACAAATTATAATACCTGTTGATGATGTTTCACCTGCCACGGGTTGTCTATTAGATAAGTCTATGCGAGAACTGTCTTTACCGATTGATCATTTGGAACTGATCTATGAATTTGAATTTAAAAGAATATGTAAACAGTTTACAACCCTCGGAATTTGGGAAATCCTAGAGTTATTGTAATGAACTACGGTAATAAATGGAACAAAACTTAGAACTAAATATTCGTTTCTTAATAAGCCTATTGTGAATTTGAATAGATGCAAGAAATTACAAATACCTGTGAAGGGTAAATTAAATATAGTTGGAAATTCCAGAATGAATGGTTTGCAGTGACGTGAATAATATGAATAATAAACTTATATTATAATAAATGTCCTATCGTTTCTGACATTATATGTGTTTGTCGACATACACTGGTGAAGGACCGAATTTATAATATAACTAATAATTGTTCGGTCTTTCACCTATTCATCTGGTGTCTGTCGACATTAACCGGTGTATGTCGACAACCACTACTTTCGGTCTTTCACGGTAACATATATATATATATATATATATATATATATATATATATATATATATATATATATATATATATATTGATATATAATTTTGGGGGTTGACTCTTTTTTGCTTGCCTAATTGTAGAGATGTTAATTTAATAGTGTAATTAAATATACGAAGATAATAGATATTAGATAGAAATCCACCTACCTTCGGTTATACTTATTATATAAAAGTAACATGTCGCTCTAAGTAGTGCTTGAGCGAATCGATTTACAATAAATTGATTTTATTTATCGTAATTAATTGGGCCCCAGATTATAGACCAAAGGTGCTATAATCAAATTAGCTAATTGCCTGCGGCTATCTGCGGAAGCTAGAGATCTTATTTCAGATAGCCGGTCCTTCTGTATAATCATATGTGTTTTAAATACGTATGTCAAGGCTTATTTTATAACAGAAACGATATTGATTCAAAAATATGAATATTTAATTAGAAGATTCAAAATTAACAATAACAGACAAGATATTAATATGAAGTAATGCATAAATAAAAGTTTGGATTCGAAATGAGTGTCTAACAGGCTTAAAAGTTAACATAAACATCATTATCATTATCTTGTAGCAAACCAAATGCACAGAACACATACATAAACGTTACATAAAAACCAAATGTAGTACTAAACATAGGTAAAATCAACGTATAAATGAGTTTTAGATAGAATTACGTGAATTGTAATAGTTATATGCTTGGTTTAAGTTAAGGTTAAGTTAAGGTTAAGTACTAAATTATAGGAACGACTATTCAATAGCATGGTAATGTTATATAATTGATCTTTCTAAGCTAAATATAAATTAAATTGTATAAATTGTAAAGTTGGGTTATGTTCGTATTTTTTTATATAAAATATAAATTTTCATTGAACTTGTCTTCCTGTGGTATGGTACGTGATGTTCAACGGTGCTCTGGGATTCGTATCGGATAGGGATAGATCAGGAAACTTTTCGGTTTTTCTTCTGATAAATCTTCGAGGTTGCAGGTTTTTATTTGATGACCGTTAAAAAAAACACGTTCTACAAATAACTATAGTGTTTTAAAATGAGTCAATGTTGAATATACCATTAAAATTTTAATATTAGTTTTCGGAGAGTTTTTGAGCGTGCTTTCTATATCGTCGTTAATTTTTCTCTTTGAGGGATTCTATTTTCTCTGTTCGGATGTTTTATTAATCTCGTTTTTGTACGGATTATTTATATAAATACGTTGTTTTTATATCCGAAATTACTTTATACAATAGGCAAAATTAGATTATTAATTATGAATATCTTAGTGTTTTTAAATGTTTGTTAATGTCATATGGTTGTAGTACATAATGAGTGACATTCGCGGTAAAACTAATTCAAATTAAAATTAAATACGGGTCGGTAAAATAGGTTTCCATATGTCATTAATTCTTATCAAACAAGTTAATTATCTTCGGTTTTATAAATAAATTAATGAGTTTTGAAAGTGAAATGACCTAGATAAATATAATAAAAATTATTACAAAGAGATTTTCTAATAATTTTTTCTAATAATAATTGTCAAAAAAAGGTTATTTTGAAAAAGAATAAAAAGTTCGATGAGTTCAAAACAAAACTAGTATCTATTCAAAATAAACTTAAAGGAGATAAATCGACAATAAACTCTCTGTTGAAGAAGCAATTGAAGAAAATGGAGTGTAGGTCGATTTCTTTGAGTGCGACAATGACATAGACTTACGAATTTAATGTCTTACTACCATATTTTTGTTCCACCTGCTATTAATGTATAATAAAATGTTTAGTAATTGAATTATGTATTTTTTAATCATATTACTTATATAAATACGTAATGTTTTTTTGCAAAACTTTCTATATGTTATTTTTAAATGGAAATTGGTTCATTTTACTTAATAAATTTGGACATTATTCTACCTTTTGGTTCGGAGAAAGCAGCTCTATCTATTAATAAAAAGGCTGTAACGAAATTCTCTTTATTATACTCCAAAACAGTTTTTTGCAATTATCCCTCAATGACTTTGACGTCATATACAAAGTTTTGCATCTAGTGGCCTCAACACAATAGCCCTAAACAATGGTTACCCTATAAATATTATCAATAATATCCTGAGTAGTCAAATAGTCAAAAATCTAAAACCCTTTCTTTAGTTTACCCAAAATTAAAAAACAATATAACTAATTCCTACAATTCAATTATAATTGTCTGAAAGAAATGGTACTTTCATTAAAAAACTTAATAACGAACATATATAATTTAAAACAGACAATACTATGCAGAACATTATTGAAAAAGGTAAAACAGACAAAGAATCAAACTCTGGTGTATATAAGTTAACATGTGAGGATTGTAATAAGGTATACATAGGGCAAACGGGGAGGACGTTCAAAATTAGGATGAAAGAACACGAAGAAAAGAAACCAGATTCAACTTTCGCCAATCATTGTTTAGAAATTAATCATAGGTTTAATATAGATTTAAAAATTTTACATATTCAAGAAAAAAGCAAAAAACTTGACTTGTTAGAAAACTTAGAAATTAATAGATATCATAATTTGGGATTAGCTTTAGATGACCAGGTAGATTTAAACAACTCCTCTCTAGTATTTTAAGGTTATAAAAATGTTTCCACCAACATTTTTCTCATTAATGTGTTCATAAATAATCAAACTTGTATTTTAAATATTCAGTATTTCATCCACCTAATGAAGCCATTGTATGGCGAAACAATATTATAGTGGATTTACAATAAAGAAAATTTAAAACTAGAAGTTTAGTACTTATTTCTAGTGCCGACCAATTTCCGTGCGCGCCATGAGCGTCGGTATGGGAGTGTAATTCGTAATATATTAGAATATGCGATAGAATAGGGACGCAACATGAGCTTGTTGCCGATATAAGTATAGAAGTAGAGACATTTATTCTATCAGAAATAATTAAATATACATTTGGTTTTCTGCAATTAAAGTAATAAGCATAAACACACTAAAAATAAGAATAGTACATATTATAGCAGCGTTGTATGTACCTATAAATAAAATGGAAAATGTATGAAATCAGTGATTGTGTGCACGACTGATGATTTAAAAAAAACACTTACCGTTTTAAGCGTCTTCCAAGGTTTGACAAACTGGAGAAACTCGATTGTATATTTTCAACATCAGGTGCGTTTCTAAGGTTATTTCTGAAAAACATGTCCGCCGTGAGGACAAAATATGTTTCTATTCGGAAAACGAGCGTTCTACATCTAGTGATGTTATATTCGCATAATAAAAATACTTTTTTAAGAAACTTAACGCATCTGTCGACGTGCCCTCACAAATACGTGTTAAGGTGTCAAAATCTGCATTTCTGTCTAAAACACTTTCTCACACTCAAATTTAATTAGAACACTTTCACTTTTTGCGTCTTCTACAGCACACAGTTGTGCGTGAACATCTTTAACGATTTGCAGTGATTCCTCTTACGACAGCGACGAATTTTCTAATTTTGTTATTGCTTCTTCTAGTCCCAAGTAATTCTCACGAATACTTTGTAAATCCATTTTAACCTGGGCATCTTGAAATTTTTTCTGACTTGTATTGATAGCTGCACCTTCTTTCGGATCGAATGATAAAACCACGTCCTTAAATTTTTCAAAATGTTCATGATAGTAAAACCCCGCCCGTAACCATGTACCCCTGCGTGTTAGAATCGGCTGTGGTGGCTCAGGGGTATGGGAACATAATTCGTGAAATTTCCGAATACGTTTTGGAGATGTCAGGAATACTGCCTTTGTACTCGATATTAAAGCATCTACCTCTGAATAACATCTACGAACCTGTTCTGCGGCAAGGTGTCGAGCATGGAGCATGCTTAAAAAGTATTTCGATTATTCGAATATAACATCACTAGATGTAGAACGCTCGTTTTCCGAATATAAACATATTTTTCAGAAATAACCTTAGAAACGCACCTAATGTTGAAAATATACAATCGAGTTTCTCCAGTTTGTCAATCCTTGGAAGACCCTTAAAACGGCTAGTGTTTTTTTTAAATCCTCTGTCGTGCACACAATCACTGATTTCATATATTTTCCATTTTATTTATAGGTATATACAACGCTGCTATAATATGTATTATTATTATTTTTTCGTGTGTTTATGCATATTACTTTAATAGCAGAAAACCAAATGTATATTTAATTATTTCTGATAGAATAAATGTCTCTATTTCTATACTTGTATCGGTAACAAGCTCATGTTGCGTCCCTATTCTATCGCATATTCTAATATATTACGAATTACACTCCCATACCGGCGCTCATGGCGCGCACGAAAATTGGTCTGCTCTACTTATTTCTTATCGTTATCTTTAAAAATAAGTTTAAAACTGGTAATTCCCTATATTTTAAGAAGCATTTTATACAGTAATTGTTTTTTCTCAATGTGTCATGTGAATTACAATTTTATATCTAGAATTATAAATTATTTGTGACAATGTGTTTATAATATGAAACTTGTTCGCTTTTCGTATACAATAGATTTTCCAAATAAAATATATATATATGGCGCTATGGTCTAGTCAGGAAATGACTAGACTACAAATCCGTGAGAACGTGAGACCTACGTTCGAATCCTGGACAACATCGATGTTTTTCGGTCCCAGCTCCACTCAAGCTGTTGTAAAATGAGAGTGCCTAGAGGTGACCCCCGGTTAATAATAATAGGTGGTCGATGCGTGTTACCGAGTATAATGTAACCGAAGGGCTTTAGTTATAACGAAACTCCCGTGTTACAAGCTTACTTCTGGAATTCATAGGGCTTATATGTAATATATATATATATATATATATATATATATATATATATATATATAATCTGGGACCATTCTTATTTATACTCTTTATTAGGAGCCTTATTTACCTCCTTAGATTGTTATGTACTCGTATATGCGAACGAATTCGTCGAAATCTTCTATAAGACTGACGCAAATAAGGATAACTACCCAGGTTTTACACAGCAATTTTAATAGAATATATACCTACTTGATGCACCTACAACAAACTATCTCTAACTAACTGTTCCCTTGCATTTTACACAAAACAATTAAATGATGGACACTCCTTTACAATAATATATTAGAATTCAAATACCTATTGAAAATCTAGGCGTTAAAATAGATTTAAAATTAACATTTTCAAAACATGTTCTAAATGTTGCTAAAACAGCTCAGGAATTATTATGAAAACTATCGGAGGATTTGATAATTTGGCTACTATTATGTTGTTGCCTTTTGCTTTCGTAATTGTCTAGTTGGAATGTGCTCCGATTATATTTGATTCTATTTACAATGTTCGTATAAATAAAGATCCGTCACCCTTTGGGGAAGTAAGAATTATCGAAGGAAAGAAGAAGTTTTTGACTTTGAAACTTAATGGCACATTGAATACGCTGGTCTTTCGAAAGTACGTGATTTTATAGATTTGCATAAAATTAATATACGGTAAAGCATACAATCGCTGGCAGGTCGACAATGTTGGGCATAGATGGTAATTTTATGCAAATTTTAAGCTACCCGCTTTTGCAAGTAATGCCAGCATTAACAATACAAATGTTCATACTATGATCTATACGATGCTGAATTTTTAATTTATTTAGTTGCCAACAACTAACTTGAAAGTGTTAGTAAATATGAAGTTTCATGTGATAGTGTTGATTTTGTGCAACAAATTTAATATACTAAACAATCGGTGACTATTACAAAAGTTTGTAACTTTAACGATTATCGGTTTTAAACGCTAGGCTAAATTAAAAGGTATTCTGGAGTGTTGTATCTATGTGTTCATTTATGTATGCCAATAACTATATTTTTAGATTAGTATAAAAATAATGAACAGCATGTATCTGCCAATCACTATAGCTTAGAACTTTAGAACAAAAACACACTCATTGGCATTCTAGTCTAAATTAGTATTTTTTTTCAATTGTGCTCAAAATGCTTACAGAATAAAGACTTAGCTTTTAGATATTGCTTTGAACATTGTACATATTAGTCCTATTTAGTATTTAGAGCATTTGTAGTTATTGATAGCGCGAGTCCAGTGCAGAAATGAAAGCTGTTCTCTTAGTATTAAAGAAATTTGTTAACAAAGTTTACTTATACATTTTCAGAGAAATATGCTAAAAGTTAGAAAAGGCAGGGCTTACGAAAGAAATTACGATGAGGCGAAAGTTGAGCAAACATTAAAAGCAATTAGAAGGGGCATGTCAAAAAGATAAGCAAGCATTGCTTATAGCATTCCTCGCTCGACTTTCCAGCATAGACTAAGTAGCAAATTTACAAAGATACAGTTTGGTCCAAAGACTATCCGAGCACAAGAAGAAGAAGGTTTATTGTTTGCTGAATAGAGGCTTGTGGAAAACGAGGATTCCCTAGAAGACGAGAAGATAGACAGGCTACTGTTAAGGCTTTTCTGGACAAAAGCCCAAGGATTAATCCATTTATAGATAATTACACCGGCAAAAGGTGGTATAAGGCTTTCATAAACCGTCATAAGCACTTAACACCAAGAACTGCAGAAGCAGTAACAGCTGCAAGTTCTGTGGCAGTGTTAGATATAAAGGGCTGGCTTCAGGGCATAGAATTATATCTAAGGCAAAATAACTTGCTTGAAATTCTTGATGATACAGAGGGTCTATAAAGGAGATGAGATAAATTTTCAATTATGTCCCAAGATGCCTAAAGTACAAGCAGTGCGTGAAACAAGAAACGTGTATAATATAGATCGGGCACCCGTTAAATCTACAGTAACAGTGATAATTACATTTGCAGCATCTGGCAAGACTATTCCGCCAATGATTATACACCCTTATAAGCTTTAACCGGATCATATTATAACGTCATCTTCCGACCCTAACTGGGGATTTGGAAAAAGTGATAACGACTGAATGAAGGCCTTCTTTGAATACATTCCTAATATTTTCAATAGATATTTATTCAAAAATAATATTAAACGTTCTGTCGCACTATTTGTAGATGGTCACAAAACACATATGACCTATACTTAAGTAAGCTTTGTACCAAATAAGAGATAGTCCCTAAAGCACTATATCCAAATAGTACTAGAATCAATTCGTCGTTGTTCTCAACAGCTTGGTTTGTCGTATGCACAACTTGGCGTATTTTACGAAAGGATCTTGGTTTAAAAGCATACAAAATTCAACTAGTGCAAGAACTAAAGGCGACCGACCTTCCGAATCGTTTCCGTTTCAGCCGTTGGACTTTTGATAAACTTGCAGAAAATCCACTGTTTTCGACAAAAATTTTGTTCTCCGATGAGGCCCATTTCTGGCTTAATGGGTACGTGAATAAGCAAAATGCCCGTATTTGGGTTGATGAGCAACCTGAAGAGATTGAAGTGCTACCATTACATCCAGACAAAACAACTGTTTGGTGCGGATTATAGGCCGGTGGAATAATTGGTCCATATTTCTTCAAAACAGAAGCCGGCCGGAATGTGACTGTGAATGGCGACCGTTATCGCGCCTTGATAAGGGACTATTTGCTGCCTGAACTTGACAAGATGGCGCCACTAGCCATACAGCTCGTGAAACTATGGCTTTACTGCGAGAACGATTCGGTGAACATTTAATTTCACGCTTCGGACCAGTAAATTGGCCGCCTAGATCTTGTGACATCACACCATTAGACTTTTTTCTGTGGGGCTACGTGAAGTCTAAAGTCTACATGGATAAACCGGCTACAATTGAGGCATTGGAGGCCAATATTACTCGGGTCATTGGACAAATACCACTCGAAATGCTAGAACGCGTCATTGAAAATTGGAACAGCGGAATAGACTACGTTAACCGCAGTCGCGGCCAACATTTGAGAGAAATAATCTTTAAAAAATAATTGTAAAGAATGGTTCTTTTGTATGATAATCAAGTTTCTTAAATAAATTGGCCTTTTTCATTTGTTCTTTGCTTTTGGAAAAAGTATCTCTAAATGAATCACCCATTATAAAGAAACATAATTATTTTCCCCCAGAAACTAAATTATATATTTGCAAAGCCTGTGCAATAGAATTTATTTTTACTTATTTTCTTTTACCTACATTTAAAATTACAATAAAATATAATGGAAGTTTGTTTTTTTTACACCATTTTTTTTTACTGCGAATTTCTTATGTCAATCACTATGTTGCGGAGTGCCAGTCATAGGACATACGCATGCCATTAACTGTAATTTGAACAAAGTTCCACATTTTGAATAATATGTTTTTCAGTACGTTTTTATTCGTAAATTTGATACATCTATTAGAATTAGAGTGGATTTGAGTATATCAATGTTAATATAATAATATAAAAATGGTTGCTTAATATTTCATCTCTTAATGTGGCCATAATTCTAGACTTTCCGCTAGATAGCACCAGGTTTATTGCCTAATCTTATCTTCTTAGTTTCTTGTATTATTTTGAAAACTGCTACCACCCCTACTAATAATAATAATAATAATAATATATCTATTGATTTTCCTGCGGATGTAGCAACAAACGTCAGTAAAAGTAAATGAAGAAAATTATAATAATACATAATAGATCAATATATACGAAATCTTCAAAAGATTAAATAATGGTGTATGGTTATAAAGTTATAAAGTATCTTTAATGTATTAATTCAGAATGTGAAAAGATATTTAATATTCTTAAGAGGATAACATGTTAAATATTTAAAACGGAATACGTAAGACCACTCTCGCATACAACAAGTATATATCTTGGATAGCAGTAACAGTCTACGCTCTCTAGTCATCCAGCAACTCTGACGAATATTCCTTAAAGAGCATCGTTGTGTGCTCAACGTAGATCTATTGTTGGCGATTTATTTAAGTCATTATACATTTTACATTTGTGTATTGCTCCACGTTGGGCGCCAAGTTTTTACCTGGATGCTGGTTGGGTTGTATATTGCTACACGTTTGAGCGCCAAATTGTTACGTAGAGGCAGCTTGATTTATATCTTACCACTTGCTAGTGTCGAATTGTTAAAAAATTGACGCTTACGGCTGGTTTTGATTTTGTTTCGGCTAGCTCTAGTGTTCTGACGAAAATGAAAACCATTAGAACTAATAATATGATGACGAGGATCAAAGTTCCAGGACGTGAGTAATATCCCGAAATAAATATTTATTAAATAAAAAAAAACATGTTTACCTTAAAATTGTTACGTAGAGGCAGCTTGATTTATATCTTACCACTTGCTAGTGTCGAATTGTTAAAAAATTGACGCTTACGGCTGGTTTTGATTTTGTTTCGGCTAGCTCTAGTGTTCTGACGAAAATGAAAACCATTAGAACTAATAATATGATGACGAGGATCAAAGTTCCAGGACGTGAGTAATATCCCGAAATAAATATTTATTAAATAAAAAAAAACATGTTTACCTTAAAATTTTATTGACTATCTACATAAAAGGAACGAAATAAGTATATCAAAAATTAAATTAAAACTTAAATAACCTTCAATAAAGAAAATAATACAAATCTGTGTAAAAACAAATCTGTATCTGTATACATGGACACACAGTACGTATTTACCAGCTTTTGCTTCAACCACCAGACGCATGCCTTTCTGTCTAATGAGTTTGTCAATGGAGGGTTTACGAAGTCAAACGACTGTAGTACACTTCCTAAGTCATGTAGCCAATTTTGTTCTATCAGATGACTCCAGATAAACTCGTGACATCTGACGGACAAAACCTACTACGCCGATGAAAGTGATTTCTTCTCGAATAGCTAAGCTATTACAGGAAAAGAAAAAATACGCATATTACTGTGAGTCCATCAACTCGTCGCCAGGTGGCGTAATATACCAAAAACAAATTAGCATATCGATGCGACAGCTGGCATCAAGCTTTGCTACAAAATAATACAAATTTGTATAAAAACAAATCTGTATCTGTATACATCGACACACAGTACGTAAGCTTGATGTGAACTCTCGCTTCGATATGCTAATTTGTTTTTTCAATAAAGAACTTTAAAAGTGGATTTAAAAGTGATTAAAATCAAAATAGTATGTGAATCGATCGATATAGAGTTTACTTTGAATGTTGTCGTGAACGGACACGTGGTAGAAAACCCAAAGAAACACTGTCAGCGCGTCACTATGTATGCTTGAACGAGCACTTGTGGTGGAAGATGCTTGCTTCTCGAAGGCTAGGAACTAGGAGAGAGTTCTCTTACCGTTATAATTTTGGCATGTAGATTTCTTCATCTGTTATTTGTGATCTAGTTGATCTGTTAGTTCCGAACTTGTCTCTGTAAAATTTCCGGAGATGTGGATTGCTTGCAGACAGCAAGCAATCCACATCTCCGGAAATTTGGTGGTCTCTTTGGTGGACTTCCAGGTGGACGTTTGTCTGCTGGTCTATCTTCTAATACGACGCGTTGTAGTTTGTCGTCTGTCATTCTTTTTACGTGGTTATACCACTCTCTTCTCCTCTACCTTCCTCATCTCACTATATCATTTACATCATACTGCTCTCTGACGCCAATATTTCTTACGGGATCTCTTCTTGTTTTCCCGACTATCCTTCTTAGTGCTGACGTTTCTGCGACGCGCAGTATACTCTTGGGTGTGCTGGTATCCTCTCTTACTTCTATTATATACTTCATTATCAGCTTTACGAATGTCTTGTATATTTCAATCTTAATCTCTAATGAGCACTAGAAAAGTCTATGGCGAGGTATTTAAGTTGCATAACTTGCTCTATTAGTTTGTTCTTTATTACCAGCTTGCATCGAAGTGGTTTCCTTGCGATGGTCATGCTTGTCGTTTTTTCGATGGATATGTCCATATTGAGTTACTGGCTGATTTAGTGGAATCTAAATAGCCGTCTCTGCAGGTCTTTCTCATTTTCTACAAGTATCACTGGATCGTTAGCATAACATACCATTCTGATTGCTTTATTATCCCCTTGTCTAATTCCTCCTGATGTTGGTATCCTAGATATAGTGCTCTCCGTCTTTGATCTGTGTTCTGTTGGCCATATTGAGGTTGTATATCGCTGTTACTATGTTAGCAGGGACCTCCTTTTCTATTAGAATACCGATGACATCTGTTAGGCGGACTCTGTCAAATGCTTTAGTAAAGTCAACAAAGCAGACGAGTGCCGGTGTATTAAACTCTATAGCATTTTCTTTAATTTCTTTAGTAATGAATATGGTGCTGTCATACGATTTTTTTTATCCTAGTTGTTTATTCGTTGCTCTTTTAATTTGTTCTTGAGCAGACTTGTAAACAGCTTCATTATTAAGCATAGTATTGTTATTCCTCTGTAGTTTTATGGGTGTTTTCTTTCCCTCTTCTTGTGAATGGGAATTGTTACGCTGTTATGCCAGTCTTTTGATGTTTCCGCGGTAGCCAGAATTTTGTTAAACAGTACTGTCAGTTTTTGTGGAAGTTCTAAGCCACCGTATTTTAGAAGTTCGTTTGGTAGGTCGTCAGTTCCAGGGGTTTTCTGTTCTTTAAGCTTTTTTGTTTCGCTATTGCTTCCTTACTGAAACTGTCGCGTTAGACGCTGTCTGATATTCTATATTTTATAACATGTAGTTTTCTACATGTTATAAACAGCTCAGTAATAAATAAAACTACTAATTAAGAAATAATTCGAATAAAAATTGTACGTAATTAATTACTAAATTGAAATGATATAATAAAATTCTAAGGAACATGAAATGTCATGCTTTACCGTTCGGTAGATAGATTCCCGGGAGGCTGCCGTTCATGACCAGTACAATACGAAAGAAAGGCTTTCTGTTGAAAATATTAAGGACTGCCACTGTGGGTGACCATGATTATATTATAAACACCTGCTTCTCTACAAATTTTAGATAGAAAATCAATTTTAAAAACTTTCCAAGTTTAGCAAGTAGATGAAATGTTTCAGCACTTCCGCTTGAAAAATACATTAAATGAAGTTCTTTCTTTTCCTTTAAAATTAAGACAAAATAGAAAACTTATTTTCCTAAATTTTTCAATTGTTTTTTAAAATAAACATTTCGAAGCTGAAGAAATAATATTTAAAGGTTTTATTTTCTTAACTAATAAAATTCATTTTTGAAGCACTTTGTCTGTTGCATTATATTTTACTGCAATTTTTTTTGCGCGACAAATGCAAATTTAACAGTTGCGTATTTTATGTAAATCGAACACAGTAATTAAAACAAAAAAAAGAATTCGACACATCTAAATCGCTTTGATAAATTTATGCCTCAAGCGATTCTCTAACTTTAAACTTGTAACCAGAGCTTATATATACTCGTATATATATATATATATATATATATATATATATATATATATATATATACGTGTCATTTATCCATTTTACATTTTTTGCACGAAAAAAAAGAATAATTAATTTCCGCAGTTAAAATTCGGTTTGGTAGTACCCAAGTATTAGGCAAATGTCGAGGTTAAACAAAATATAAAAGTAAAAAAAAATTAATATATACTACCTACTGTGTGATCTGACAAATATAATATGTAAAAGACTTCAATTTAATTCAAATTAAATGAAAAAGCTTGAAATACAAGGAATGCTGGATTTAATATCCTGGAATATAAATATTAATTTCTAAAAATGTCATTGCTAGACTAATATACCGGGTGTATTATGAAAAACCTTTGGGGCTGTAGCTTCCTTATATTTTATCTGATTTTAATGAATGATATGTCAAACTAAATCGTTTTTAAAGCACTGTAACCTGTTTTTTTAAAAAAATTTGACATTTCGTTTTTGACAGACAGTAGTAAATTTTTTTTTTTAAATTGTGCTACATATTTTTTTTTTACTTATTCTAATAAACATTTATTTCCTGAAGACACCTCCATTAAATTGAGTGACAAATTTTTTATTATAAAGAAAAAACTACGAAATTTACAGAAATCAAGCTATCATATATTTTAATGAATCAAATGTTCGAAATTGGCCCCATTATTTTCTAGACACATTTGACACCTTCTATTAACTCCAACTGCTGCGTTTAATATAAGATTTGGTGGTATTTCATGACATACTTGTACTATCCTTCTTACTAAATCATCTCTGGTATCAGGTGAAGTCAAATAGACATGATCTTGAATGTAAGACCACAGAAAGAAATCCAGTGGATTCAGATCTGGAGATCTAGCAGGCCATCGAATAGGTCTGTAAGTGCCCATCCATCTGACGCCAAAATAATTATTTAGAAAATCAGTATTCATTCGTGCATTATGGGGTGTGACACCGTCCTGTTGGAACACCACCCTGTTTAACTCAGCAAGTGGCAACTCATCTAAATAATCGCCTAATTCATTGCGTAACAAATTATTATACTTTTCTTGGTTTAGATTACCCTCCACAAAAAAAGACCCTACTACTCTATCGCCTAAAATGCCACACCATACATTTACACTGAACCGATTTTGAAAATTGTGTTGCATCACAACATGGTTATTTTCAGTGCTCCAATGGCGATGATTATTTCTGTTGAATACATCATTTTTCCCAAAAGTGCATTCATCTGACCACAACACACGACGATAAAAAATTGGATCTTCCCTTAGTTTATTCATGAAAACCGTGCAGAATTGAACCCTTCGTTGAGGGTCGTTTTCACCGAGAGCATGCACCTTCCGTGGTTTATAAGGAAAGAATTTGTGCTTCTTCAGAATGTACTGAACTGTAGAATGTGATACCGGCATGTAGTGAGCAATTTCTCGCGTAGACGTATTAGGGTTTTCTTCTACATAGAGCAAGACACTTAATTCTAAATTTTGATCTTGAATTACACGTGCGTTTATTTTCGGTTTTTTGAATGATCCAAAATTTCGTAAATTTCGCACCAGCCTTCCAAACTTATCGGCACTTGGACGCAGTCTGTCAGGAAAACGATTTCCATAAAGTCACAAAGCAGCTGCAGAATTTGTTCCGCATTCAAAATATGCTTGAATCGCATCCACACATTCGCCATTATCCATTTCAATAACAAAATTTAGAAATAAATAGTTGAAAATGTTATAATGAATGTGTGACTGACAGATGTCACAGCTCTCTTCGAAAATTTGGAATGCACTTTTATCGTTATATGACTGCTTGATTTTTAAATTTTTAAAATAAACACTCTAAATGTTCTTGTTGACCCACCGCTCACTGATAACATTGGTTTGTAATCCTTTATGGGCTATATAGTATAATGTAAGTGATTTTAAAAGGTACACACATTTGCTGGTAATAAAATGAAATAGAGTATTTAAAATGCATTTAAGAAATCTCTGTGTTCGGAAAAACCAGAATAAATCTCGAACTAAAAAAAAACCTTTAATTTCTCGATTTTTTTTCATACAAGGATATCGTTGTTTACAGTTTCATATTCAGAAAAAGTAATATATTTGAATAAGGAAAAAAAAGTATAGTGCAATTTAAAAAAATACAGTTTGCAGCTGTCTGTCAAAAACAAAGTGTAAAAAAAAAATTAAAAGCGGATCACGTTAGTGTTTTTAAAACGATTTAGTTCGACGTATAATTTATTACATTCGGATAAAAAATAAAAAAGTTACAACACGAAAGGTTTTTCATAATACACCCGGTATATGATGATTAGAGACTGGACCCATCAGGCCGAAATTACGATGGACCATATAAATAGTCTTTAACATTGGTAAGTACAGCACGCAGTTGTTATTGAAAAGCACTATTAATTCGGTTAACCGCACATCTGTTTCTTGTTGTTGAATTGTGACACAATTACCTAAACATAACAGTTAAATTCCTTTCTTCATGGGCTTAGATAGAAGCGTGAGGAACGTTTCTAATTTATGTTATTTATTAGTTTATATTTCGTAAGATAAATAAAGTACGGTGAGTTAGTTTCTTTTTCTCATTGTTGCAACTGTTAATTATATATTTCATAATTTTTGTGATGGATTCTGTTTAACATCGTTTCATCGAATCTACGTCTCCCAATTATTTTGACGTAAGTGAAGTAGAAGCCATCTTTCAAATAAGTACCTATAGATAACTGCCGACAAAGCTGTCGATTGGACGGTGTGTGGTAAATGTTGTACTGGTATACTACCATATGTAATAGCAACAAAAGTTATAAATACAGTTGATGCGGAAACAGTAGCTAAAACCATTTACCAAATGCTTTATTCGGATGACAGGTACAACGAAAAAATACTTTTATTTGTCAGTGACAGTGCTGCATATATGTTAAAAACAGGACTATTGAAGGAAACATATCCTAATATGCTGCATATTACTTGTGTTGCACATGCTCTCCACAGAATTTGTGAATATTTCAGAGACACCTTTCCGGAAGTTGATAGACTTGTATCCGCTTTTAAAAAAGTTTTCAGAAAAACACCATTGAGAGTAGATCTTTGCATGGAAAAGCTTCCATCTTTGTCACTGCCTCCCTCTCGAGTAATAACTAGATGGAGAACATGGTTGGAAGCTACTGGTTTTTATGCAGAGAATTTCGATAGTTACAAAATTTTGTACTTCTGAGTGCAAGGAAGTAATACAAATTCCGATTTAAAAAAATCAGTTGTACTTTTATCAGGAACACTTTGGAAGTTTGCCAAAACTAATCACTTATTCTGAAAATCAAAAGCTCAAATTAAATGAAGGATTAACCACATTAGATTTGACTATTAATAATTTGGAAAATATTCCAAGTGACTTCGGATGTGGCAAGAGTTTGACGCAGTTTTTAATAGAACTCAAGATTTAATAACATTGCGGCAATTGTGTATGGGAACAATGTCTCAAAATTTAACTACTAAATACGCTAAAATCGAAGAATATTTCCAGTATGCACCTATAACCAGTTGCGATGTAGAAAGAACGTTTTCTATTTACAAGAATGTAGTTCATTCAAAGAGAATAAATTTTACAGAAGAGAACCTTGATAAAGTATTGCTAGTTAAGATTAATACTCCTTAACTCAACGTGAACTACAAAATGAACAAATAAAAATGTATTTTGTGTTTTATAGATATCACCCGTTTGTTTTCCAATTATATGAATAAAATTAAAAACTCTTTAGAAATAAAAATTTTCAATAGTACGCCTGTGGGCGATAAGCCCTTGGGCTCTCGTATCCGGTCCTTAATACTGATACACTTCATGTCCCACTTAAACAAGTTAAATATATTGTTACATATTTATGAAAATTAGAAAGAACGAATGCAAGCATAAAGAAAGAAACTGAAATAGGAGACTCTCTTAGTTCACTATTATTTAATTTAATAGTTTTCGAAATAATAACAGGCAATATAAATTAACCTTGTAAGTTATGCAGATGTTGTATTGAAGGAAGACCACTGGAGCTTTTTCAAGTTAATAAATTACAGCTCTATGTAGATAGTTTCAGTTCTTGAATGAAAAAGAACGGATTAGTAAGAACGTAAGATCAACACCATAACAAATAGCTTATTATGAAGAAGCATCTATAACAGGTTCGGAAGTAAGTAAATTTGAAATTCTCTAATTAAAATACTGAAATAAAATAGATAGTACTACAGCTAAATACTTAATTAGACTGATTTCATTGTAAATAAAATATAAATGCCATCAACAATACATTACATGCCATTGAAATATTCAACCTTCGCCTCTAACATGGCAACATTGCATCCTTGTACGCTATACATAATGTAAACTAGGGGGCTATTGTATCGGCAGAACTTTGTTACGTTAGCGACATGGAGAAAACAGTGAATTTTGCTTTAAACTCGACAAAAGTGCGGTGGAGGCCGTGCGATTGACACGACATACACTTGCTTGCCTAGGGTAATTGCTTATTTACAATTATATAAACACTATTTACCCTAAAATAAAATCCGCAATAATAATAGAAATAAATAATAGTCTTAATTTTCTAGATTTAAATATAAAACAAATAATACGAATATGTATGAAATATACCTGTATCTGTACAGATTGACATACACCAAGTATTTAACCAGTGGTCCTTCAACCGCAGACACATGGGTTTCGATATTAATTGATGTCATCAGTGTGGGTTTCTGACGAATACATATTCGTATTATTTGTATACGCTTGATGTATTTACACGTCTATATGCTATTGCACAAAACTAATAAACATGAGTTTCCGATATATTCTAAACCTACACATACAGACATCAGAATACATGGACACTAATTTCAGCTCATAACACAAAAATTATCAGCATATCAATGAATGATTTATAGCCTAATTAACTTGAGTACGAACAAAGATAATTTCGATCTTGAACTAAACCTATATATATATATATATATATATATATATATATATATATATATATATATATATATATTGATATAAGGCAAACCTGAACATAGGGATGCCTAGGAGAACAAATAACAGAATTTTTAAAAACTAATGTACTCATTAGAATTATAGGAAATTTCGAAAACTGAATTCTTCTCATGGTATATTAATAAAGTTGATTTCGCGTTTATTTTAATGCATAAAATTAATTCTCACATTTCTTTATTTCTATTCTTTCAGTTGCTTTAGTTATTTTATTTCGAAATCTTGTATTTACAAAGATATGTCAACTTAATTGATTATTAAAAATAGATAATAATAATTTAGGTGAAACTGTACTTATTTTAAAATAAAAACAGCGGGAAAGTTCACCACTATAAAATAACATTATGTAAACTTAGTAATATTGACATGTTAATGATTTATATACAAACATAAACATTAGAATTTATATTAAGCTCATGTATATTTGCAATGATTAAATTGTTATTTTCTTTAGAAAAATATTACGAGATTAAAGTAATGCATACGAATTAACGAATAAGAAGCCAATTGGAAAACAAAACACAGTTGGCGTCATCAGAATAAAAACGCCATTAAAAATGCCGCATCGTATAAAAGTGCATCTCTGAAATTTAAAAGAAAAATACACAAATAAAATTAGAAACTTATATAAAACACTAGTAATACCTTACCTATACATCCAGTACCTGTTTGAAGTATTTTACGTGCCCAAACGATTTCCTGTACCTTAGGAATCAAGAATTGCTGTTTACCGGGGAAGCTAGCTGCTATAGGAGAATTCTAGGCCAAACGACGCGCCATTGCTCATAGAAAACCGTATCCTGCATTAATTGACTTTCCAGACCATATCCAGTAACAACAGTCCTGAACCCATTCACTTAAGTATTCTTTAATCTCCAATGAACTATAGAAAATGCAAAATTAATTCATTTCATTTAAATAAAAAAAAAAACAATCTATTTATTATTAAAAATTTATAACCTAGAATACATTTGATTTTTATGAATACAAATTAAGTTAAAAGAATCCAGTTTACTTGTTATTATATTTAATTAGATACTAAATTCATTTAAATATTAGAAGTTAGGTAGGTAACATGTATTTAAGTTGTTTTGCTAACCTAGAAAGTTGATCACATTTAATTTAACACGTGACATGTTACATTTTCAATATATTTATAATTTAGTCATAATTAAAGTCATCATTAAAGTCTGTTACATTTATCCTTATCTTGCTTGTTTTATTTTTGGTAGTTTGATACCGTATTCACTATTATATATTGTTTAACCTCCAACAAATTTGGTGTATATTATATTTAGACACAGACCCCACTAGAAGGTGCATTGGATATGTACCAACCAAGAGTACTCTTGTTCTTTCATTAGCCGGACACCAAATGTAATAAATTGTAACACACACACAAAAAAAAATAATCATACTGAGAAGCTGAATACATAAACAGCTGTTTAAGGGCAAGTGCACTTAGAGTATAACACTTATGCATTTTAGATTTGTACGCATGCAACAGAATATGATAAAGAACCCCATCTATATGTAACACATATTATCATATTTAAAAATAGATATTTGTCCTACATTCATTAATTTTTCCCTTAACAGTTACAATTCATTTATTATATTTAAAATTCAGCATTTATCTATAAAGACTTGTACGTTACATATTATTTGGCCAGCCCAACTTAGGGGCAATTATAAACAATTATTTGATGCAATCCAATATTCTATTATATAGATTGATTTTACATTACAGCTTCACTGTACTTCATCAATTAACTTTGTATTTATTAACAAGGCCTACGCTTCATATTATTTGGCGCCGAACGTGGAAGCCTATTCTCTCAGTATCATATTATATGGCCAGCCCAACGTAGAGACCTTTCGTATCATATTAATATATATATATATATATTGAAGAGATACGTTGGAGTGTACTAAGTAAAATAAATATAAGAATAATGTGAGCGTTAAAACTAAAAAAATGAATGATGTAAGTAAAACTTAAGAGATTCGAATTTGAATATTGGGCGCCAAGTTTTAACGTACTTAAATGATCCAACGCATTCTGTTATATATCCCACTAGCTTTCGGGAGAGCTTGAGTACTTATGCTTTATTTTCTATCTCAGGTTTCAAAGTCGGTTGTTTGTAGATCCCGTAGATGCAATGTAAATGGTATATTAAATAACACAAACTCAACATCCAAGCAAATCAAATAAAAGATCGAATCAAAATCAAAGTAATAAAATTTATTAGAATTAAAAAACAGACAACTGTAACAATTATTACGTGCGAATAAGAAATCTGTACATATGCTCGTATTATCTGGACTATACGGTAAAAATCGGTATTGTGTAATTTTGCACATGTGTTTAATAACAATAGTTAAGGTTATGTATAATGCAACAGTGCAAATAGATATTAAAGGTTACTTAAAAATAAACACACAAAGGTAAGTTACATATAAAAGTTTTATAAAAGATTAAGAATGAATGAATAATTATATATATTTAAATAGATGTTTAGAAATGTTGAAATTCAAATATTATATTTTGATGCAAACAATGTTTGATATTGTGATGTGATATAAATTTAATATTAACTTTAAATGGTGTTCTAGGTTTTATGGGAAATAATTGGAAAGAACCTGGTATTTCTCCTGTGTCTAGGCTTGGATGTATTCTCTGGGCTCGCAATTGTGGAATAAATCAGAGTTCGTCTGCTCCAATGGAAGTCCGTGTCGGAAGCGATTCGATGTTGGCGTTGTCGGTACGATGTAGTTCCAAGTCCGAAAAGATGCTTCGTTCAATATTTATTATATTCGACGTGCTGCGGATCCAATTCTTCTATCAAAAGTTCGGCCTGATTACAAGGTATTAAATGTATATGGTTTTCGTAGGATTTTCTTGAATTTTAAATAGTAATTTTAATTAAACTTTTTGTGATAGCAAAAATGCGGCCATTCGTTGTAAATTTTAGTAACAGACGCTTTCTTCGGCTTTTGTTTTTCCCACAAGCCTGTGTTAAATGTCGGCAAAAGCCTCTAAGTTTATGCTTTATTTGCATCTAATATAATATGAACTTTCATAATATTATACTTTTAACATAATAGAAAAATTAATTAAAGAATTTACAAATGTTTATAATGTGGTTTTGAATGTTAGATAAGTTCAAAAATGCATCGTAAAAATCGCATTCGCGGGGTTCGAGACAATTTTAAATTAGTGGGCGTGGTTAACTCGCTTCGATATAAATCATGATGTGGGTAAATTAAATACCTGTAATATGGCGCGTATGATTTGAATTTGAAATGGAAAAATATAAATATAAAAAGTAAGTTTAAAAATCAAAATAAGTTAAATATCAATTTTAAAGTAATCGTCGTATTAATTTATACACATCTCGAAACTAATTTCACAAATTACGTCCACTAATTCGATATTTATACATGTGTTTATGATATGTAATAATCTGCATTTCCTTTTATAGAGCTGGAATAAATGTGCTGGTTGAACCATAACTATATATATATATATATATATATATATATATATATATATATATATATATATATATATAGCTTAAAATAAATTAAAACTCATTTATTAATTATCTCTATATTTTGCAACGAGTTTGTTGCTTCTTCAGGAGATACTACTAGATTAATGAAAAATAACATTAAATAAATTACTGTATAAAGCAGCAGTAAAATACTTACAAAATGTAGAGTTAAAAACATAAAAGTGACGTACATAGACATTAAAATTGGTTAAATTTAAAACATTAATGTAACTATAGATATAAGGTGTCACATCAACCTTTAAAAAACATGTATATGTAAAAGTTAAAATATAAAAACGAAACATATAGCAAAAAACTAAAGTCACAAGAATATCAAAACCAAAAAAACTATGCAATGTAAATTTAACAATAAAAGGACCAATTAACAAAAAAAAATTTAAATAGTCAACTAACCGCCTAACCGAGTATATTGAAATAAATTATACTTAGTCTGTTAGTATCAGATCTATAATTAACGTTGTTTGTGTCTCTGTTCATGTAGACCATTTCTAAAATGTTCTTTTTTTAGAATAGAAATAAAACTACGGTTCTAATCTTCACTTTTAATCTTTAATCGTAACACGACAATTGTATCGCCAGCACAGTGGCTTCCTCTGGTACTTACATCTGAAGAGTACGTTACAAACTGTTTGTAACAGTTTGTAACGGACTCTTTAGATGTAAGACCCGAGATATAATTGTTAAAATATTAATTAAAATGTAAGTATCTGTTATCGCATTGGGTGGAGAGATCATTACATATTTGGCGCACCAAATGTGAGGGGCAATTTATTGAGGTAATTGGTTAAATATATTTATATATTTTGTACTTTATATAATTTGACTGTTTAATGATTAATTAACGTTGACGTTTAAAATTGACAATTTTGATAAAAGGAAATCATACTAATTTAATAAACTAACACATTTCAAACTATTTAATACGTTCAATCTTAAAAAACTCTTTATATAGAATACGCAAACAAGAAGCGGTGCTTCAATCGTCAGGATATGACAACCATTGAGCATGTTTATCGTGAAAAATAACAATACCAATTCCATTGTTAAACGATCGTGAATCACTGCATTTGTCGTGTTGATAGTAAAGGCGAACTCCCATACGTATGTATATGTTTGTATGTACATAATTAACAATGAAGTTATACGTAGAGTTTCTCTAGATATCAGATTAAGCGGTAATCATTCAATGTTATACGTAGGTATTCCTGTTGACGCAGCATTTACTGCTTGTCGGATTCACCAGTAGTGGTAGCTTATTATAGTGCCCTTGTCGTTGTGTCTGACAGATACACGGTATCGTTTATCTACAACAATAATAACGAGCGAGAGCGTCCGACTCGTACTTCGTACTAATAAATTTTGACGAACAAATTTAACTATGATAGTTCAGATTTTGTTGAAATTAAAATCATCCATGAGGAATAAGCATTTTAAGGTTAAAAAAAGTTTGGCGTTAATAATAAAATTATAAAAAATATCTTCATTTGCAATAATTGAAAATAAAGTAAATAAGCTGCGAAAGGTTGTGAAGTTATAATAGTCATCGTAAACTTCTGTACAGAAATGAGTTAAGCGCCGAAGCGGGCCTCTGCCGGATTTATAATAAAAATTGCCTACTGGAATTAATTACTTTTAAATACATTACTCAGCTTGTGGAAATACAAGTTATTTGACTTTGATACAGATAAACTTGTGTTATAAGTTTAATTAAGCTTTACTAATTAAATGTGGTAGTAAATGTGCTCTTATTGTGAGAATCTTCCTTTATCGACTTTTAGTACTCGTACTTTCCTGCTGGTCCGATAAGGTGGTCGGTGCAATGCGTTTTATTGGAAATTTGAATTTTCGGATAGAAGGACACTTATGTAATTAAATAGCCTTTTTATACAGGCAGCTTCACTGTTGGGCGAGCTTCATCGGTTTTATTTTTTTTTATTGTGATAGGTTTTGTGACATTTTGTGCATTGAAAAATCAGAACGACTTTATAAGGTACCCTGGAAGCGTCACAATACAAAAACGATGTTACATATAAATTACACGTCTTTCTACATTACGCTTGGAAATTAATCTGATGTTCCAATTACAATATATAATGTCTGTAAAAGAAAATTAATACTGGTAGCCGTAACTTTGTGGTAATTCATTTTGAAAATAATAAAATAAAATAAAACAATAACTTTGTCTTTTCAAGTAATTAGAACAATTTATTTCGTGTCAAAACACATATTTTGTGTAACATGTATGGCCAGGCATGTCGAACCTTTTATAAGGTCGACTGCCTTTCTTGGAATATTTCGTGTAACTGTTACACGAAATATTCCAGTATTATGTATATCCAGCTGAATAAAATAATTATATTCCTTAGTAAATATTGGATGCTTTAATATTTGTGCACTACATTAACTATTATTACATCGGATTGTTGCTGATTTTATACAACGATTTACACTCGGTTCTTACTACCTTGGCTATTCTTCAAATTTGAAACGGGGTAAACCGGGATATCTTATCACCCTCCTGATACGGTTTGAATGATTCTATGTTGGTATTCTACTCGAATTGTGAATAACATATATTTTGTATAGAGGACGCTAATGATAATTACATTCTTTAAAATAAAGTATGCGCTGTGCAGAAGTCGAATTTCGGGATATCGGATCACCCTCGGAATGCGAGGCTTGCCATACTCGTATATTAAATAATTCGAATGAGTTTTTAGGCGTAGTCTTAATTTTAAAAGTTAATTCGTCAAAGTAAATTTGTTACTCATACTAATTCTCAAATTCCAGCTTGTATTAAATACATCGTCTTAAAATAAAAAAAGTTAATGAAAAATTATACGACAGGAAATATACTCAAAGTTTTTTAAAACGTTTTAAATATATGTGACAAAATCTATAAAGTCTACGTTAACTTAACGATTCATTGTAAAATAAAAAAGTTTGAAAAATGAAGAAAAACTAACAGATGTTGATATTATTGTGGATACAAATTGGAGTACGTTACTTAAAGTTTATTATTTGAAAATATGATGTCGACCTTCGTTTCCCAATATCTAATAATTCGAAATACTCACTCTTTACAGTAAATAAGAGTGCGCGATACTATTAATTTAATATATACAAAACAGATTTCGCATCATGATCTATTTGCTCTATAGTAGATTACACATATAATTATTTACGCTTAGGGTGTAAATATGTCCTGCATTTTATTAGTCATAAAAATATTAATAATTTTAGGTAATTTGAATATGTTGGGCTCGATTTTACAGTGAATACAATTGTGAATGTAGTTGTATTCAATTTCATGTGAATATAAATATCTTAAAGGATTCGCAGCATTGTGTATCAAAAATATAAAATAAAGAAAGTTATAAATTGATATAAATAGAAAAACGATACCACTGTCATGCAGCAAGTTGGCCCTAGACAAAGCGAAGGCAGAAATAGGAGCACATAGAGGTGATATATGATAATATTCCACACAATTTGCGCTCCCAGGCTATTCCGACTATGCCTTATAGATTCTACACTATATCTTCTTAATAGCGAACTGCAGTCAGTCTTATACCCATCAACTTTAAATGATAAATACTAAAAAAAAACAACATTTTATTAAGACCGTATAAGTCGTACATAAGTCTATGAATGGTTTTCATGCTTTAAGAGTGGTGGTGCGTTCTTAAAAGATGATTCGAAGCAGGTGCCAATTTATGAACAGCAATCTTGACTCTTTAAGCCAAATTATTACCCATAATGAATAGTGGTGGTTTCAGTATGACCGCACTACCAAACGACAGAGTGCTGAACGTGTTGATCTTTCCCAACGTTAGCCGTCCTAATTCTTTAAATCTATATTAGCTTTGATTTGCCTAGGCGTTTTATCAGAAGATATCGTAGTGTTTTCTAGTAGATTAACGTTTACAGACATTAATAAAATAAAATAAAACAATAACTTTGTTATATATACCACTTTATTCACATATAATCGTGACCGCGGTTTCGACATACAATGTCATTATCAAACTGCAAAAGTTACAGGCCTACATAGATCTTATAAATGACACAAAAATAAATGGGGGTGGTTTATGATGTTATTTAAAATTACTGCTATATACTTAACTATTATATACAACATTGGAAAAGAGGTGTATATATAAGATTCAACTGGCCGTTCAAAACAATATCTATTGTGTTGTTTCGGCTTTTAAAAATTTCTAGTGACTAAAAGATTTAATTTACGACCTTTCTCGGCCAAATGCAATATTTTATGATGACCAAATGTATGCCTTTCTGTAATAAGATGGTTTGCGAATGTTGAATCTGTCTTCTTTAGTTTATATGACCTCCTGTCTTCTTTTACCCGTTTAATAAAACTTCGACCAGTCTGACCTATATATACACTTTTACAATCATTACAATATAATTTGTACACTCCTGATTTATTATTGTTATCTGTTTTAGGTTTTGCGTTAAAAAGGCGTCGTATTAAAAAAAAAAAATTGGAATTCATTAAAGGTCGCTAAACCAAGAAAAAGTCTATAATTTTTTTAATTATTATTATTTTATTAGATATATATATATATATTATATATATATATATATATATATATATATATATATATATATATATATATTCTATTCTCTTCTATAAGGGATTGTTTCTGGTTTCGATTCTTTCAGTGTTATTTGGTTACAACTTTAAATATTTTTAAAAAATTTATATTGATTCTATAATTTTTTATAAATATTAAGTTTAATTTACTACCTTATTTTTGGAGTAGTTTCCGTTTCTTCTTATTAGTCCATTTCTTTCTGTTCTTACTTAGTATTTCTCTTTATTTTCATTAACTATGGAGAATTCTCGTAGGGCAACCATGGTAGGATGGATTACAGGCCTTACAGATTGGTTACATATTCGTAATGATACCAAGATATATTGCAGTGCCTGTTCATTAAGTGTAGGGCGTCCAAAAAAGTGTAATGTGCAGAGACCTGTTTCTCCTAAAATTCATCTAAATAACATATGTCCAACTGCACCTGGCACTTTTAATGAAGAACTGTGTGAAACTTTTATGGCGGCCAATATCCCATTCAAAAGGCTTAACAATCCAGTCTACAAGAGGGTTCTTACAAAATATACTGTTATTATACCGTTATATTTGTAATGGGTATTATAATATAAGCGGTTTAATTTCCTTTTATGTTTTGTATTTTTTAATACAAAAGTAATATTTTTCTTTGATTTCACGCACAATAAATTTGGATATGTACTTACATGTACGAAACTTTGTCTGCTCTCAATATTCTGCGTTTTCACACAAGTAATGCACTAGAACCATGGATAATAACTTTATTTTGACTATTTAGATAAGAAAACAAATCAAGTAGTTAAAATTAAATTCAGTCGATAACTAAAGTAAAATTGGCCAATTAATCGCGCAGGGAATAAACTAATTGACTCTAATGTAACCGGAAAACCTTTCGTGATTAAAACAAAATAAAATTATTAGGGCGAATAATACTAGTTTACTCAAAATTATGTCCCACACCGTACGAATTAAATAAAAAAGTTTTTTAGTCTGCAGTTCGGTATTTAATGTATGCGAATGCATACAAACGAATCGATGAAAATAACAAATAAATGCAGTAGCATTTCCACATCAATCAGCCATTTCATATACGGCCACAATTTCGATTAAAATATATTTATTACACATAAGTGCTTGAATGTTTGGCATTTTTATTATAAAAACTGTGTGGAATTATTAATCCAGGAAAACATGTTCAGTACGCTTATATTTATTAAAAAGATATATTTTGTATAAAACCAAAAAATTTTTAATAATATAAAATATTATTAAAAATCGGGTGTGGAGAACACTATACTAGTTAATATTGTGTGAAAGTATCTCTCCAGATACGCAGACACTTGTTTCGTATTACTACGGAATCATCATTGCGCAACACTGGAGAGATTTTTTCACCGAAACAACACCTTTACTATAGTACCAGAAATTAATAAGACAGAGCGTAGAAGAACATTCAACGCTGCTCATTGACTAATGCCAACGTCACGAATACTAAAACAACCATAACTGTCTCCACAACAAGTGAAAATTAAGCCAAGGATTTACGTCTGATGGATACAACTGCAACTCGTAGAAACACGGCCCGAGCGTATCAAGAAACTGTTTTGGAAACGGTGGTGAAGCCTTTGACAGATACCTTGCTTAACCCAACCCAATATGACCAGTGTTACATTTACAGAGAATTTCATGTAACTTGCAATATATGAATGTAGTAACCATAGATTCGAAAATACTATGCACTTGCACTGTCCCACATAAAATGCAATATGTAATAGTTATGAAGTTATGATCGATATGATATCTTTCATGGTTGTTTTGTCAAATTATTGACAGTAATGCCTATTTAATTCAATGTAGTGTTTTAGGATTAAAACTACATTTCCGATAAATATCGTTTATTGAATTGAATCCCAAAAGATACCATGTCACTAACTGAGTTCTCTCTTCCTTTGTGTATATCATTTAAGATTGATACTAAGCTAATATCGAAATAGAAATACTGCTACTTTTGACTTAACTAATGTCAAATTATATTGATATGTTGCATTTTACGTGGGACAATGTAAGAATGTATTACCTAGTTTCTATGGAAATAAAAAACCTATACATGTTTGTATATTGCATCTTAAGTGAAATTCTCTGTATGTAACGTTTGCATGGATCACTAAACAGGGCTCTGTATTTTGTATCCATCAATTTTTTTTGCTAGATGGTGCCAGGAATTCATAAAGAAAGACTATTTTCTCGACAAATTTAATTGTTAGTGCAAATAAACGTGCTTCACTTATTGAAGAAGAACATTTCTGAAACGAGGATGTTGGACAATGAAAATTTAGGCTTACGTTTAGAGTAAGCATTATGTTATTGCTTATTTTCAGTGCACACTTTCATTTATTATGTACTAGCTGACCGTAGCCCGGTTTTGCTCGGAAACATTCAAATTAAAAAATAATAATTAAAACTTCCTTTGAGTTAACTGCCATTAACTGATATAAAATTTCTGTTTGTTCTCTAGCTAAACAACGAATCAATGATATTTTATTATAATCAATCTATCACTCCAATGCCTTTGGAGACCCAATATTCTTCGCTATTCCATCTGGTGCATAAACAAACAGAGCAGATGGTTTCCAAATTTACGAACGTGCTACATATGCACATAAGGATTGATCATTTCCAGCTGCTGTAATCATACATAGCAATTCAATAACTGTGCTCGCAGACAAAAGTGTAAAGTCTCACCGTAATGTCGAGGTACTTGTCATTCTGTCGAGACAATTGTTAAGAGACAACTTTAAAACTGTATGCATATGTGTTACTTCGGCCCTTGAAAACCAAGACTCTTAAATAAAAAAGCATTTTAAGCGGCTCTTTTAAACTCTACTCAAACTAATTATTGGCGTAGAATGCAAAACGTATTGCAAAAATAGTAAATTAAAAAAAAATATTAACAAAACTGCAGATAGTGTCCTGCTTTACTTAAATTTAAAAAATATCATTTCAAATATCAGAATACAAAACTTTACTTCAAAATTAGTATTTAGTTTCGATAATAGATTTTTATAATTCTTATAATTGCGACAGTTTACCTGGTTATGTAAATTGTCAATTTGTATCAGGTGTTTACAATTAGAAATAATTTGCGTGTTATAATCTTGAAGATGAAATACAAAGTTTTTTAATTCATACAAGTATTGTGAATAGAAAAATGCTGCTTCTAGCCATGTTTCCCACCTATTTAAAACAGGACTCGGGGGTAAAAGCAAATTTGAAAGTATTTCTCTATATAATGCCACTCGTGAAGGTGCTTTGAGAAATATCATTTTAAATAATGAAACTAACTTATCAATATTTGGAAAATGACCACTGCTGTATTCATATACTCTGATATATGACGATCAGTATATTTTGTAAGAACCCTCTTGTAGACTGGATTGTTAAGCCTTTTGAATGGGATATTGGCCGCCATAAAAGTTTCACACAGTTCTTCGTTAAAAGTGCCAGGTGCAGTTGGACATATGTTATTTAGATGAATTTTAGGAGAAACAGGTCTCTGCACATTACACTTTTTTGGACGCCCTAAACTTAATGAACAGGCACTGCAATATATCTTGGTATCATTACGAATATGTAACCAATCTGTAAGGCCTGTAATCCATCCTACCATGGTTGCCCTACGAGAATTCTCCATAGTTAATGAAAATAAAGAGAAATACTAAGTAAGAACAGAAAGAAATGGACTAATAAGAAGAAACGGAAACTACTCCAAAAATAAGGTAGTAAATTAAACTTAATATTTATAAAAAATTATAGAATCAATATAAATTTTTTAAAAATATTTAAAGTTGTAACCAAATAACACTGAAAGAATCGAAACCAGAAACAATCCCTTATAGAAGAGAATAGAATATATATATATATATATATATATATATATATATATATATATATATATATATATATATATACAACAATATATACAACTTTAAATATTTTTAAAAAATTTATATTGATTCTATAATTTTTTAAAAATATTTAAAGTTGTAACCAAATAACACTGAAAGAATCGAAACCAGAAACAATCCCTTATAGAAGAGAATAGAATATATATATATATATATATATATATATATATATATATATATGAGATAATAGATATATGAGAATAGAATATATATATATATTCTATTCTCTTCTATAAGGGATTGTTTCTGGTTTCGATTCTTTCAGTGTTATTTGGTTACAACTTTAAATATTTTTAAAAAATTTATATTGATTCTATAATTTTTTATAAATATTAAGTTTAATTTACTACCTTATTTTTGGAGTAGTTTCCGTTTCTTCTTATTAGTCCATTTCTTTCTGTTCTTACTTAGTATTTCTCTTTATTTTCATTAACTATGGAGAATTCTCGTAGGGCAACCATGGTAGGATGGATTACAGGCCTTACAGATTGGTTACATATTCGTAATGATACCAAGATATATTGCAGTGCCTGTTCATTAAGTTTAGGGCGTCCAAAAAAGTGTAATGTGCAGAGACCTGTTTCTCCTAAAATTCATCTAAATAACATATGTCCAACTGCACCTGGCACTTTTAGCGAAGAACTGTGTGAAACTTTCATGGCGGCCAATATCCCATTCAAAAGGCTTAACAATCCAGTCTACAAGAGGGTTCTTACAAAATATACTGATCGTCATATGTCAGAGTATATGAATACAGCAGTGGTCATTTTCCAAATATTGATAAGTTAGTTTCATTATTTAAAATGATATTTCTCAAAGCACCTTCACGAGTGGCATTATATAGAGAAATACTTTCAAATTTGCTTTTACCCCCGAGTCCTGTTTTAAATAGGTGGGGAACATGGCTAGAAGCAGCATTTTTCTATTCACAATACTTGTATGAATTAAAGAACTTTGTATTTCATCTTCAAGATTATAACACGCAAAGCATTTCTAATTGTAAACACCTGATACAAATTGACAATTTACATAACCAGGTAAACTGTCGCAATTATAAGAATTATAAAAATCTATTATCGAAACTAAATACTAATTTTGAAGTAAAGTTTTGTATTCTGATATTTGAAATGATATTTTTTAAATTTAAGTAAAGCAGGACACTATCTGCAGTTTTGTTAATATTTTTTTTTAATTTACTATTTTTGCAATACATTTTGAATTCTACGCCAATAATTAGTTTGAGTAGCGTTTAAAAGAACCGCTTAAAATGATTTTTTATTTAAGTGTCTTGGTTTTCAAGGGCCGAAGTAACACATAACAGTTTTAAAGTTGTCTCTTAACAATTGTCTCGACAGAATGACAAGTACCTCGACATTACGGTGAGACATTACACTTTTGTCTGCGAGTACAGTTATTGAATTGCTATGTGTGATTACAGCAGCTGGAAATGATCAATCCTTATGTGCATATGTAGCACGTTCGTAAATTTGGAAACCATCTGCTCTGTTTGTTTATGCACCAGATGGAATAGCGAAGAATATTGGGTCTCCAAAGGCATTGGAGTGATAGATTGATTATAATAAAATATCATTGATTCGTTGTTTAGCTAGAGAACAAACACAAATTTTATGTCAGTTAATGGCAGTTAACTCAAAGGAAGTTTTAATTATTATTTTTTAATTTGAATGTTGCCGAGCAAAACCGGGCTGCGGTCAGCTAGTACATAATAAATGAAAGTGTGCACTGAAAATAAGCAATAACATAATGCTTACTCTAAACGTAAGCCTAAATTTTCATTGTCCAACATCCTCGTTTCAGAAATGTTCTTCTTCAATAAGTGAAGCACGTTTATTTGCACTAACAATTAAATTTGTCGAGAAAATAGTCTTTCTTTATGAATTCCTGGCACCATCTAGCAAAAAAAATTGATGGATACAAAATACAGAGCCCTGTTTAGTGATCCATGCAAACGTTACATACAGAGAATTTCACTTAAGATGCAATATACAAACATGTATAGGTTTTTTATTTCCATAGAAACTAGGTAATACATTCTTACATTGTCCCATGTAAAATGCAACATTAGTTAAGTCAAAAGTAGCAGTATTTCTATTTCGATATTAGCTTAGTATCAATCTTAAATGATATACACAAAGGAAGAGAGAACTCAGTTAGTGACATGGTATCTTTTGGGATTCAATTCAATAAACGATATTTATCGGAAATGTAGTTTTAATCCTAAAACACTACATTGAATTAAATAGGCTTTACTGTCAATAATTTGACAAATCAACCATGAAAGATATCATATCGATCTTAACTATTACATATTGCATTTTATGTGGGACAGTGCAAGTGCATAGTATTTTCGAATCTATGGTTACTACATTCATATATTGCAAGTTACATGAAATTCTCTGTAAATGTAACACTGGTCATATTGGGTTGGGTTAAGCAAGGTATCTGTCAAAGGCTTCACCACCGTTTCCAAAACAGTTTCTTGATACGCTCGGGCCGTGTTTCTACGAGTTGCAGTTGTATCCATCAGACGTAAATCCTTGGCTTAATTTTCACTTGTTGTGGAGACAGTTATGGTTGTTTTAGTATTCGTGGCGTTGGCATTAGTCAATGAGCAGCGTTGAATGTTCTTCTACGCTCTGTCTTATTAATTTCTGGTAATATAGTAAAGGTGTTGTTTCGGTGAAAAAATCTCTCCAGTGTTGGGCAATGATGATTCCGTAGTAATACGAAACAAGTGTCTGCGTATCTGGAGAAATACTTTCACACAAATATTAACTAGTATAGTGTTCTCCACACCCGATTTTTAATAATATTTTATATTATTAAAAATTTTTTTGGTTTTATACAAAATATATCTTTTAGTTACATTGAATAAAACAAATATGTAATAAATATAAGCGTACTGAACATGTTTTCCTGGATTAATAATTCCACACAATTTTTACAATAAAAATGCCAAACATTCAAGCACTTATGTGTAATAAATATATTTTAATCGAAATTGTGGCCGTATATGAAATGGCTGATTGATATGGAAATGCTACTGCATTTATTTGTTATTTTCATCGATTCGTTTGTATGCACTCGCATACATGAAATACCGAACTGCAGACTAAAAAACTTTTTTATTTAATTCGTACGGTGTGGGACATAATTTTGAGTAAACTAGTATTATACGCCCTAATAATTTTATTTTGTTTTAATCACGAAAGGTTTTCCGGTTACATTAGAGTCAATTAGTTTATTCCCTGCGCGATTAATTGGCCAATTTTACTTTAGTTATCGACTGAATTTAATTTTAACTACTTGATTTGTTTTCTTATTTAAATAGTCAAAATAAAGTTATTATCCATGGTTCTAGTGCATTACTTGTGTGAAAACGCAGAATATTGAGAGCAGACAAAGTTTCGTACATGTAAGTACATATCCAAATGTATTGTGCGTGAAATCAAAGAAAAATATTACTTTTGTATTAAAAAATACAAAACATAAAAGGAAATTAAACCACTTATATTATAATACCAATTACAAATATAACGGATAAATATTAATAAAAATTTCCATATTTCAAACTGGAAGTATGAGTTTAATTTTCACTAATACGAATATTATTAAAATATATTCGTACCTATAAGAGGATTGCTCGAAAACTACGTGGCCTAACGGAGATGGCGCGGCTTCTTTACCATTCTGTAAAATCATCCTTTAATAGGTTAAATATGACAGTACAGAGCCAATTAGTGTGTTTTTTACAATACGCCAAAATGAACGTCTAGTGTGATTTTGTAATAATGAAATTGAGGGCAGTGATAAAGTACTTTCATTTGAAATGCTTAACACCAACCGAAATCAAAATAGAGCTGGATTCAACACTATTAGAATCCCCTTCGTCGTTTTCAATGGTTAAAAGCTGGGTTGCCGAATTTAGGCTGGTAAACTGTTACTTATCAGGATATGATTGAAAAGTCCACCGAATCGTCTTAGATGACTGCCGAGTAAAATTTCGCGAGATAGCAGATTTTGTAGGTATCTCAATTGATAGTGTGCACAAAATTCTAACTGAAGAATTGGAAATGAAAAAATATTCGGTGCGTTTGATGCCGCGGTTATTCACACCGGAGCAAAAATTAAATTTTGAGTATTTCCCGCGACCTCTTGGCACGTTTTCACCGCAATTAAAAGACTTCATTACCGTCGATGAATCCCTGATCCACAATTACACTCCTGAAACCAACGAATAATCTAAACAATGGACAAAAATGGTTTTCCGCCACAAAAGAAGGCAAAAACGGTTTTGTCTCATGGAATTATCTTGGTCGACTACTTAGAAACAGGGAAAACGGCAAAAAATCATGAACTGGGGTTTGAATTAGTGGCGCATTCGTCCTATTCCCCAAATTTAGCTCCCAGCGATTTCTGTCTCTTTCCAAATCTGAAAAAATGGCTCAGGGTGGGGGGAGATTTTCATTTAATTTCGAGGTAATCGCCGCTGTAAATAGCTATTTCGAGAACTTGGATTCATCGACTTACATTGAAGGTATAATTAATTTGGAATATCGTTGGGATAAGTGTGTTGAGAGCAGTAGGCTATATTAAGAAATAAAATGTTTTTTGTCGAAAATACTTACGTTTTCTTTATTAGGCCACGTAGTTCAAACTTCAAGCCACCGCACAGTATAAAAAACTCATGTATTAATTAGTAAAATTAACAATGTTTATCATAATGCCAAACTGGTATCCTTTGACAAAAAATTTATTTTTGAGCGTTTTGCCAGGCGAAACCGTTAATTTAATTATTTACTAAATAAAACACTTGGTATATTTGTTTCACAAAATGTATTAAAATATTTCTGACATATGTTTCGACTTATACAGTCATTCTCGAAGAGTCATGTAAACTAAGTGAAAAGAATACTCCTACCTATATTTATGGGTTATTTTTGAAAAGGTTTATTACAGCATCGATTGTGGGGGTATTTGAAAAATCCAATTGCGTGTTTGTGACCTGTCTGTTGAGATTTAGGGCTTTTTTTATTTCTAAAATTTCTAAGAAGTCAAGCCTTTTACCCTTATTACAAGAGTGTAAAAGTTTGAAATTATTAGCATTAAACAGATGAGAATTTTGAATACAGTTTAAATATCATCCTAGTAAGTAAATGCAATTTAGGAAATATTCTAGTTAACAATAAAGGAAAAACAGAATTGCGTGATAAGTCAGGGGTGTATGAATTAACTTGTAGTGATTGTGACGCGGTATACATTGGCCAATCAGGACGCTCTATAAAAGAACGTATCAAAGAGCATAGAAGTTCTATTCTACATGGCAATATGGTCACGGGATTCGCGGAACACTGTATTCAAAATTCTCATCTGTTTAATGCTAATAATTTCAAACTTTTCACTCTTGTAATAAGGGTAAAAGGCTTGGCTTCTTAGAAATTTTAGAAATAAAAAAAGCCATAAATCTCAACAGACAGGTCACAAACACGCAATTGGATTTTTCAAATACCCCCACAATCGATGCTGTAATAAACCTTTTAAAAAATAACCCATAAATATAGGTAGGAGTATTCTTTTCACTTAGTTTACATGACTCTTCGAGAATGACTGTATAAGTCGAAACATATGTCAGAGATATTTTAAATACATTTTGTGAAACAAATATACCAAGTGTTTTATTTAGTAAATTATTAATCATGTTTCACCAAGAGCCAACCGTGAATTCTATACATTATGTTAATTTAATTGATAATTTAGTTATAGTTAATAACACTAACCCGGTAATTAAAGTTAAAATTCTAGATTTGCTAATTACTTTTCCAATTTAATGATTCAATATATGAGAAATCCTTTGAGTCCGCTACTGTCATCAGAATCCATCATTCTCTATGATCCTCTAGAAAATATATTTTCTCTTAGCATAGATATGTAGACGATATCGTATTAGGTCTCACCAGAACGCAGACAAATATACTTGCTGCTGAACTTCAATAATTCTGTCTACAAATATATTCAATTTATCATGGAACTACATAATCTAAATTCAAAAAAAAAGGAAGAACAAATTAAAGTTTTGACATTGACCATAAAGAATCCCATGCAGACATAACTATACATAATTCGTAGACGGATCCAATACAACACAAATTAGCTGGTTCCCATAGTTTCTTACATAGACTATTTGTTTATCCACCATTTAAAGAAATAATCAAACAAATAAGAATTAATAACTGCTATATAGTTACTCTAATTGACAATATGCTGACAAAGAAGTATTTAAGAAAACATCTCTAAGGAGTTTTTGTTTGTATTGTAATACAGGACAAGCAAAATTCATACTAACATACACTGGCAAACCTACTGAAGATATTTCACAATGTTACTATAAAGACGGTTTCCAGAATGCCTTGAAAACAATAAAGATAGAACAGATAAAAACACATATAATAACTTGCTCTAAGATATACAACGTGTTTCAAAAAGACATCGTCTCAGTAGGTACTGAGTAACTTAGTAAATTGTGTTCCTTTAAGAGGTGTAGGATTATAAATTGAAATAAAAAACACAAGTGTTAAGTAAATGAGAATTTTTGTTTTAAATCGGTAAGATAGTTTTATGACATTAATAATGGAAGATGAATTCGAACAAATGGCAATCACGGGAGCGCCTGAGGCATGTCATCCTGGAGCATCAATTTTAGACTACTTTTTCGAGCGTTTGAGGCCGTATGTTACGACATTGGTTTCCAAAGATACCATAGTGGTTGGCTTGTTTGCGTAGCCTAGTGACTTCAAATAGCCTTACAAAAAATATTCTAAAGGCGTCAAATCACATGATCTTCAAAACCAGTGTGTAGCTCCATTTCTGAAGATAATCTTATCGCCGAACACTTCCTTCAATAAATCGATGGTTTTGCCACGTGGCACCGTCCTGCTGAAACCAAGGGTCTTCCAGACCATGTTCATGCGCTTCTGGGAATAAAAAATCGTTGGACATGCCCCTATACCGACCGACATTGTCGGTGATAGCTCGATTATCCTCGTTTTTGAAGAAACATGGCCCGATTATGCCATCGGGCACAAATCGCACCAAACAGTACATTTTTCAGCGTGAATTGGTAGTTGATGAGATATGGATTAGTGTCGCTCCAAATGCGACAATTTTGCTTATTCACAAAGCCACTGAGCCAGAAGTGAGCCTCATCACTGAACTCAATTTAACCATAAAACAGTGGATTATCTTCTGACTGTTCAAGAGCCCAATTACTGAACTGACATTGAAAATGATTCGGTTAACTTCAATTCTTGCAATCAATTTAATCTTGTAGGCATGCAAAATCTTCCACAAAGTCGATGGACACACGCCAAGTTCTTGCACACGATGAAGAATCGATGAATTTAGATCATCCTCAATATTGGCTAAACGACGATGCTGTTTTCTTTAGTGCGCACTCTACGCAATCTCGTTGATGGATACGAGTTCAAAAGAGTAAATTCAGTGCAAAATTTTTCAATTGTGTTGCGAATAGTAGTCTCAGTTAGCCGATGATGTATGCCGTAAATTGGGCGAAGCACTTTGTGAACATTTTGAACTACAAATAAATTGTGGAAATAAATTTCCACAATTTGTATACGCTGCTCGATTGTAAGTTTCTGTATTATGAAATGTCAAACAATACTGAATGAAATGGAGGTATAACTTGTCAAATTAACTGTTTTAATGTCAGAATTTCTCCCTATTGAAAAAGAAAGGTATTAAAAAACATACATTACTTGCAAATTATTATAAGCCACTTACCTTTTATTTATAACTAACTGTTTATCTAATGTCATTTTGATATTTGTCATTTTGTGACAAGCAACGTAATTTTTTTCTTAAAAATATTGTTTTTACTTAATATACAATAATACTAAATAATGTACACATTGCAAGAAATATTTTTATTGTTCAACCATATTTCCGAAGTGCGGCGCAATTTCTTAACGAAGAATGGCAATATTCCTACGAGGAATGTAAGCGACAGTTTCACTTGCAGTTTCCTAATAGAGTTGTTGATACCGAGAACAGTTATTAACACCATTTTTAACTCAGGTGGAACGAGACGAATTCAATGGAAGTTACTGCCAGCAAAATGGAGCTGCTGCACATACAATTCGTGAAAATTTAGCGCTTTTAGAATATTACTTCCCGCATCGAGTTATAAGCAGAGGTGTTTGTCCAGCAAGGTCACCAAATCTTACTCCGTTAAATTTTTCTATTTTCGGATTGCTAAAAACTGAAGTATATAAGACAAGAATGAATATCTTAAATGACTTGATGAATACAATTACAATTAAAAGTAATGAAATAATGCTAAATGTATTACAGAATATTTTTGACAACTTGAAACCTCTTATTGCATCATGCATTCAACAGATGGTGACCATTATTAGCACTTGTTATAAATTACAATAATTAAAATTTCTACAAATTAGTTATTTACTTTGGTTGTTTGATTAATATTCCATCTTTAAAGTTTTATTATTAAATAAATTAATAATCTAATTGTACTTGTTATTAATTTCATTACCATATCTCTCGATGATCAATTTTGACAGTGACAGGTAGATAACTTTCATACCATTTAATCTATATCCGCATTTCAAGAATGCAGAACATCATAATTTATATAGACAATTAGATGTAATTATTTTTGAAACACGTTGTATATTGAGCCAACAGGAAGATCATTCGCAAAATTTATTACTAAACATTGTTCTTCGTATAAGAATAAATAGCAAGATTTCACTTTTTGCCAATCATTTAATAGAATAAAACCATATATTCAATAATAATTTTCAAATTCTATATTTAGATAAAGGCACAGAATTAAATTTACTGGATAGAAATTAATAAATTGAAGCAATCACAAATTTAATTTTACTTTAGAGTGAGATTTAAGAAACTCACCTTTGTTGAATTTACTTATTTAAAGTGATGAGTTATACGATAGAAAAGATGTGTTTAGTTCTATTTTCAACGACTGTTGGTATTACTTGGCGTAAATACATTGAACCCATTTATTTTAATCCCGAGATGGCCATAACCCAAAATTCAAGATTTTGTTTCTATAAAATTGGCAGTACGAAAACCATTAAATCATTCTTGCAACGTTGCCCCAGAAAAGCTTCGAAAAGCATTATGAATGGCCTTATGTGTCCATAGGTGACGTCGTTTATGTGACTTTTCGTTATTTATTTATTTTACGTGTTAGTTCTTTTCAGAGCTATTGGAAAGCTTATTACTAGAGTTGGGATTTTATTTAAAAAACATTTTTTATTATTAGGAATATCACCTCAATAATAATAATAATAATTTTGCATAAGATTAAGCTTTAGTACTTTAGTTCATATGTTTAGTTTATGTGCTTATGTTTGTGTGAATATTTTTTACATTTTCAAATTAAAGTCGCATATTTTTGACGAAACGACCGATGTTCATGGTCGCTATGTTGCAAATTTATTAGTTGGTGTTCTTAACCAAAATATTTTGCAAACATTTTTTTAATCAGTGAGAAAGAGTTAGAGAAAGCCAATAGCGAAGAAATTGTTCGATAGTGATGACTTGTTTGCTCCATAATTCTGCCGTCTGACATTCTTCTTATTTTCGTCACAGGTGCAGCAGCGTAAATGACTAAAGCATGGGAAAATTAAAATATTTTTTTACGAAAATTGAATTCATGTGACTAGTGTAGAACATGGAAGAAATAGAGTTTTGCGAGAAATAGAGAGTTGCGAGAAAACTAGAGGTCAGTTTCATTTAGCTAATTCTTTAATTTTGAACATAAAAGGAATATTTAAGAAAGCACCTCTACGAGTATACAAAGAAAAATTTCCGAATGTTCCTATAACCTTTTGAACCGGTAAATTACCCGATGGGGAACGTAGTAGGACGCAGCCATATTCCACGCTAATAAATAAAATAATATTAAAAATATTGTATTAGATTTTTCTGATTCAGCTGAAACGATTATAAAATCCAAAAGTTTATTCGAAAAACGCGAGATTCTATATCAGTTGACGTATATTAAAGCTCATTATAGCTTTTTTATTTACAATTTAAAACCTTGTTTACCCTAAGGTGTAAGGTTATTACATATTGTTGCATAGAATATACAAATTTTAAAATTCCTTGTCCTGTTTTCTTTGTTTCTGTGATTGCCGATATATCGAGATTTGTGATGTCGAATTCAGTTCTTGTTCTTTTGCACTTAGACTTCTGATGTTTCATGTTCACGGTCTCATAACTTTAGTTTTTTGTGTCGTTTTCTGTTCGCTATAAAAACTTCTTGGTTATAGGTCGACATTTTCATGTTTTCTAGAATATGTCGTATATATTGTTCACGTGTGTTCTTATTCCTGTTTTCTGAGTTTTGCTCTTTATTTTTAATTTTTAGTTTTTGGTCTTTTACGTCCCATTTCATTTCCTTGTTATTAATTACCAATTTTTGGTATCCTACTCTCACTCTGGCTCCTTTACTCTTTTCTTCTCTTGCTGTGTCTCTGATCTTTTTCTGTATTTCTCTTTCCTTCTGGGTTAGCCCAGAATCAATAAATATATTTTTTGCTTTAAGTTTTCTTTTTTTCTTTTAGGAATCCTATCTTGTCCGACCATTTTCTCATTTCCACCGCACACCTATTTTGTCCAATCTTGATTGCTTTATTCACACCTGCCCTTACTCCAAATTCCTTCTCTATTAATTTTTCACCTGCTTCCTTTAGATTATCTTCCTTATCAGTATCGATCACTATACCAGCTAATATTAGATTGTTACGAATTTTATCCCTCTCCAGTTTTTCTAGTTTATCTTCTATTTCCTTCAACCTAGCTGTCAGTTTTGCTTTTGATATTTCCTCTTCCCACTCCTTTCTTGTCTTGATAATTTCTTCTTTCATCTTTTTCATTTCCTCAGTGTCCTGCGTAATCATCTTTAATTTCTCTGTCACCTTTAATTTCGATTCTAATGTCCACTATATCTTTTCTAAACTCTATTAAAATTTTTTTGATCTCTTCCATCTAAGACTGCCTTTCCTTCTTCTTCTTCTCTTCTGTTTTGGGTTGGACGGCAGCACGTCCAGGCACTTGAGCACACTGCTCTTCGCACTATCACCAATAGATCTCTAAGTTCTACTCTGTTAGTCTTGTGTCCTCGATAAAAGCCACTATCCTCCTCAGGGGAAGTTTGAGTACACTCGATCCAATAGATCTCTCCCGAAATATTTCGGTCTGAGTTCCTTCAGTTCCTAACACATGCATATTACATGAAGGCTAATTTCCTCCTGTTTTTCACATCTCCTACACCAGGGCTCGCTAACCAAGCCCATGCTGTACAAATGCTTCCTTGAAGGTCAATCTCCGGTTATTAACCCGGTAATTATTTTAATTTCTGTTTTGCTACTACGGATCAGGTTGGCTGTTTTGGTATGGAGTTGACCTTCCGTTAACCTCCATTTATTTTTATGTTCTTTTTTTAGCCATAACCAGATCTCCCTTTTAGCGGAAGCCTTAGTGATTCACCGGTTCTGGTCCTATGAAGTTCCTCTTAGTACCTTATTTGTCCAGTTTGTCGGCTCATCATCTCATTGCCTAAGACAAACATAAGACTGCTTATTTTATTCAACTTTAGTAGGTGTTCTTGGAGTTAACTTGCTTCTTTGCACTATTTTCCGTGATTCTTCCCAGGAGGTGTCGTGATCTGGTTACTTTTCTGGTTTTGCTTCACTTCGTCCTTTCTTTCGTTCCTATTCATGAAGCTATTCCCGGTTTGTTACTACTTTACGCAATATTCTTGTTTTTTCTTTGTTATTTATTTAATATTGCCACCCGCATCAACTGTACAATACACTATTAGTTCTTATTAATTTATTTAATACCGCTGTATGTAAGACGGTCTTTTTAGATTATGAAACGTTCTCGATGATACGTATAAAAAATAAAATCTAAAATGTATGTAATTAGATGATTAAAAAAAAACTTACCGTCTTATGCGTTTTCCGTGACTTGAAAATCTGGAGAAGCGCGATGAAATATTGTTAACATAAGGTGCGTCTCCAAAGTTATTTCTCATCATTGTACACAAATCAAATAAGAACACTTCGTATTTTGTATCGGCACCAGTGTCTCTATCTTTATGTGTTGCGCTATGCACGTGTCGTTGCAAATTTGATTTTGTTAAATGCTAAACATTTTACATTTACCCCATTGTAAGATAAACTAGGATGGTTCTCAATAAACCTATTGACTAACTTTGATGATAGCGGTTTTTTTACTGTACGCTCCTTCAACTTTATTAAATACACAGAATACACTTTCCTGCTGCTAATATACTTGTACACACGATGACCGTGAACAACATACTAAGTAATCATATGTGCGATTGGGTACGCGGGAACTAATTCATTAGTCACGCCTCTGCTTTCGCTCCGAATTGGTCCTCTCTAGTTATCAATAATAACTATACATATAAATCTATGGATGTTACTTAATATTATAATAACTTATTATATTATTAAGTAACTCCATAGAATTATATGTGTATTGCCATTAATTGTAATCTTTTACCATATTATTATGCAACGTTTTTATCATATATTATGTAATAATAATTATTTTTTGTGTATAGATATAATTTAGACTTCTTTTTGTTGTTTTACTTCTCTTTCATTGATTTGCAATGAGCGGAATACATAAAAAATAAAGTGTATAGAAATTCATAAATGGTAAAAATGAAGCATATATTTTACATATTTTTGAGAAGATCGTGACATATTTATGCGCATAATTAAAGCATTTCTCGTTGAAAAAAATCCGAACTTTACTTATTACTGTTTCCTGTGGTAAGTTAAAAACGTTTTCAGTTTTTATTCCTCTTCAAATTCATACATTTTTAGATAAATGCCAGGTATAATAGAATTTGCTCTTAGTGAACCGCTACTGTGGTTGACTAATACATTGTTTTGCGAAATATATTTCATTATTACCAACTACAGTACCGGGATTAAATGAACACGGTGTATATTTGAATCGCCGATTAGTATGACGATCTTTTGTTTGAAAAAATCGCTTTATATTGTTGCATAGATATATAAACTTTATTCGAGCACTGTATCGGATTGTTTCGCCTAATCAAGATTCAATTTTAATTTAGGTGGATCGAAATCATAAATCGTAATTGGCGTAACTGTCTACTCGTATGAAATTTATATATCTACTGTATATTGTGTAATTTAAATTGGTATTTGTTTAAGCTCTTAAGCCCATATGACACGACCAATTTTAATGTACATTAAAAATTTACATTAAAATGTATAGACGTAGATGATTTATAGCAAAGATCACATATAATGCGCACTATGTACTGCGCCGAAAATTTACTTGATAAATTTTAACGTACGTTAAAATATAGAACTAGAAATTTTTGGCGCAGTATGTAATGTGCATTATATGTGATATTTGCTATAAATCATCTACGTCTATCAGTTTTAATGTACATTTTTTAATGTACTATCGCGGTATTTGAAATCCGGGCGATTATACAGGGTGTATCGTGAGGTTTTCCCCCGGTTTATGGAGGTAATTTTTGGCGTTATGTTGAGCAAAAAATGTAAATACAATAATGGGATGGCATTTATAATTGAGGAGTTACGGCAATATGAAGAAAACCGAAAAAAAAACTTTATTGTAAGATAGCACTAGCAGAAATGGAAATTATAATTAAAATACAAACAATTATTTTATTTTATACCAGTCTCTTGCATTTAGAGTGAATTTAAAGCAAATGTTCAAAATTTCCTCGCTGCATCTGAAGGCAAAGATTCGCACGGGTGTCAACGGCGCGTGTAGCATTTTGTAACTTCACACGTTCGTGACTTATTGTCGCGGCGGCATCGTTAACGTTAACTCGGGTAGTTAGGCGTATTGTACTAGAACGCGAACTGCGCTCTACTGCATTAAGGATGTTTTCCTCTTCTTGAACGTCACGATTTCTTTCGGACAGAGTACGAATACTGGGAAGCATGCCCGTTTCTCGCAATATTCGATATGTTCCACTAAATGTTTTGGAACTTGGAGTCCTACGATTAGGATATGGACGGTAATATTCGGCAACAGCAGCTTTCGCATTACCATCACAAACGCCAAACATAAACACAACGCCATATCGGCATACTCCTCAGAAGAAAACTTTTAAGGCATTGCAATGTCCACAAGAGATAACAACAATAAACAACGACTGCAAAAAAAAACACCGTGCTTGTTGTTACGGCAACCACTTGCCCTTCAGTTGTCTAGCGCACCATTCAGTATGGAGCGTCTCGAAAATTTGTTTTACATCCCATTACTGTATTTACGTTTTTTGCTCCACATAAACTCAGGAATCACCTCCATAAACCGGAGGAAAACCCCATGATAGACCCTGTATATTTATTTTCACTATAATTAAGCATTGGAATTCGGTTTTTGTATAATTGAGTTGTTGTGTAGGTGACAGAATAGTGACATTTATCTGTAACCTTTCGCACAAAATTATATAATAAAATGATACTACTGAGAGAATAAACCAAAAAGAAGAATTTACTAATCAGAGAGCTACAAATAGTTGATTTTAATCTTTAATACTTTATTACAGCACCATTTCTCTTTAGTACCTCTTGTAAACGTCTAGGAATCGATGTTATAACATTATGTATAAATTCTGGCGACAGATAATTCCAAATATTCTCGATCTTATAAAATAATTCTTGGTACAGTTGCTGTCCTAAAGTTACTCCTGCTCGTCGTCTTAACAATACATATATTCCCATATTATATTTCATTCTGTTCGAGATTTGACACACTTATACTACCTTGTTGTCTCTTAATAACTCCTCGACACTGCCATTTAATTTTGGTATGTGAAATGGTACTCTTTCCCACGCCAAAGCTATCCGATAATCTTCTAACTAACCATACTACTTCTAGCAATTTAAGTTTTAGTTTTAATATTTAAATATGGCATATTAGCTTTGTATTTTGACAAACCTGAATATGACACTGACAGATTTGTAAATAGCAAATCAAGGTAAAGGCTTAAGAAGCCATATCTAAATCATACAAATTAAGTGTCCGATTTTCAAATGCCGCGATAGTATATGATATGTTCTAAAAGCTAACGAAAAGATAACGAAATAAAACAAAACACTTTTTTCACAAAAATAGTTTTAATAAACTAAATGTACATGTCGTGTGCTCTGCACACATAATCAGTAGTACTGTTTAAACATAATATCTGCGAGACAATATATAATATGAAAATACAACATATACAGAAAAATTAGTGGTAGGGTGAAAACAAATTAATGAAAAATTACAATTAATCTTAAAACTAATACAATTTCTGAGAATGAGTTCATGGAGAAATACCAAATATCTATGAAACAAAGGGGGCATTGGATTGGACTAACGGCAAAAGGATTAGGGATTACAATATAAAATATTAATGTGAATGAAGAATTTAGTACCTGTTTACAAGATGTTTTAAGTATTTAATTATGTCGGTATACATACTAACAGTTTATTATTGAGTGGTGAAATATCATTATTTAGAAGATAATTTATGTGTTTTTTTATGCATATGGCTTCCCACATATCTAAATTTTTATTACTGCTTTTTTTAACTAAACTAACATTTTCTAAATTGAAGTTGTGACATGTATCTGTATGATGTAGAGCTCATGCTGACTTTTGTATGTTATATGTGTAATTTAACAAAAGCCATGTGTTCTTTGTATCGTGTTTGAACATTTCTTCTGGTTTGCCCGATGTATAATTTTGGACAAAAATTAGAACTTTTTTTGTAAATGCTCGACTCTGTCAACGGATCTGTGTTAACAATTTTAGTTTTTAGACACTGTTGTAACTTATTATTGTTGGAGAAAGCTGCAATGAAATTGTATTTTTTAAACAGCCTTATTAAGCTGTTATGCCAATTTTTATTAAATGATATCTTACAGTATTTTTTATAATTGTTCAAAGTGTCTAGTGTTAGAGTGATTTTTGAAGTTTCGAGCTTTTTGTTTTCTAGTTTGTTTTTAATTTTTAATACCAATTGTTTGTCGAAACTAATCGATTCTGCAACTTTTCATAAAAATTGGCATAACAGCGTAATAAATCTGTTTGAAAAATACAATTTAATCGCAGCTTTCTCCAAGAACAATAAATTACAACAGTGTCTATAAACAAAAATTGTTAACACAGATCCGTTGAAAGAGTCGGGCATTTACAAAATAAGTTGTAATTCTTGTCCAAAATTATACATCGGGCAAACCAGAACAAATGTTCAAACATGATACAAAGAACACATGGCTCATGTTAAATTACACAACATATAAAAGTCAGCATTAGCTCTACATCATACAGATACAGGCCACAACTTCAAATTAGAAAATGTTAGTTTTTTTAAAAAAAAGCAGTAATAGAAATATAGACATGTGGGACGCCATATACATGAGAAAACACATAAGTTGTCTTCTACATAATGATATTTCACCCCTCAATAATAAACTGTTAGCATGTATACCGACATCATTAAATACTTGTGATAATACATCTTGTAAACAGGTACTAAATTCTTCATTCACATTAATATTTTATATTGTAGTCGCTAATCCTTTTGCCGTTAGTCCAACCCGATGCCCCCTTTGTTTCATAGATATTTGGTATTTCCCCATGAACTCATTCTCAGAAATTGTATTAGTTTTAAGATTTATTGTAATTTTTCATTAATTTGTTTTCACTCTACCTCTAATTTTTCTGTATATGTTGTATTTTCATATTATATATTGTCTCACAGATATTATGTTTAAACAGTACTACTGATGATGTGTGCAGAGCACACGAAATGTACAACTATTTTTGTGAAGAAACTGTTTTGTTTTATTTCGTTAAAGGAATTTATTGATTAAAATTTGCCAAAGAAAACACTCGGTATATTTGTTTCACAAAATATATTTATTAAATCTCTAACACGTGTTTCGACTTTTCAGTCATTGTCAAAGGGTTTGTAAACCGACCTAAAAATACACTTCTACCACTATTTATGAGTTTTTGAAAGACTTTATTATGGCATCAATAGTAGGGGTATTGAAAAAATCTAGCTGTGTATTTGTGACATGTCTATTAAGATTTATGGCTTTTTTAATTTCTAATATTTCGAGAAAGTCAAGTCTTTTTGCTTTATTACAAGTATGTAAAAGTTTAAAATTATTGGTATTGAACAAATGTGTATTTTCGATGCAATGTTCCGCGGATCCCGTATTCATATTACCATAAAGAATAGAACTTTTATGCTCTTTAATACGTTCTTTTATTGAGCGTCCTGATTGGCCAATGTATATCGCATCACAATCACTGCAACTTAATTCGTACACACCTGACTTATCACACAATTCTGTTTTTTCTTTATTATTTAGGTCAATTAGTCAATCTAGGAAATATTTTAGTAAATAATAAAGAAAAAACAGAATTGTGTGATAAGTTAGGTGTGTACGATTTAAGTTGCAGTTGCACTTTTACATCAGACATTGTAGTGTCGCAGATTAACTCAAACACAACTCAACAAATATAAATACAAAAACTGTTTTTCGACACCAGCAAAATACCATTTGACAAACTGACTTAGTTTAAATCTAGCGGTCTAAAGTTATATTGTCATTTCTTCGCGCGCCACATTCAAATTCCGGGAACACCTCGTATATAGGCACGTGACTTGAAATACGAAATAAGAATTGAACAATCCTATTATACGTTTACTATCCTTGCATAGCAGGTATATTTTTGACAGGTAGTGAATATTGTTTAGTTTAAAACGTAATTATAATTAGTAATTAAATAAATTCAAAACTAAATATAATTATTTAATGAATATTATGGAAAGCATACTAAATTTCATGTATTTTTAATGCTAATTAAGTTTTCGGTATAGAGATTTTAGTTTATGATCAACCCTCGTGCTAATAAAGAGATTTCTTTTAGAAAATATTTGCGAAAACGCAAAACTAATTTTTGTATAGGTAGGTATAAAAAAGCAACCAAGAACGTAATAGAAAAAGACTAATTATATGCAAAGCGTTTCAACGTAGAACAATAGAACAATAAACAAATATGGTCGACCAGAAACGCTGGTCGATGGACAACTTGTAAATTCAAACGATATTTTATTTCCAACTTTACGAAACAAATTCTCTAGTAGTGTAAGTAAAATACTTCGTCTAAATAACCTAGTCCTACATTTTTTTATCTTCTATACAAGAAACATTTAAAATTTGGATTTGCCGCTGATGTCAGAGAAGAAAACTTATTTTGACCTTGTGTTTAAGTCGATTTATAAACGTCGTTGCAATTTTTATGAAATAATAGGACCCGTATTATAAAGATCTAGTGAATCACAAGCAGGATAAATTTAGAACGTTATAATGTCTTAAACTGCACTTCCTACATGTTTAATGTATATTATCTTCCTGGAAATTTAGAAAAGGCAAATGAGAAACAGCTATTAAGATTTCAAGGCCTAGAAGCAATAAGATAAACGGCACCAGGAAAAGTGGGACAAGAATTAATTTAATGACGACAAATGAGTTCGTAAGAATCTAAGAAACGACGGATTGTAATTCTTAATAGAATTATAACACTAATAATAATAATATATACAGGGTGGTCCACGGGAAACGGACGTTTTTGAATCGCGCAGTACTTGGCGACTGGTGGAGGGAGAAACTCGCGGTGAAGATTATTCAACTCCCCACTTCATGCCATTTAGTTGTCATCATGCCGCTGTGGACGAAAGATCATCGCGTGTTTGTATACGATACCTTTGTAAAAAGTGGTGAGTCTGTTATTGAAACTCAACGATGCTTTAGGCGTCACTTTCGTATTGGTCGTCATGGTGAAGTCCCAAGTCGGAATACAATTTTAAGGTGGGTGAATGCATTTAGATCTAAAGGATCAGTAATGAAAACAAAGCCACCCGGCCCTACTCGTACTGCACGTACACCACAAAACGTGGATAGAGTGAGAGATGCAATTCAGCGCAGTCCCGGCCGTTCCGCAAGGCGTCACGCAATGGAACTTGGACTGAGTAAGAGCACAGTGAAACGCATCTTACACAAGGATTTAGGGTTTCATCCATATAAAATTATGATTGTACAGAAGTTAAATGAGCCTGATCATCAACAACGCATTACGTTAGCTGAGACAATGTTAAACATGTTTGAAGAGAATGAGGATATGAAAATTGTGATGAGTGATGAAGCTCATTTCCATTTGAATGGGATTGTTAATAAACAGAACTGCCGTTATTGGGCCTTGGAAAATCCTCGTGAGCTACATCAGAGACCATTGCACAGTCCAAAAGTCACCGCGTGGTGTGCTGTAGGAAAATGTGGAATTTTCGGACCATTTTTCTTTGAAGAAAACGAAAGTACTGTGACTGTGACTTCTGAACGATATGTGAATATGATGACAGACTTTTTCATTCCGGAACTTGAAAGACAAGAAATCGATCTCGATCACGTATGGTCTCAGCAGGCCGGGGCTACTGCTCATACGGCCCGAGCCTCTATGGCAGCAGTTCGAGCATTGTTCCCAGGGCGAGTGATCTCACGGTTTGGTGATGTTGCGTGGCCACCACGTTCACCGGACTTATCAATGTGTGACTTCTTTCTATGGGGTCACCTGAAGGCACTTGTTTACAAAGGAAAGCCACGTACTCTAGAAGAATTGAAGACTGCAATTCGGAACCAAATTGAACTAATCAATGAACAGTTATTGATAAAAGTGGAAACAAGTTTTCGAGAAAGACTTGAAATGTGTGTCCGTTGCAATGGCCGTCATTTGGGTGATGTAATTTTTAAAAAATGAATCAAGGTATTTTTTTTGTAAATGGCATAAGCTTACCTTTATATCTATTATAATAAAATTTGTCTATGTTTAAAACTTTAAGAGCAATTGTTTTTTTTAATCCATCCGTTTCCCGTAGACCACCCTGTATATATATATATATATATATATATATATATATATATATATATTGTCCAATAGATTATACAATCCAATCATAGAACATCGCAAATTGCTTGTTCCTAATATAAATTATACTTAAAACTAACAAGATATATTCAATCTAAGGATATAATATAGGATAGGGTAAGTACCAGTAGCAAATAATTAAATCTTAACGAAGTGATTAAATTTCGCTAAAATCTAACGATGCATTACAAAATACATACATATAATAATATAAATAAAATACAATAACAAATATAGTTAATTGACGAAGGAGATACTTGTTGAAACTTCATTATACCGCTAAGAAATTAGTAATTAAACTTCTAGTTTCAAAAATTCTTTTATTGTAAATACCACTACAATATTGTTTCGCCATACAATGGCTTCATCAGGTGGATGAAATACTGAATATGTACAATACAAGTTTGAATATTTATGTGAAAATTATTGGGGAAATGGTGGTGGAAAAATTTTTACAATAATCTTAAATTTAGTAGAGGGGAGTTGTTTAAATCTAGTTGGTCATTTAAAGCTAATCTTAAACTATTGTATCTATTAATTTCTAAGTTTTCTAACAGGTTAAGTTTTTTACTTTTTCCTTGAATGTGTAAAATTTTGAAATCTATATTAAATCTATAATTGATATCCATACAATGACTTGCGAAAGTTGAATCTGTTTTCTCTTCTTTATGGCTTCTCTCGTGTTCTTTCATCCTAATTTTGAATGCCCTCCCCGTTTGTCGTATGTATACCTTATTACAATCTTCGCATGTTAACTTATATACACCATCCTTTGTCTATTTTATCTTTGTTGTTTTTAATAATGTTCTGTATAGTATTGTCTGTTTTAAACGATATATGTTCGTTATTAAGTACCAATTTTTTCCGAAATTTTTCCTTAGTAAGTGATTGAATTATAGGGATTAATTATCTGGTATTTTAATTTTGGATAAACTAAGGAAAGGGTTTTAGATTTTTGTTGGCTATTTAGGATGTTATTGACAATATTTATAGAGTAACCATTGTTTAATGCTATTGTGTATATTCTATTTAGTTCAAGGTCGAAATTACTTTTGCTACATGTACATGAATTAATCTATATACCATTGATTGGTATGCTGATAATTTGTGTGTTATAGGATGAAAAGAATTAGCGTGTATTGTGGTATCTGTGTGTGTTGGTTTATGGTATATAGCGAACTCGTGTTTATTAGTTTTGTGTGATATGGTTAAATCTAGAAAATTAATGCTTTTATTTATTTCTGTTTCTATAGTAAAATTTATTTTGGGGTGAATAGTGTTGATATAATTGTGTAAAGTTTTTAATTGTCTATCTGAACCGTTAAAGCAAATTAATATGTCATCAACATACCTAAACCAATATACACAATTACCAAACAAGGGATGTGTACTAATTATAGTTTCTAAATTATTCTTGAAAATTTCCGCTAATAAGGGGCTTAGTGGGTTTCCCATTGCTAGACCCTCTGTTTGTTTATAAAATTTCTTTTTAAATTGAAAATAATTTTCCGGAATCAAACTACATACATAAAGTTCATGAATTCCTCGATAATAATTCATTCATAAAACTTAAATCTGATCCTACTAACAAATTTCAAAAACAGATTAAACAAACTATAGAAAAATCAGGTTCTCTTTTTAATAACACTCAAAAACGTATATTAACCACTATGAATCCCCTACCTCCCAAATTATACGGTTTAATTAAACTACATAAAGAAAATACAGCTATACGACCAGTAGTATCGTACGTAAAAGCACCTTGTAGAAATGTGTTCAAACACTTAATAGATTTAATTCTTACACACACTAAATTCAAATCTAAGTTCTCCGTTAAGAATTCCCAGGAATTAATTAACAACATTTCAAACTTGCAATTACCAAACAAATGTAAACTCATTTCTTTTGATGTCTCGAATTTGTTCACTAGTATCCCGCCCCAGGAGGTAATAGATTTAACTACTTTACAACTAGAACGTAGAAACACGAACATTGTCAGAAAGACCGAAATTTTACAGCTCCTACAAACGTGCCTGGAACAAAATTATTTTCAATTTAAAAAGAAATTTTATAAACAAACAGAGGGTCTAGCAATGGGAAACCCACTAAGCCCCTTATTAGCGGAAATTTTCATGAATAATTTAGAAACTATAATTAAATTAGTACAAATAACTTGTTTGGTAATTGTTTATATTGGTTTAGGTATGTTGATGACATATTAATTTGCTTTAACGGTTCAGATAGACAATTAAAAACTTTACATAATTATATCAACGCTATTCACCCCAAAATAAATTTTACTATAGAAACAGAAATAAATAAAAGCATTAATCTTCTAGATTTAACCATATCACACAAAACCAATAAACACGAGTTCGCTATATACCATAAACCAACACATACAGATACCACAATACACGCTAATTCTTTTCATCCTATAACACACAAATTATCAGCATACCAATCAATGGTATATAGATTAATTCATGTACCTATGAGCAAAAGTAATTTCGACCTTGAACTAAATAGAATATACACAATAGCTTTAAACAATGGTTACTCTATAAATATTGTCAATAACATCCTAAATAGCCAACAAAAATCTAAAACCCTTTCCTTAGTTTATCCAAAATTAAAATACAAGATAATTAATTCCTATAATTCAATCACTTACTTAGGAAAAATTTCGGAAAAAATTGATACTTTCATTAAAAAACTTAATAACGAACATATATCGTTTAAAACAGACAATACTATACAGAACATTATTAAAAACAACAACGATAAAATAGACAAAGAATCAAACTCTGGTGTATATAAGTTAACATGCGAAGATAAGGTATAAGATATAAGGTATAAGATATAAGGAAGATAAGGTATAAGATAAGGATAAGTAATAAGGTATATATAGGACAAGCGGGGAGGATATTCAAAATTAGGATGAAAGAACACGAGAGAAGCCATAAAGAATAGAAAACAGATTCAACTTTCGCAAGTCATTCTATAGATATCAATCATAGATTTAATATGGATTTCAAAATTTTACACATTCAAGAAAAAAGTAAAAAACTTAACCTGTTAGAAAACTTAGAAATTAATAGATACAATAGTTTAGGATTAGCTTTAAATGACCAACTAGACTTAAACAACTCCCCTCTACTAAATTTAAGATTGTAAAAATTTTTCCACCACCATCTCCCCAATAATTTTCACATAAATATTCAAACTTGTATTGTACATATTCAGTATTTCATCCCCCTGATGAAGTCATTGTATGGCGAAACAATATTTTAGTGGTATTTACAATAAAAGAATTTTTGAAACTAGAAGTTTAATTACTTATTTCTTAGCGTAATAACAAAAATTATACATTCATCATACGTAGTGAAGGTTGGTGGTACATTCTCTTAGTAGCATCACCAATGAATCAAAATGAATATCAAGGGAAGTATTCGAGAAATTATTATAATAGGTACAGATTCTGTAGAGAGGTGATTTAATCATCATATTAGTGTTCGGTTTATTGCAGTAAAACATCGTCCTCGATCTGGATCTCAGACGAGGCACAACAAAGTTAAGTTTTTCTATGAGTTTTGGCTAACCGATAGTTAACCAGGTCATATAGAAATTTCATACTTGGATGATTTCGACGAAGTTCCAGAGAATCAACTGTATATAAATTGAGCAATATACTATGGCTAAAATTCTGAACAGGATACTCAGAATTGTCCTTAAAGTATAAATATTTCACGAAACGTCCTTGGACTTGTCCAATCGCATGAATATGATTGTAGATTGGTGACCATATTAGTGACGCGTACTCCAGCTTAGAGCGCACAAATGAAAAATACAATGGTAAGACAAATCTTGAAGATATAAAGTTACGTGTAGTTCTTACAATGAAGCCTAACATACGTAAGGACGAAGCCATGGCGTTGTTCAGCAAATGTAAGTTGAGAGTCAAAGATTATGCCCAAACCTCTACGTTGAATAACTGCTTTGTCATAAGTAATATTATTAATTTAACGTGAGAAGCTAATACATCTACACTTAGCGACGTTCATAGTTAATTTGCTTTTGGAGCACCAGATCTGTACTATCTCAATCTGATTCTGAAGCGATATCCAATCGTCGATAGTGTTGATTGTAGCATATAATTTTAAGTCGTCTGCAAAGAGCAACCTTGAACAGCTCAAGAACCAAGTCGACAATAAATAAGAGAAACTATAAAGGACCTAAATTAGTTCCTTGAGGAACACCTGAAGATTGCAAAAAGCTATTGGAAACATGAGCCCTAATGATTACGATTGATAAGATATGATTTGAAGAATGTAACCAGTGACAGGAAAATGCCAAAAGCATCGAGCTTAATTAAGAGTAGAGAATGTGGTCGAAAGCTTTTGTCATACCCGTGTAAAGAACGTCGATTTGTTTATTATCAAGTTTCAAGTTTCTCGAAAATATATTGGGTAATGGTGGTCAGGTTGGTAACAGTGGATCGCCCAGGCATGAAACCATGTTAATCATGAGATATTAAAGTTTGGATCTGAACATAAATTATCTTATACAAACAAGATTCAAATACTTTGGCTACGTTGTTAATAATAGCTCTAGGTTTATAATTTTCAACAGAGTGACGATCACCTTTTTTGTAAACAGGAGTAAGTCTAGCAAATTTCCAGATATCGGGGAAAGTACAAGTCTTGAGCGATAAGTTGAATAAACAGTCTAGCGGGTTAGAAAAAACGGCAGCACCGTCACTTAAGATAAATGAAGGAATGCTATCATAACCAACAGTAAAATTCAGTTTTAATTTCTTAAGAGCTTGAAATACCTCGATTTCAGATGCAGATCTTACATTAATTAAAGAATTACATGGCAAAAGAGAATATTCTGATGGCAATGTTGAAGGTGAAGTTGGAATATAGGTGAATTGGAAATATTCATGAAAGCTATTAACTATTGATAGTGGATCAACCAACGTGTTGCCATTTGCACTCACCATTAAGTTCGGAATATCTACATTACTCCTTGTAGAACGTAATTACTACCAAAACTGACGCGGGTCAGTCTTGATAATATTCTCCATGTTTAAGATATAATCGTTGAATAATATGGATGAACTACGCTTTTTCCTCCGTCTCAATTCCCTATATAAGGCGAGATTTAGTTCTCCTGTATTTTTGTCGGTAGTAATTTTTGATTTTTATATTATTGATGTGCTCCCGGTTAAACCAAATAGAATATGACCATATAATATAACTCCTTAGGGGAACTTGCAGGTTGATACAGTCATATAAAGCATTATGGAACATTAAACAAGCTTGATTGATATCAAAGTAACTTGAACGAAGAGACCAATCTATATTTGAGAAGGCATTATACAGGCCAACAAAGTCGGCTCTTCTAAAATGATAATTTTTAACATTTCCATTACTACGAAGATTAGATACATGTTTAATGTTACAGTTAAGACAGAATCTCAAGCTAGGATGATCCAAGTCTTCGCCAAGAAAAGGTAAATCTTTTTCAACGGATATACTTTAAAAATTAGACAGAACCAAATCAAGCATTCGTTCTCTATTATTTGTTATTGTATTAAATTGCTTAATATCCATAAAATTCAAAAAGTGTAACATTGATTGAGATTTAGTATTTCTGATAGTTGTATCGTTGAAATGAGTAATATTAAAATCACCAACAATTATTAAATTGCTTGAATAAGATGTAGAAATTTCCTCAAACAAATTTAGGAATTGTTCAAGCTGAGTATGAAAAATATATCGTGGTAAATAAGGAACATAAATTATGTAAGTTATATATATTATAAGTGCATTAGGAAGCATTCATAATATATAGAGGATGCAGTTAAAATTTAAATGTACAGTTCATTATTAACCCTAGAATGGTACGTTGGTGTCGCCTATGACACAGCTACACTTTATCTCTTTCCCAAACGAATAATTGAAGAGAGAAGTTAGCGACCACCTACGTACCTCTCGACGTGTCAGTACAGCTTTGAATGCGGTAGTTGCAAGTGCTCTGTTCTGTTCTATGTATCGATAGCAATTGGTTGTGTCACATACGACTCCAGAATACCATTCTTGATATTATTTTTTTAATTTACAAAATATGGCTTCCACTAGTAAAGCATTGACTCAAGCAGAGTTAGAGGATATTATACGTTCTTACGAGAGAGGCGAAACAGATTTGGACAATATTGTTCTAGAAATAGTGAGCGACGACAGTGTATCTGAAGATGAGGAACTTTTAGACAGTGAGCATTCAGATACTTTTTCTGTCGAGTCTAGCAGTGAGGGAGAAGAGTCCGAAGAAGAATCTGTTACACGTCGAAAGGCAATTTATGGAAAAAATGGTTACAAATGGTATAATCACCATTTTTTTAAAAAAATAGCCGTACAGTGCAAAAGAACATTGTGCTTCGATTACCAGGGCCAAAGTCAAACGCATTAAAAGCTGCAGATGAGATTGAAGCATGGAAGTTATTTTTCAACGACGAAATGATTAATTGTATTATTCAACACACAATCCAAGAAATAACAAGACAATCCTCCAAATATGCTAATAATCAAAGCTTTATAGGGTGTACTAATAGACAAGAAATATTGGCCTTATTCGGGCTGTTGTATATGACTGGGGTTCTAAAAACAAGTTCTCTAAGTACTTCTGATTTATGGCCCAGACAATATGGATTACCCATTTTCAGAGCAACCATGTCACGAAAACGTTTTGAGTTTTTACTTAATTGTCTTCGCTTTGATGACAAAAATACCAGACAAGAGCGTAAGGATGATAAATTTGCACCTATCAGATTTCTGTGGGATAAATTTATTGAAAAGTGTTCAGAAAATTATACACCTGGCGCATATGGAACTGTAGACGAACAACTTCTTGGTTTTAGAGGAAGATGTCCATTCAAAATCTATATTCCAAATAAGCCGGATAAATATGGCATAAAAATTGTTATGATGTGCGACTCTAAAACATTTTACATGCTTTCTGCTATTCCATATATTGGAAAAGAAAGAAGAACTAGTTCAGAAACTTTACCTACTCAATATGTGCTGAAACTTTGTGAAAGCATATATGGAACAAACCGGAATGCTACCATGGATAACTGGTTCTCGTCCTCGGATTTGGCAAATAAATTGTTGGAAAAGAAAATAACCATGGTAGGAACGTTATGTAAAAATAAAGCAGATATTCCGCCAACTTTCTTGAAGAAAAAAGCTACTGTTCTTAGCTTTGATTTTGCTTAGGACGAAAATAAAACTATGGTTTCGTTTTCACCTAAAAAGAATAAAATAGTTTTGTTGTTGTCAACTTTTCACACTTATGTCTAAATTGAAGACGAAACTAAAAAAACCGAAATCATTCTATTTTGTAATTCGACGAAAGGTGGTGTAGATACATATGATCAATTGTGTCACTCAAAAACTGTGCCACGAAAAGCCCGTCGATGGCCTTTACGTGTATTTTATGGAATGATAGATGGAATTGGAATCAATGCTTATGTTATCTGTAACGCCAACAAACAAAAAGAAAATACTGCTTATAAATACATCCCAAGAACACAATTTCTTCATGCAATTGATCAAACCACAATTGGAAAGCAGACTGAATGTGCCAACAATATCCAGATATTTACGTCTACTAATTCAGGATATTTTAGGTGTGGAAGAAAAGAATCCTAGTTTGGAAAAAAGAAATCAACATGTCGGTCAGAAACGTTGTCATATTTGCCCTAGAAATGCCAACAGAAAAGGTCGAGAACTATGTGTGAGATGCGGTGAACGCATTTGTGCTGAACACAGAAGGCCTATTTGTTCTCCCTGCAGTGAAGAACTGTAATTAGTATTTTTGTGGGAATAACTGTTTTATATTTTTGTACCATTTTATTTTTTATAATAAAATTAATGTAAAATTATACTTTTGTTTTTATTTTGAACGATAACTATATAAAAGTTAAAGATAATATAATGATGTGTCATATGCGACACCACTGTACTAGTCATGTACTAGAAAATAACGATACCATTCTAGGGTTAATATTTGATGTAAACATTAAAATGCAAATACAATACATACAATAAAATGATACTTACGAGGGGGTATTGATATATTATTAGCCTACTATTGAAACAATTTAAAGTTGGGAATATTTTATTATTCAACATAGTGTCCTGTTAAATTAATACACTTAATACAACGACCCTAGTAATGCGTGATTTGTGTGTAGGGGCATCGTCCTGCAAAAACAACATGCCACGTCTTGTTTCCTTAATTTTCTTACTCAGAATGGTTAGTAATTTAGAATAAGAATCTCCAGTGATGGTCTGACTCTTTTTTAGATAATCTATTATAATTACTTCACTGATATCCCAAAAAACTGAAGAGCTTTTCCAGCGAATTTTTAAATTCTAAACTTGGAGAACCATGATGCTTCCACTCTATCGATTGCTGTTTTGTTTCCGGGTCATAAAAAAGGACCCATGTTTCATATATAATCAGAAGACGGTTCAAAAAATCTGGATCTGCTTCAAAACTGGCACAACTTGACCATCTTGCTTGTGTTCGGCGTTGAAGCATTTAGGAATCCAATTTACCAGAATTTTTTTTTATATCTAAATCGACGTGAACTGTATGATGGATGCATTATGAAATCTTTAGTGCCTCAATTATTTGTTTCAGCTTAATGACGGTTTGATATCATGTCACGAACTGCGTCAATATTTTCGGGAGTGGACACCGAAATCGGTCTTCCTGATCGCTTCTCATCTTCAACGGAAGGTTTACTCTTTTAAATGACGCAATCCAATTTTTGACAGTCGCATATGATTGGTATTGATCGCCAAGTGCGCTAAGCAGATCTTCGTAAATTTTCTTACCACTTAACTCCTTCAAATACAAATATTTGATGATACATCGATACTCCAATTTATCGATTTTCACATTTGCATTCGGCATGCTTTCTTTCAAAATTTACTGCTTAGCAATACTTCAATTTCTTGACGTTGGATTTTATAGTGACACTTCTAAAATGTCATTATTTCTTGCCATTATTACAAGATTTTGTTTTGTTCAAGGAAAATGGCTTAGGCTAACTAGGTATCAATACCCCCTCCTAGCTTTGAAATTGAGTTATTTAAGCGAAATATGGTTTTTCTATAAAAGTAATGCAAACGGATTTGTCATGCGTGAGTAAAATGGTGATCAGAGTTAGTTCCAACAGTGCGACGGAACCGCGAATTTTAGTTTATGATACCATATAAATCGTTATATTAATGAGAAGAAGTTATTACGAAAGAACGCTTTTGACGAACTGAGAACATACTTTATTGGGTGTCATACACCATACCATCCACTTTGATCTTCCGATTGTCTATCTCCAGTATCTGTTGTTTTAGGTTTCAAAGTCCCAACCTTAAATAGAATTTACAACTTTCTAAAAATTCGACAGTCAGAAGGAAAGCTTTCTAAATTAAAATGATTACTCTTACAAATACAAAGCAGTTATTCTTGCAAATAGTATTATTGAAGATTGCATGATCTATTTTAAAAATCACAGGAATACTATTCATAAAGAAGTTTATCTATAATGTTTTTGCTCAAGTTCGAGATATAATAGGTTCTTGTGCCTTAAACATTTATGGAAAGTAATTTATGTCATAACTAAAATCACTTAATTAATAAAATTAAAGAAGTGTTTAAACACGAGTCTTACACAATATGAAACAAACATGTAAATAATTTACATATCTGTAACTATGCACATGGACAATACACCTCGTATTTTCAGCATTTACTTCTGCTTAATACATATTGCTATGAACTCTGCCTAGCTCATGGGTACAGTTCACAACGAATGTCCGGTTGCTCAGTCGCTCAATCTCCAAGCTGGAATCTTCTAGTCTCAGGTCTTGCTCTCGAACAAGCAAGATACGTGTAAATAAAAACAATATAGCATTAAATAAAATTCACACTTTCATAATTTTCGTATATTAAAAAAAAAAAAAAAAAAAAAAAAAAAAAAAAAAAAAAAAAAAAAAAAAATCCCTTTACCGAGTGTATAGGGAGCCAAAGCAAAACCAACACCAGCTAGGAGGAAAGAGTCCTTGCGACAAAAGACACGCGCAAGGAGAAAAACCCCCTGTGACTCTCGAGCAAACATATAATTAATAAATAATTAAGAAATTTGTCAAGTTTGACCTCTAACTGTAACCCCAACAAATCAAATGTCAACACCACCAAGTTAACGAGTACGCGTGACAGCTTTACAGTCATGCGCCACAAAACATGACAAAATCAAACCCAGCAAAAAAAAACCAACCTGAATATAAAACGATCTAGAATATCTTGACTTAAAAAAACTCCATTACCAAAAACATGACAATTTTCTTGAATATTCATATACTAATTTTTTATATCAAAATTTATGCAAATTATAAACTAAAATTACAATCATAAGCAAATTATCGTAGTAGCAATTATAAATTAGCTTTATATGCTTAACGTATTGTCATACTTAAACAAAATCTTTTTGTATACGAGTCTTACACGTTTCTAATTGTCTCCATAAAGATTATTAATGTTTTAAACATATGTATAATTGTAGGTTGTAAACACCTTTATTATATATGTTATTTCATCAGTGTTTAAATTCTACTTTAATCCTTAACCCGAGAGGCATATCTGGCGGACGAATGCCGTATCTAAATCGACCTAAAATTTCAACGCATCAGCTAAGGGTTAATATCCTGGGTATTTAGTAATTCCAGCTTTAATATAGTTGAAAGGAATCGAATGCTTCTAGCGATCAAACTAATAAAAATATCATCTAATGTAGTAGTGAAAAAATACAACAGTAATCGCAGTCTTGATATAAATCAACAGCAATAGAGTGAGATAAAAAAGAGCAGTGATATTGTATATGTTACCGGCAGAGTCCGTTACATCGTTTTACTTAGGTTTTTTTAGCTAAACTGGAAATTGCCGGAGCACTTTAGACGAAGTTCGAAATAATCGCTGAATACGGGCATTACCGAATACGTAACTAGGCACTCCTAGGTTGGTCCAATATGAAAATTTGTATATTTATCCGTTTTATCTAATCGTTGAAAATCATTCCCGCATTATCAAAAATATAAGCAGGCATATAATGCTAATTGAAAGGATTGTGCGTTGAAGAGTATTAGCGAAAATAATAGACAAGTTGATACACAAAAAAAGCTATTAATTTATTTTTTATGGCTTTATTATAACAGATAACGTTACTGCAGTCTTGACATTAAAAAGAGGTTTACTTTAGACACTACATATTTTAGTTTTTACATAAAGCGCGCTAATGACAGTTATATTCAAATCAAAGTCACGTTTTTGTAGTCATCGACACTGTGCATATACAGTTATTAGCAGAGTGCTAAGTGCAGAGTTTAGAAAAACGTTTTGTAAAAATATTGTTTTCTGTGTGAAAGTTTACAGTAAAAATCTAGAATGAACCAAGGCAAGTATTTTTTTAGGATCAGTTATTGTTACTCATTACTAGAATGAGTAACAACTTACCTACAGTTTACGTATAAAATTCCGTAGGCTTTCACGGCAGTTGTCACTTGTATATTCTCTTTGCGGGTTTCGCCTTGTTGAAATTTCACTCGAAGTTTCGCTGACCATACTGCCAGCTTCTTCAGGATCTGGTATCAGACTGATTCTCTTCGTGGTCGATCTTCCTTATATATGACCTTACTTCACTGGTGTGTGACTATCTTTCTCTATTGGTCGTGATGGATTCTCGTATTAGGTGTTGTTGAGTCTATAGCCGTCCTCACTTTTGAAGTTCGGATGTTTTTCTATTTCGATAGCTTCTCTGACAATTCTTCGATGGTCACTTTTCGTTTCAGGTAATACTTCTGCTACTTCAAAATTCACTCTGTATCCGTTCTCGTGTACATGTTCTGCAACCGCTCATTGTCTAATTCTTTTTCTTCCTGTGTCACTCTGATGTTCCCTAACTATTTGTCCAATCGATCTTCCTGTTTGTCCGACGCTTTTCCCACACTCGCATATTAACTTATAAACTTCTTTCCCTTAGCTCATGGTAATTTATCTTTGATCCCATAAAAGTTGTCTTGAATGGCGGTATTAGTACTAAAACATACTTTTACATTTTTCTTAGTTAGGATCCTTCCTATTTTCTCGGTGACTTCAGTAAAACAGTATGTTTACCGATTTAAGTAAAATTCCAGTAAATTACACAGCCCAACACACACTTTGGTGCCTGCCCTTTTTTTAACTGTTTATAGGTAATGTTTAGGTGTAGAATCCAAAACGACTGTCAGATTAAGTCCATCAGATCTACTTCTTGAGGTATGCTACATTTACCTCTTTTAGAAAATAATCATCTTCTTTTTAATTCATATACATTTCAGGTTATAAATACCAGTATCTTCGACAAAGCCTCATAAAAAAACAAATAATAAGAAGTAAGATATTTAATTCACAAAGTATATATAAATATGCATTTATGGCTTATTACTAAAAAGAATCTTGTATACGATTTTCTAGCATGGAGTTCAGTAGGCCAGTCTCGTTGCCGATTCCAACAATAGTCGGATATCATGTGGGTATCATATCTTCTTTGATATCGTTCTTCCATCGTCTGAAGATCCTATTGAAAACTTTCACCCTGTTTTTCACTGTAATCACCTAGGTTTTGTGGGAATTGATCTAAGTGGTTGTGGAGGTAGTGAAGTTTTATCCTCATATTACAATCAAGAATATTTAGAAAGCATATATTCCACTTATTCTATGTAATTCGCGGCTTTAGGAATGCCAAGAAAATTTTGTAATATGTGAACAAATGAATATCAAGCATTAGATTCAATCTCGTCCATTGATGTGGTAAGTGATTTTTTCTAAGCTGTCTTATCCGAGGACCATCTTTATTCAGTTTTTCCGTGCTAGGCTCAGGAAATTTAACTATTAAGTACCCAAAGCAAAGTCCATCTCGATTTAAGGCCTACACCAATTGCTTTATAAATTCCAACTTGATATGCAACTGTGGAAATATGATTTTCTCTTTCGCAACGAAAGGTTCGTTGATTACGTTTTCGTTTTCTGGAACCATTACGTTTCATAAGGGTCAACTTTTCTTAATCCAGTGCTGATCTTTAATTCTATTATCCCGAAAACAAAAAAAAAACACAGATATTTTGTGTAAAGATACCATTATTTCAGGCTTTTTGCCTGTTACTTAAACAGAATGGATCTCAAAAGCTAAAGCTGCTACGAAAAAAGTCAGGTATATTTGGAACACATTAAATATGTATATCCAAAATCAGTTGTCAGTTTCTCAGCACCAAGAAAAAATTTTAGTTTTGTTGGCTTGTGTTATCACAGATAGAAGTATGACTTAAAGGAAGACAAATTTTGTAGGATATTTTTTAAAGTAGTATGGTACAAAAGATACCGATGTATAAAGAAAGGTGTCGAGAATTAAGCGAGAAAGACTGTATTTCATCCACCTGATGAAGCCATTATATGGCGAAACAATATTGTAGTGTATTTACAATAAAAGAATTTTTAAAACTAGAAGTTTAATTACTTATTATAAGACTGCATTGAATTCGATTAGAATGCAGGAGAGTTCTTATTTATTTATTTGAAATAATGGATACCAATAACTGTGCCAAGAATTGTATAATTTACTCTAAATATTCCAAACTTTAACAGGAAACGCTAAAATTGTGCAAGTATAAATGAATTTCATATAAACTATTTTTTACCAAACTGGTACTTTTTAATCAAACCTGGTATATACATTATGGGTATTGTTTAAGGATAAATACGTATATATGCATATGACCACATTAAATATAAATTTCCTGTTCATATTTTGAAATACTTTACATTTAACACATGTAAACAATTATAACCTCGCATTCCTGTATGTGGTTTCAACAACATAAACTGTTGCAATTCATAATTATACATCAATCGTTATAAAATAGATTATAAGTTATAAGCATATACACATATTGCACGTCTATTTGATTTAAATTGATTCGGTAAATGAATGTTTACGATTCGTTGAACTCATTAATAGTAGGAAAGAGATACGTGCGTGTAGCGTATTGGCAGGCAATCATAGAGTGGCAATTAGTAGATTAATGGTTTTTGACATTACCGCATAATACACAAAATTGATGTATGTATATAGGTATATGTCTATTGCTTCATTAATGCGTCCACATTTGCTAAAAATAAATGCGTTCGTTTAATTTGAAATTCCCCATATGCAACAAAACAACTTATCATCATGGGCGTCAGGGAAAATTATAAATAAGCTTTATTCAGTTGGTCTATTAAAATTGCATGTGTGTTAATTATTTTAAAAGCTATCCATTTCATCTATGTAAGCTTTATTTTATATATTATCGTGTCAAAAATATTTGGATACACTTGAGAAATAATTATAATAATATAATATAATTTTTCCACATATATTTTTGGAAAATTGTACGAGAGCGATTCGTAAAGTAAGTTCCGTTTGGTTATAAAAAAAAAAACGCGAATAAATGAAGAGGTTTTTATAATAATAGTAATAATAATCTTTAGTTTCCAACTGGTGATCCCCAATTACAAGACATAAATGTAAAATTAAATATCAAAGCAAATAAACATTATAAATAATATAAAAAATAGGTAACTAAAAGAATTTGGCAAATTGAAAAAATAAAACTAAAGGCAAATTAAGCAAAATAAAAAACATATACATATATATGCATATACAGGGTGACTTACGGGACACTGACGGTTTTCAAATGAACATTACCCAATTGTTTTTCAATAAAGAAGAAGTTTATTTTTACAAAACGAAAGATTAATATTTACCATTTAATGTAACATTGTCATTTATGGAAAGAAAGTAAAAGTCACAAGAGGACAAGTCTGGCGATCTTGGGGGCCACGGCACGTCACCGAAACGAGAAATGAGGCGCCCAGGAAGCATGTTTCTCAAAACTTCCATTGATGCATTTGCAGTGTGTGCTGTGGCACCATCCTGCTGAAAATAAACATTTCTGAGGTTTATCTGTCTTCTTCGTAGTTCAGGTAGAAAAAACGTATTTAACATGTGAATGTAACGCTCCGAATTCACTGTCACCGTAACGCCATTCTCATCAAAAAATGCGGTCCAATAACACCAAAAGCCACAACCGCGCACCATACGGTCACACGCGCGGTATGAAGAGGCCTTTCACGGGTAATGCGAGGATTTTGTGTGGCCCAGTAACGAAAGTTTTGTTTATTTACTGAGCCATCCAAGCTAAAATGAGCTTCATCGCTAATTATCACTATTGGATTTTCCTCAAACAACACTTGCATACGTACGGCGAAGTCTTCGCGTTCAACATAGTCCCTCTCGTTGAGCTTCTGAACAACCTGCATTTTATATCGGTGAAATTTCAAATCCAAACGCAAAATTCTTCTCACAGAATCACGGCTTAACTGCAACTCATGCGCATGTCGCCGTGCAGATCGACTTGGGCTCCTGTTCATTGCCTCTCTCACTGCGTCGATGTTTTCGGGCGTTCTCGCTGTTCTTGCAGGGCACTCTCTTTGCAATATTCCCTGTTGTACACAACGTTTGCACCCATTTCAGGATTGTATTTTGGCTTGGAACCGCGCTATTCCGGCGGATATAGAAATGCCGGCGGAAAATTCGTTGTGTTATGATAACTGATTCGCCATTTTTGACAAAAGTATCGTACGAAAATATGCGGTGCTGTATTGTCCACTGCTCCATTGTAACTGAAACGGTAAGTCATGCCGACGCGTATGACCCCTCCACCTTCTTCCTCCCACAACTAACGCCTTCATATTATCTATTTTAAAAACGTCAGTTTCCCGTAAGTCATCCTGTATATGCATATATATATATATATATATATATATATATATATATATATATATATATATATATTATTATTATATATATATATATTTAGTGTTTATAAGAATTTTATTTTTCTTATTTATTTTATTGGCCGTGTCTTAATATTAAAAATAATAGACTTTTTATTGGTATAGCGACCTTTTATTGAATTTTGAGGTTTTATTCCACGACGTTTCGACTTTTATTATTATTCAGTCTTTTTCAAGTAACTAGAAACAAGAATTAATACAATGAAAACATGAGCACTGTGTTTGCTTTTGTGAGACTGAATTAACAATTAAATTAATAATTAAAATTAAAATTAGTTTAAAGACTGAATTACAAATTAAATTAACAATTAAAGTTAAAATTTAAAATTAGATTAATAATGAGGGAGGAAAAATTAAAGTGATTACATGTGTATTAATGAATTGAAAGTTTGAATTAAACTACAATACAGTAAGGTAACTAGAAACAAGAATTAATACAATGAAAACGTGAGAACTGTGTTTGCTTTTGTGAGACTGAATTAACAATTAAATTAACAATTAAAATTAAAATTAGATTAAAGACTGAATTACCAATTAAATTAACAATTAAAGTTAAAATTTAAAATTAGGTTAATAATGAGTAAGGAAATTAAAGTGATTAAATCTGTATAAATGAATTGAAAATTTGAATTAAACTACAATTACAGTAAAGAAACAATGAATGAACAATGAATGACAATAAAACTCACCGTTTTTTTTTTTTTTTTTGGGTTTCAAAAACACGCATTCTGTGTAACATGTGTTATCGGGGACATCCGAGACATTTTTTTTAAGGAACCGACTGCACTAGTTGGAATCTTGTAAGTGTTTGTGGCTTGGTTTAGAGAGGTTAATTTCTGTTCTATTTTGGAATTTAGCAAAATGGTCAGGACCGTGTTTAGGGGTATATAGTAAAAGTATTTACAAATGGGAACTGATAAAAAAATTTTTTTTGGTTTGTGTTTGTGTGTGCGGGGGGGGGGGGGGGGGGGTTGATTTTATTTATTGTTTAATGAGTGGGTAATAGAGTTTAGAAAGTCCATCAATTTCGTTTCTGTCGTTGATTGTTCTGCTGTTTTTGAAAATGTGGATCATTTCTAAGACCTCTCTAGCATTTGAATTCTTTTTCTGTGTTATTACTTTGGTGTTATCAAAATCAAAATTATGTTTTAGTGTCAATTGGTGTTTTTTAAAGCAGTTTGATTTTTTGCGTATTTGTGACCTTTCAATCTTTCTTGTAGTAACTGTTTTGTTTGGCCTATGTATACTTTGTCACAGTCTATGCAGGGTATGTTGTATATTGTGTGTGATTGTTTTAGTGTAGGTTTTGAGTCTTTTAGTTTGGTGTGTAGGAATTTTAGGTTTTTACCGCTTTGGCGTGCTATTTTAAAATTAAATGGTTTAAATATATTGTCTAGTTTTTCGGATAATCCAGTTATATAGTGTGTGGGGATATATGTTAATTCATTGGTTTTTTTGTTTTTGTTGTGGCCGTTTTTTGTGTTATAAATTTTATTAAGTCTAGTTACCTTACTGTATTGTAGTTTAATTCAAATTTTCAATTCATTTGTACAGATGTAATCACTTTAATTTTTCCTTACTCATTATTAATCTAATTTTAAATTTTAACTTTAATTGTTAATTTAATTGGTAATTCAGTCTTTAAACTAATTTTAATTTTAATTGTTAATTTAATTGTTAATTCAGTCTCCTTTCTAGTTACTTGAAAAAGACTGAATAATAATAAAAGTCGAAATGTCGTAGAATAAAACATCAAAATTCAATAAAAGGTCGCTAGACCAATAAAAAGTCTATTATTTTTAATATATATATATATATATATATATATATATATATAATATTTTCGTGACCTTGGTATGATATGATAAATTCAATCAGTTGGCGATTAAAGGTCTGGCTTTACTTCAAAGTATATATATATTTAAAACAACCCTACATGTTTCGGCAATGATATCAAGGATATAAAATATAAAATATTATTATTAATATTATTATTTATATTTTATATCCTTGATAAAGGCATCATTGCCGAAACATGTAGGGTTGTTTTAAATATATATACTTTGAAGTAAAGCCAGACCTTTAATGGCCAAGTGATTGAATTTACTATATATATATATATATATATTTATATATATATATATACAAATAAATATACACATAAACTTATAGAAATAAACTAGCCTAATTGAAAAAGACAAAATCCTCGAAATATTTGTTCGCAAGAGTGCTCATAATGTAGACAGGCGAACGTTGCAACACATTGGTTCTCGCCATAGGTACATGAGCGACGGAGTTGAAACGTGAATGAATCCTCGGCATGTGTAGAGAAATTCTTGACAGAAGGAAAACTTTCAACATGTATGTAGCACACTGGCGATCCCTTTCGTCCAAGAGCGAAGGCATATTGTGTCGCTGCAGTAAATCTCCGACTTATTCCAGTTGGTGGATATACTCCATCAATTTTAAAGGAGAGAAATTTTAAAAATCGTCGGTGTATTCTATCCAAAATTAATCTATGGGAGGCATAGAAGGGATACCAAACAACTAACTGCGTGGTCCATTTTGCTGATAACAAAAACGAAATACAACACCTTAAGCAAGTCAATGTTAGAAACACGCATAATGAAGCGCAGAGCTTTGCAGCAAGATGTACACACAGCTTGTAATTGTTGCTTAAAAGACAATTCAGAATCAAGTGGCACACTCAGGTCCATAATGACAGTTTTCCTTTCCAGATAAGTATTATTAATTATATATTGCGACAATATAGGAGATTTCGAACGGGTGTAATTCACAGAACAACACTTCTTAATATTTAATTCCAATTTCAAGCTATTACACCAATTTGAGATTATATCCAAATTATCTTGCAGAAGAGAAGTATAGTCGATACTAGTTATCTCCGAATATATTTTAAATCATCCGCATATGCTAAAACTGTACAGGTGACAGTAGCCAGCAGATCGTTGATAAACAACACGAAAAACGAGGTCCAAAGTTGGAACCCTGAGGCACACCAGATTTCGTAATGAATTCAAATGAGCGAAAGCTGTTGTAAGATACATAACAAATTCGAATTTTTAAATAAAAATTCATGAAATTTTAAGAAAATGTCGCAAAGCCAAAGGAGCAAAGTTTAGAAAGTAAGGCTTTATGTCTTATAGTGTCAAATGCATGCCAGAAGTCAGTATAAATAAGATCTGCCTGACCGCGCCTATCCAGAACCTCACTCACGACTTGAGAGACACTACACGAATTAGTCAATGTGGAACGCCCAGGAAGAAAGCCATGCTGGTTGTGGGATAAGTACTGACTAATATTCCCATAGATTCTAGTGTATAAAACCTGTTCAAAGATCTTCGCAAAATTGGATAAAATGGAAGTAGGGCAATAGTTTGACAACGACCTTTCTCCTTTTTATTAAGTAAGAGTTTCTGTTTTTATGGAAAGATCCATTATCACAGCTAAAGGGGAGTCAAATACAAATCTGCAGTCACGTACTAAAAAGGTTGGTAGAAGGTCATCACCAGCAGTAAACTTATTGCTCATCCATAGTAATCGCAGGAAAGGTGACAGATGGACAATAAGTAAAGGATTCAGGATAAATTGAACTGTCATATTGTAAGTGTACGTTTGAAAATGTGTGGGCATTATGTCTAAAGGTTCGGAGAATTTAATATAATTGTCAATGAGAGTACAAGGAATTCTAGTGGATTTACGTTTATTGTTAAGAAATTACCACAAATCTCTATAATATATACAACTTAAAGCTTCTACTTTCCGTTATTCTTCTACATACTTGCCATTAACATTGAAACATTTATTATAGCGACGAACAAGCTTTTTAATGTCCTCTTCATGCAACTCTGTCGCTTTTGAATTAAGCGATCCTGTAACACTGTATTTAGTGTTTATTACGGCCCTTCGTTCCATATAGTCTACAAGAAGGTCGCCTTTCTTGTCCCAAAAGACAGTGACCATGACATTTCTTGTAGAAAAGACGGCGCTTTAAAGGTTTTCTAGTAGGCGAGTTAGAGCGACCCCACTGCATTGAATGTCATTTTGTATCAACGTTGACATAGGTGACCCAAGTCTCATTACCTGTTAAGATATACCTGAGGAAATCTTTACCTAGAACGTCGAATATGTCAGAAAAGTTGGTGCTGATCCCATTCTCCTTGTTTCATGATCTTCGGTAAGAACTTTTGGCACCATTTGTGAACAAAATTTGTTGTAACCTAAATTTTCAGCAACAATTTTATACAAAACTGTACGTGAAATTTGAGGGAAAAGGGTACTCAGTTTTGTGGTTGCGAATTCCTGATTTCCACGAATTTTTTCTTCGGCATTATCGACAAGTTCATTCGTCACAATAGTTAGTCTTCCACTCCGTTCTTCACCATGGATATTAGTTAATATTTCTCCAAAGACGCAGCACCATCTTCTCACCATACCGTCACTCATGACATTTTCACCATAAACACAACAAATTTTACGGTTAGTCTCAGCAGCTTTCATGTACTTTGCACACAAATTCGGATAACCGTACGCAATTCACAGTCGGCGGCATTTTCAATTGCAAGACTCATTTTAAACGACCATAATAGCACGAATGAATGCGGGAACGATTCTCACCAGCACTGCCTGACTCGCACTGAACCTAACTACAGGATTGTGCCGATATCCCCACTCTTCTGCTCACTACGCAGAAACGGTACTTACTTTACGAATCGCCCTTATATTACAGACTTGAGTGCTCCTTAAACTTATCTTTGACAAAATATGTAAGACAGTTTTAGAAAATGAATTGAACCATTCTCAACAGTGGCAAAATTACTAGTTCAGCTTGATTAGCTATTAGGAACATTTTTGAGACAAGTGATCCAATAACTGATAGCAGTGATCACAACTAAGTTTAGTTTATGAGTAGCAGTGATTCGAATCATAGCTTGAGCTTCACCTATAGAATTGAATGTGTGAATGCGAAACAATCTAAAGGTTTTATTATATTGTAACACGTAAAGTAACACAATTAATAAATGGATTTTGTAAATTACATGATTAGATCGTTTAAATTTAATGCGTCCGGTATAAATCTTTGAATATGTGCTACATATCTTGGATAGTTTGCCGAGTTTATTGCATTAATACTAGTATGTATTATCTCCTCTAATTCTTGTAGACGAAAGTCCGTCTGGTTTAAATTTGCTCTGCTCTCACCAGCTAAAATACGTGATTAAAATCCCGTGATTAAATCCGTGATTTAAATCCCGTTTAACAGCAACTTTTAAGCTGGACCAAGTCATTTCAATTGGATTTAACATTGGGCTGTAAGGATTAAATCTTAGAAATTTATGTATCAGAATAATTGAAACATACATGAGTAGGTAAACCCCACCAGTTTTGTATAATATAAAGGTACGTGTCCGAATATATATTCGGACACGTTCACAGAAAATATTAATAGTGAACCTGCATTTGTGTTCTTCACACCAGATTTTGAATAATATTTTATATTATTAAAAATACCTTTGTATTATACAAAACTGGTGGGGTTTACCTACCCATGTATGTTTCAATTATTCTGATACATTACACATGCGGTTAAGCCGTAGTGTGAGTGAAGACACGAACAAAAATGCAGTTTCCTAGAGAGATTGGCTGCGCCAACCTTTGGAAGGGCGTCGTTACTTCACATTAATTATGTGGATGGTATGCGAGGTACTTCGGCTGTCTGACAACAGGCAGCGCCGAATTTACTTCTGCGCTCGGTCTGGATAATTACGGTGATAGGGCGATGTGGTTCTTTTCTGTGAATGTGTCTGGGAATATCCTTTCTCCAGCAGGGGCGTACCGATGAGCCTGTAGAAAGGTGAAATACGTATCTACGTCTCTGGGGATAGGATATATTCGGACACGTTCACAGAAAATATTAATAGTGAACCTGCATTTGTGTTCTTCACACCAGATTTTTAATAAGAAATTTATGGTTGCTCTATTCATTTTCAGTAAATACAGTTTCTATACCGTCATGGAACGGAATATTGTCAACTACCAACACCACGTAAGTCTGAAAAATTAATCAATTCTCAATTTGAAGTTGACTATTCTCAATTTGAAGCTGGTTATTCTCAATTTGAATTTGGTTATTCCCAATTTGAAGTTGGTTATTCTCAATTTCAAGTTGATTATTCTCAATTTGAAGTTGATTATTCTCAATTTGAAGTTAATTATTCTCAATTTGAAGTTGAAAAGGTATAGATAATAATACTATATTAAAGAACGTATTTTCTTTTTTTTTTTTAATTTTTGGGTTGGACACCACTAACTCCAAGTCCAGCATCCACCTCGGGTGAAATATGAGTATCTTCGTAGGAACCAAGCGAGTTCCTTCAGTTCCTCACAAGTACTAGTATCTTCCTGTTTTTCACACCTTCTGCACCAAAGTTTTCCAACCAAGTCCACGCTGTATAGATGCTTCCTTAAAGGACGATGCCTGTTTATAAGTCTGGTGATAGTCTTAGTTTCCTTTTAGTTGTTTCTAATTAGGTTAATTGAAAACCTGGAATCTAATTCCTCTAGAACTGTCTTATGGAACTGGTCTTCTTAGGTTGAATTTCTTTTTATCTTCTATTTCTAGCCAAAACCAGATCTTCCGTCTAGCAGAATTCTTAACGATTTCACAGAAATAGATTCAGAATGTCCTTAACAGTATCCTGACTAGCAGTTATTATATTAATTTTTCTATTTTTGCAGCGACTTTCAGAATTGCTTCGGCGCAGGCTGCGACTGTAAATAACTCAGCCAGTCATTTATTTCCTTAGACTCTTTTCTCTAAGGCACCTTCCACGGATTCTTGCTTCTGTGTCATGGTTTGATTGCAATCCATCCGCGAACAAAATACCGGCGTTCCAATCGCTTTAGCGAGTCTTTGCCTGTTTCCTGGTCGGGACAGATATACTCAGTCTAATTGTGAACATAATCTCAAGTGTCATACTAACCACCGGCATTTCTAATACCTGTACCTACAATACCATTACCGTGGTATCTGTATTACGCCCAGCTACATTATCAGGACGCCATAAAACATTATCCTTCGGTCTCAAAATCGCAGTCATGGCCCCCACATTCACAGGTAGTTCCAACAGAAGAAGATTCACAACAGCCTCTATGAACATGGCAAGAACCATGTTCATAGAGGCTGTTGTGAATCTTCTTCTGTTGGAACTACCTGTGAATGTGGAGGCCTTTTCACGACTTCTGTAATTCCCAACAGAATCTGTCGCTAGAGGGTACCGAATAATCCCATCGTTGATGTCTGCTCCTTCCTCCTTCACGAGACAACTGCTTCATATGCAATCGGTGGTCTTACTATCACTGTGTGTGCAACAAATAGACCAGTCTCGGTTTTAATCCATAAGCTTTGCCGGCAGCTTTTGTACCGTCACTTTGACTAGTATTTACCCTAATTCAGTTTCGCATCTAGTTTTATACCTAAATACTTCTCTTCGTTAGTTAGTACTAGTTGTTGTTCGATCAGTCCTATGCTGCCCAGAATGTATTTTATTGGAAAGCATGGCCAATGCTATTTGACATATTAATTTATAAGAATATATTCTACTGAAGAGAAACTTCAATCGATCAATTAGTATAACAAAAATTTAGGACAATGTTCTGAGGTATTTTCAAGTGAATATCCTAATCGTCCTAAATCTAATCCAGCAGAAACTCTTAAAATTGTTAAATTCAAAAATTTCGAATGAATGAATTGTGCACTACAAAAAGAAAAATAAACGAAGTTGCTTACGGAGGGTAAGCAATTTAAATTATTTAATTAATTGACAATTGCAATTGACCACCAACAAACAGACTAGCTAAAATTAATTTTAGTATTTTGAGTTGACTTAGCGAGAGATCTATTTACTATATTGCAAAAGCTGTAAATGATTATAGTATGCTTCGTTAAATACAATTGCGAACGTACATATTTCGGCTGTGGTAGCGTAACATACTACACACCTAACTGAAATGTATTCTCTAACATTTCAGTTAGAATACATACGCTTTAATATGCCGAATGTTATCGTTTGAAGCGATAAAATCCGCAGTGCGGTTTTTTATTGCCCCCGGTCACGATACTAATTTGTATTAATAACATTTTGCAAGTTTAAAATCGACTGACGGACTGTCGAAACGGAACACCTCTGTCGAATGGGCGTTTCGCTAAAAGCGCGCTCTGTCGGTTTAATGTCATGTGAATGTTTCATGTTCAATGAATTAAGCGAAAGGACAAAAAAATATCTCTCGTAACATCGAATCCACTCAATTGATTTTTGATAAATTATTCCCTTTGTTTTTGCTGGATACTCCACAAACGAATGATAAATGGGTACGAAAGTTGCGCTCTCTATTTTGGGCTAAATTGGTGGACACTGATTGTTTGGCATAAATGTCGTAATGGAATTTCAAGTTAAACTTTTTAAGAGTGACTACATAGGTGATGCTTTAAAGATGCACTATATTTTCACTAAAGTTTAGTTAATCATTTTCAAATTATTATTATTATTATTACTATAGTCTATTTTTAAACTAAGAGGAGCGTTTTAAATTAATCGCGCCAAAATTACTATGCGTGATTGGTTGCTTCAGAGGTAGGATTACGTTATGCAAAAATTGCATGTTGACCTATCGATGTAAAGGTGGCGCTCTTGAATCTAAAAGCGGTCGCCCATCCACGTACCGACCCCGGCCGATGCTGTTTGATTTCGGTGATCGGACGAGAACCGGTCTTTTCAGCGTGCTATGGCCGTTGCCAATTAATTTTATTTCTACTGGTAATAATAAACATTCAGAATGTCATTGATTTGGTAACTTTTACTGCGTAAATGTGACTTTTCCATTTACTCCTCTTAGTTTAAAAATAGACTTTAGTATTTAACAAAATAATTTGAAACATACATGAGTGGGTAAAAACCACACCAATTTGTATAATACAAAAGTATTTTTAATAATATAAAATATTATTAAAAATGGGGTGTGAAGAACACAATACAAGTTATATATTTGTGAATGTATCTCCTCTCCAGAGACGCAGATACGTATTTCACCTTTCTACAGGATCGTCGGTAAGCCCCTGCTGGAGAAGAGATACATTCAACCAAACATAACTACCTTGCTATCAACCAGGAATTATTAAGACAGAGCGTGAAAGAATATTCAGCAGACACGATAATATTTTTTTTATAGATATGGTTGTTACCGTCTATAGACGTAACACGTTGCTTAGTTCGGCAGTTATTATGTAGACAGCGCTGAATATTCTTTCACGCTCTGTCATAATAATTTCTGGTTGAAAGCAAGGTAGTTATGTTTGGTTGAATGTATCTCTTTTCCAGCAGGGGCGTACCGACGATCCTGTAGAAAGGTGAAATACGTATCTGCGTCTCTGGAGAGGAGATACATTCACAAATATATAACTTGTATTGTGTTCTTCACACCCCATTTTTAATAATATTTTATATTATTAAAAATACTTTTGTATTACTAGTATTATAATTATTATTAGCGATTCTTTGAAATTAAGAAATATAACACAGATAATTTGATAATAATTCGATAGAAAATTATGTTGGGTGAGTGACTATAATTTGTTAATTCCAATACAAAATATAACGAGAAGGTGCTATAACTTCTTTCACAAGTAGAATTTTATAACACAAAGAATAGAACATGAAACCCCGATCTCTAATGTACTGTCCGAATCCTTCCTTTACAATAGCTTCTCCAGCAGTAGGTATTAATAAAATCCATATCTTTGTAAAGAGCGACCGCTAAATAGTGTAATGTGTAAGAAAAAATATGACGTAACCATCTCAACCGAATGGCTATACAATATTTTGCATCAATATTTAAAAAGGCAAAAGTTAACCGCAAGATGTGGGCGCTCCGTATGCCTACTGTTTAGCAAATGCTAACTCCTGTTATAATTTTAAGTCCAAGCGAAATCTAAAAGAATTGGGTCGAAATGTCATTACGAGGGTGGTATGAAAACTAAGGTAAATAGTACAAAAGAGGATACTTTATTCCAGATTTTTTAACATAGTTCCCTTCTAATTCGATGCACTTGTTCCAACGATGTTCAAGTCGTTTAAGGCCTTCACTATAATATGTCGAATCAAACGCCGCATAATAATCATTTGTTGTTGCAATCACCTCTTCATTAGATGAAAATCGCTTTCCACCTAACCAATTTTCCAAGTTGGGAACAAGAAAATCAGATGAATCTAAAACTGGACTGTAAGACGCATGACGAAGTATTTCGAATCGCAATTCAAATAATTTTGTCGCGACAATATTCGATGCATGAGCTGGTGCGTTGTCATGACGGTACAAAACTTTCCTACGTGCCAAATATGGTCGCTTTTCCTTTAATTTTTCACTCAGCTGGTCCAATAACGACGCATAGTAATCGCCTGTAATTGTTTTGCCCTTTTGCAGATAATCTATAAAGACAACACCACGAGCATCCCAAAATATGGTATCCATAACCTTGTTAGCTTGTTAGTACTTTTGCTTCTACCTATTATTTCTATTGAACATTTGTTTCGGGAGTATTCACGTTTTGTCAACGGTAATATATCGGCTCACAAATTCGGAGGGATTATGCTTAAAAACGATCAAACAGTACTCAGAAGTTGTTATGAGCATTCGTTTCTGGTCCACACTTAGCAGATGCGGCACCAACCTTGCTGAGAGCTTTCTCATACCCAAGTGTTAATGTATGATATGACCAACACGTTATTTAGATATATCTATAATATCTGCTATCTCACGCACCTGTAATAGGCGATCATTTAAAACAAGATCATGAACTTTGGTGATAATTTCGTCAGTGGTAGCCTCTTTCGGACGTCCTGCTGTTCGTTCATCTTCTGTGCTCCTACGGCAACGTTTAAATTTATTCCTCCAGAAACAAACTGTCTTAAATGATGGCGCAGATTCGCCTTGAACATTATCCAACTCTTCTATAATTTCTTTGTTTTTTTTTCATAGCCCAGTGTTTAATCACAGCACGAAATTATCTTTTGTCCATATTTACAAAACGACATAACACGTTTACTTTAAACAACTGTTAGAGACAACGGCCGTCTTCTAATATATGGTAGATTTGACAGATGATACGCATACGTAGATTATCATGCCATCTGTTTCCGCGTCAACGGTCTTTATAACTTTTGTTGCTATTACATGTGCGCTATATGGAATACATGGATGTAGTACACCAGCTACAACATTTACCACACAGCGTCCTAATATATCGATAGTTTCGGCACTTATAAGTACTAATTTGTAAGATGGCTTCTAATGCGTTGTACTGCTTTCGCGTAGCACTTAGAAATATAACACTTGCGTAAATTGGATTCATCATTTCATTCATGGAATGAAAATTAAAAATGCATGTGTAAGTTATTGAAGCTTAACGACATATATATCACGTCAAAATAATTGGGAGCAGTAGATTCGATGAAGCGATATTAAACATGGTCTATTATAAAAATTATGAACAATTAAAACAAATGAAACAGACATGCAATGTACATATCTGTAACTGTACACATGGACAATACATCTCGTATTTTCAGCATTTACTTCTGCTTAAGACACGTGTTTCTGCCATTTACTATTAGGCGTCATCAGTTAAGCTAGTGAAGTAATTAAAGCTTAAATCGCCTATAAGGTATAGCAAATTTTGTCCTATCAGGTTGCACCATATAATATAGTGACATCTGACGGACGAAAGAGACTATGCCGAAAAAGGCAACGCTTCCCTTGACCGGCTATGCCGGTACAGAAGGGAAGAAAATACGTATATAGGTGTAAGTCCATTAACACGATGCCAGATGGCAGTAAATATACAAAAAAAGGTTTAAGTATATCAATACGTTAAGCACGTATTACGCATTTGTTACAAATGAAACAGACATGCAATATACATATCTGCCACTGTACACATGGACAATACACCTCCTATTTTCAGCATTTACTTCTGACTAAGACACGTATTTCTGCCATTTACTATTAGGCGTCATCAGTTAAGCTATTGAAGTAATTAAAGTTTAAATCGCCTATAAGGTACAGCAAATTTTGTCCTATCAGGTAGCACCATATAATATAGTGACATCTGATGGACGAAAGAGACTATGCCGAAAAAGGCAACTCTTCCTATGACCGGCTATGCCGGTTCATTTTTAACAAATGCGTAATACGTGCTTAAGGTATTGATATACTTAAACCTTTTTTGTATATTTACTGCCATCTGGCATCGTGTTAATGGACTTACGCCTATATACGTATTTTCTTCCCTTCTGTACCGGCATAGCCGGTCAAGGGAAGGGTTGCCTTTTTCGGCATAGTCTCTTTCGTCCGTCAGATGTAACTATATTATATCGTGCTACCTGATAGGACAAAATTTGCTATACCTTATAGGCGATTTAAGCTTTAATTACTTCACTAGCTTAACTGATGACGCCTAATAGTAAATGGCAGAAACACGTGTCTTAAGCAGAAGTAAATGCTGAAAATACGAGGTGTATTGTCCATGTGTACAGTTACAGATATGTATATTATGTCTGTTTCATTTGTTACAATTGCGTAATACGTGCTTAACGTATTGATATACTTAAACCTTTTGTGTAAATTAAAACAATGAAAAAAAGAAACTAACTCACTGTACATTATGTATCTTACGAAGTATAGACTAATAAATAAAATAAATTATAGAAACTGCTTACGCTTCTATCTACGTCCATAAAGAAAGGAATTTAACCGTAATATTGAAGTAATTGCGTCACAATTCAACGACAAGAGACGGATGTGCGGTCAACCGGATGAATATTACTATTCATACTATGCATATTGTACTTAGCGATGTTATAGACTATTTATATAGTCCATCGTAATTTCGGCCTGATACGTCCGGTCTCTAATAATGACACAATGGTGCGTACATGTTATGGTATCGTAAAGTTTGAAAACACAATGTGCAGTATCCATCTTTTCCATGTGTGGAGATTAGAAAGTGAACGGGTACATCATAAAATAAGATATTCAAAAGCCAAATTAACGAATAATTACTAAAATTAAACAAAGTTAGAGTAAAATTACTTTCGGATGAGACTGAAGATGCGCGAGCGATGACATTACAAAAATACTGAACACCTTAAAAACATTGAGCAGTCGCAGCAGTCGGCAGCGGGAGCAATGTACGTACAAGACCACTACGAAGCACACAGATCAAATGCCTGGTATCGACTGACAAATAATCGATAATGGTTTGTGGCTCGTATAGTACACGGATTTATACTACTAGCTGTTTCTCTCATTTATGAGGTGGCTCTCTTTCTTATTACTAAAATGTGTTTCTGCGCCAGTCTCATCCGAAAGTAATTTTACTCTATTCATATTTACATGAGCGTGTCAAGAATAAAATTGTCGCAAGAGATTTGTTCGAGACCACTGTGGCTTCTTAAACGAAGCTGCTTAAACGAAGTTTTATCTTCTTTGTTTTCAAAGAGGATAAAACTTCGTTTGAAATTACAAATAAATGGCTTACAATTTTCATGAAAATCGTACTCTTATTGTATTTTTGTACGTTTATATAAATGTTTAAGAATTGTCATATCTAGACACTTACAGTTTTCAGTTTAGATAATATTAAACAGATTCTGACTTTATATTATTAGCTTCTACCATTATATTTCGAACAAAAGAAAAAACAGAATTGTTCTTTATATTTCGAGAGTTCATTCTATATTAATTTAAAGTTATTTAAAAGCATAATCAATTAAAATTTATTTCATGTAGACCGTATTGTAATTTCCGATAAAAATAACTTGTTCCCTTATTTAACGACCTTTTACATTCCATAAAGGTATAAATTAGTCTATATATATTCAACACGTTTTGATTAATTACTACTCGTCAAACATTATGAATTAATATCCATTCAGGAGGCTATAGAAAATATTGATGATTACAGGCACAAACAGTTAATTAATGTGCGGTTAAGTTTAGACTTCCGAATAAATTATTATGATTGAAAACTAGGACTGCAAATTTTTTGCTTGTTCTTAAATAGGCAGTTGTACTTTTCAGATGTTTTTTTTTATTATTAGCCAATTAGCATTCAGCATATACAAAGTCAAATCGAGTTGTCTAGACAAAACAAAATAATACTGAAATACGTATTTTACATTTTGAACTGTTCCACCATTTCTAGATATAATTAGGCATTTATATGTGTAACACGGATTGTATTAAATTATTATCAATTAAAATTTTATAGCTGCGTGATTTTTGCACATTAGCAAACATGCAGAAAAGTTGGCATGACAGTCGCGAATTCTAAATTTAAATTGTCCTCTATTTATATATCACGTCGGTGTTGTACCAACGCCAAAATATTAAAAAATTCAATAGCAACAGATTCTCTAACGGAAGGATAGAAACATGTGTCACTAAATTTTTAAATTTCAATACATATTTTTATAAATATTGTCATTAATACTTAAGAAAAACAGGTGATTCCATTGAATAACGAAGACATTTTTTAGAATTTAAATAATTCTCGATATACCGGGTGTCCTTGAAATAAACAGACAACATATGAAAATGGATAGATTTAATTATATAGAATGTCTTCTTCTTCTTCTTCTTACTTCACGTATTAGGCTTTGAGCCTGTTACGACCTTTATTTTTGGTCTGCCCATCTTTTCCGTGGGCGTCCCGTCGCTCTTCTTCCTTTCGCCTTATATTTCCATATTCTTTTGGGTATCCTAGGATGGAAGATGTTCCATCCTTTCTACATGTTCTCTCCATTTACGTCTGTATTCTCTTATCATCTCGTTCACATCTTCAACTCCAAGTTCTTGTCTTATTTCTGTGTTCCTCTTCCTATCCATTCTTGTGTAGCCTGCTGCTCTTCTTAGGAACCTCATCTCCGATGTTTGGATTCTTCTTTCATTCGCTTTGGTAATGGTCCAGCTTTCACTCCCATATATACCACATGGTATTGCCATTGTTTTATAGAATTTTAACAGCGTGTCCTTCCTCACTTTATTTTTTAGTGTTCTGGTTATGGTGCCATTTATTCTGTTGAATTTTGTTAGTTTCGTGTGTATATCCGTGTCATCGTATAAATACGATATAGTGGATCCAAGGAAGTTAAATGTTTTTACTTGTTCTATTGGCTTATTATTAATTATTATTTTTGATCGCACTGTTTCGTTTCCGCTAAAGGCCATTACTTTAGTTTTTTCTGTTGACATCATTAGATTGTATTTCTCGGTTATTCTATTTAAGTCGTAGACAGCTCTTTGAAGTGTGTCCTCGCCACTGGCTATTAGAGCTTGATCGTCGGCGAAGAGTATGGTCATTAGGTATTTTTGTCTGTTTAGGTCATGTGTGTAGTGCTTAGTATTTGTCAGCCATTCCCGAAGCACGTCATCTATATATATATTAAAAAGTATGGGTGACAGGCTGCAACCCTGTCGTAGTCGTAAGTTGACGGTTACCACTTCCGTTTCGCTATCGGTTATGGTAATCTTTGAGTCTTTGTACATACTCTTAATAACTTTAATCAAATGTAAAGGTATTCCTCGTCTTTCCAGTATGTCCCATAGTTTTTCTCTTACGACTCTGTCAAAAGCTTTTTTGTAGTCTATAAACAACATATGTGTTTGTTTGTTATGTTCTCGATGTTTCTGTATTATTTGCTTAATTGTAAAAGTATTGTCGGTGCAAGATCTTCCTCTTCTGAAACCCGTCTGTTCCTCCATAAGTATATTTTCCGCTATTTTATTTAATCTGGCTGTCACTATTTTTGAATATATTTTATATGCGGTGTTTAGCAGGGATATGCCTCTATAGTTTTCGCAGTTGGATCTGTCTCCTTTTTTAAATATTGGTGTTATCTTGGCGATCTTCCAACTGTCAGGTATTGTTTTTGTTCTCCAGCATTTATTTAGTAGTTGTAAGAAGCTTGATTTCACCTCTATGTTGGCAAATTTGAGAAGTTCCGGGTTTATATTATCTTATCCTGGGGCTTTTCGGTTTTTTGTTTTTTGTAGTGCTTCTTCTAGTTCTCCCATTTCTATCTGGTCTACACTTCTATCCTCTTCATCATCTTTTTCGTTTCTATTTTCTGGATTTTCCATTTTCTCTTCCTTTGTCCAGAGCTTTATATAGTATGCCAACCATTCGTCTTTATTTATTTTTATTTATTTATTTTTTATATTTTTTATATTTTATTTATTTTTATATTATTTATTTTTATAAAGAATATTTTCTACATTCAATAACTGACATCTGATTCATTATCACTGTTACTTTATAATGCATTTCTAAATAGCTTGAACCAAGGTCTATCGTAGCTTAAGATCTAAAAGCGACAGTCCGGCAAACTGTAGACTTGGGTTCAAGTCCCAACGTAGACAATATTTTTCAATTAAAAATTTCGTATGCTTTGCTTTATAATTTGTAGACAGCAATGTTTACATCCCCACTTACATTACAATTACATACTAATTTGATATTTGTAAATATTTCATATAAAAAGCCGAAAAACTCCAATAATTTATCATATTTAAATAAGTTACGACACATGTCGATATTTTCGTAAATTACTTCAATTGCGATGAATAACTATATTGATGTATTTAATAAACGGCTAAGAAATTATCTAAACACTTATATATATACATATATTGTGATGGGATCAACCCTAGATACATTGAGTATAGTTATTTTTATAATATAATCATTATAAATAAAGAATGCATAACAAAATATGCAAAGGAAGTTGTAATTTATCTTATACTTAAAATTATTTAAGAATTTTAATATTTATTACTTAATTCTTATATATCAATGATTACAAAAGACTTTGGTAAGTATTTTTAATTAGTTATGTCTAAAAATTGTATTCTATGTTTTAAAATATTTAAGTGAATTTATAAATAGAAATGTCAAAATATGCAAACGATAACATTTAGATTAATAAATTTTTATATTAGAAATATTTTACATTCACTCTAAACTTAAAAAAGACATTTAAAGTCTTAAAATTTGTAACATTTGAAATAGTATTTGATACTAATTGTCATGAATTTCATTGCGCCACTGAGACAAGTAAACTGTGATTAATTAGTGCTCCACTATTACACCCTAGATAACGGGAGATATTGAGGTAACTGTTGGTGTTGAGGTGCAGTGACTGTTTGGTCGAAATCTGTAAGTAAACCTGTGACATTTAGGTTAGAATAAATAAAATAAACGCCGAGAATTCGCATTGTCAGCTCCGAGGGGACGACCCGGCGGGTACTGCGGAGAGGGAGATCTCGATAAAAAGCCCGATAAGGCGAGTATAAATAAATATCGATAGTGTGTTGAAAATTCCCAGAAGAAGATGGATGAAATTATGAAAGAAATTTTAAGTGAATTTAAAGATATGAGAAAGGAGCAAAGGGAGTACCAGGAAATTATACTATTAGTGAAAAAGGAAAATGAAGAAATGAAGAGGCAAATAACTGAATTACAGAACAAAATAGAAAAAATAGAGAAGAATGAAAAGAAAAATAATGTAATAATAAAGGGCTTACATATAAAGGAAAAAGGACAGGAACAGATCAATCGAGAGATTGGAAGTTATGTAAATAAGTACTTAAACATTGAGAGTAAAATAACATCAGCCACTAAGATAAATAACGAAGTGTACAGAGTACAACTGGATAATACCCAAGAGAAAAAGAAAATACTTGAAAACAAAAATAAACTAAGAAGAATAAAAGAAGCTAGGATTTATATTGATGAGGATCTGACACAGAAGGAAAGATACATACAGCGGCAGATTAGACAGAGGGCAAAAGAAGAAAGAACAAAAGGCAATAGAGCTATAGTAAAATATGGGAAGTTAATAATAAATAATATGGTATGGATATGGAATAATGAAGAAGAAATACTGGTCCGTGGAAACGCTATTAAGGATGAAAACACGAATACAAAAAACTGATAAAAGAACAAAAGGTGGATATTAGGAATATTGGCCTGGCTATAGATAGGGATAATGATAAAGGTACAAAGGTGCAAAATATACCAAATACGGGAATAAGGCAAGCAGAATGGAGGGTAGCTACCTGGAATGTTAGAGGGATAAATGGCAAAAAATGGAGCTTATAGAACAATTTACAAATCAGGATTTTGTAGCAGTAGCTATTACCGAGACAAAGAAAAAAGGCTGTGGGTTGCAATGGATAGGGGACGGAGATTTATTGATATATGCAGGAGTGGAAGAAAGGAAACTGGCTCAGTCGGGAGTAGCATGTCTAATTCTAGAGGATAAAGTAGAGAAATTAAGAAGCTGGGAATGTATAAACGATAGAATATTAAAAGTAACAATGCAAATAAACAAAGAAAATATAGCTGCACTAGTAATAATATACGCACCAGGAGAAGATGACAAGGCTGATGAAAAGAATCAATTCAGGACACAATTACAAGAAGTAATAGATAATCACGAAGGTGTGCTGATTATGCTGGGAGATTATAATGCGAGAGTGGGAAATGAATATAAGAAGTGGCAAGGAGCAATAGGGAAGCATGGAGAGAATACAATAAATACAAATGGAAAGAGACTGCTTCAGTTTTGCATCGATAACGATTTAACTATAAATAATACATTTTTGAGCACAAGTGGATTCATAAAGTAACAAGAGAAGTACACACACGAAATGAACGCTCGATAATTGACTATATAATAACACCTAGACATTATAAGAGAACAGTTAAAGATGTAAGGGTCAAAAGAAGTTTTGAAGTAGGCAGTGACCATTACCTAGTAGAAGCTAGAATTAAAATGAATACGCAGATGAATAGGAAAGGTGAAGTTAAAAACAATGTTATAACAGAACGAAAAGAAGCTATAAGCTGCGAGACATACAATTTAGGACCAAATATATAGAAGAAACCGAAGCGCAAATCCAAAAGTATAACAGGGAAAAACAAATGATTAATCTAGAGGATAAATGGAAAAGATTTAAGGTGACAATTTTTAAAGTGGCAAAACAAGGATGTGGATATAGTAGAAGTATTAATATAAAGAAACAAACTAACTGGTAGAACGAAGTTATTAATAAAGAGGTCAGGGAAAAGAAAAAAATGTGGAAAAACTTTCTACAAAACAGAAATCGGCAAATATATGACCAGTACAAAATACAAAGAAATAAAGTTAAAGTAATGATCAAAGAGGCAAAGGCGAGATCTTGGGAAGAGTTTGGAAAGAAAATAGTGTAGAAGACAAAAAGCTATTCTATAGAACATTGAGAAATATGAGAAATCCAAATAGAGTAAAGCTAAATCAAATAAAGGACCAACATGGAAATATTATAACAGATGAAGACAAAAATTATTGAACGATGGCAAGAATATTTTACTGAGTTATTAAATAGCGAAAATACAGTAATAGAAAATAAAAAGGAAGATGTATGTGAAAACATAAACGGAGTACAGGATACTGGAATACAACTGGACGAACTAGAGGAAGCGATAAGGAAACTTAAAACAGGTAAAGCACCAGGATGCGATCAATTAGATACAGAATTACTAAAATACCTTGGTCCAGATGGGAAGAGAGAACTGCTGGAAATATTAAATATTGCATGGAAAACTAAAAGAATACCACAGCAATGGAATATAGCTACAATCTTACCTATATATAAAAAAGGAGATACAAGGGTCTGCGATAATTATAGAGGAATTTCTCTACTATGCTCGGGACTGAAAGTTTATGAGATAATCATAGAAAATAAACTTCGAAAGGCGATAGAACCAAAGCTAGCAGACGCACAAAATGGATTCAGACCAGCACACAGCGTACAGGACCACAATTTTACTTTACAACAAATAACAGAAAAAGCACTAGTTAAAAATGAACAAATTTTTTTAGCTTTTCTGGACATGAAAAAAGTATTTGATATGGTTGATAGAGAAGGAATTTGGCGGAACTTAAAGAACAAGAATGTAGAAGAAGAACTTTTGAAGGTAGTACAAAGTTTACATGAACATACAATTAACCAAGTAAGAACAAGAAATAAAACCTCAAAAACTTTTGGAAACAATGATGGAGTGAGACAGGGGGGAGTACTGAGCCCATTGCTGTTTATAAGTGTGATGGATGAAGTCATAAAAGCCAGTTGGACAAAAGCAAGAAAGTATATTGCAGGGTATAGAAATATGCAAGCAGTAAGAGTCGAAGCATGTGTATTCGCGGACGATATAGTGCTTATAGCAGAAACAGAGAAAGACTTAGAGAAGAACATAACAATCTGGACAGAAGAATTAAAAGCATACAATCTAAGAATAAACACTGAGAAAACTAAAGTGATGGCAGTAACAAATAATACAGCGAATATTAACATTAACATTGAAGGATATAGAATCGGACAAGTAGACGTTGTTAAGTATCTAGGGATAAACTTAAATAGTAAAGCAACCCAGGAAGATGAGATAAGTGCCAGAATAAATTCAGCAACCAGATTGTACTATGCCCTCTACAAAAACTTTTTGAATTAAAAAGAGATAACAACAAGAACAAAAATGACTGTGTATCAAGCAGTATACTTACCAGTCTTAACCAATGGAGCAGAAAATTGGATACTTGATGAAAGACAAACAAAACGATTACAAGCCAGTGAAATGAAGTATCTGAGGAAAACATTAGGCTTTAGAAGAACAGACAAAAAAAGAAATGATGACATTAGACGGATGCTGACAACAAAACCATTAAGAACTAAAGTAGAAGAAAAGAAACTGAAATGGTGGGGACACTTGATCAGAATGAATGAAACTAGACAGGTGAAGTGGGTATGGCTGGCAAGGAAAATTGGGAAAAATCGGAGAGGACGACCCAGAAAAACGTGGAACAGCAGTATGGATGAACTTCTGAAAAAAAGAGGAAAAACATGGAACGAGGCGAAGGACCTAGCCAGAAACAAAAAAGAGTGGCGTGAATTTGTAGAACAAAATTAAGAGAACTTTACACCTCGACACCTTCGGGTATGAGAGGTCTTTGATTATGTATGTATGTACTAATTGTCATAGTACCTAACGATTATTGAAAAAATTGGGCGAATATATTTTTTCAGTGTATGAAACACACAGAAAGATTTTCATGCACATTTAAAAACGTTAATTGAGCAGATATAAATATTCCGGCGATAAATTCTATAAAATATATTATAAAGACAATAATTGAAGATATTTATAAAGAGAAAAAGAAATATTTCCTAAATATAAACAGGCATATTTCTAAATAGCACAGCACCTGGAAGACATCACGAAGACTACTTCTTATTGTTATTTCATATTGGATATTTTTGGCTTGATACGAAGAATTATCTTGGGTTTCGGAAGATTTATATCATGTTGTCCTACAATCTAGAAGAACATCTTTAAATTCAAGTTCATGCACTAAAATTATTCAAAAGAATTGATTTTTCACTGAACTTCTTACATCCTCTTGCTGTAATCAGTTCTTGAAGTATTTGCTGTTACCTCCGGAGGAGATCTAAGTCATCCACACATTTCAGTTCAGGAGATTATTAAGATCCCTGACGAGGAGACAACAATTACTTAATATAAAGTTAGTAAAGGGTTTGATATCATAAATTTAATCTATATAGATAATATTTGATCTATTTGATAATATAAATTAATTCGCAAGTTACGTTAGAGATCTTGTCTTAGTAATATTCTTGTGAGTAACTAAATATCAATACGAATGCCAAGAAAGTTATAATTAATTCATATATTATACAAAATTTAAGTTCAATATTGCTACAAGAATAATATTTTCTATATATTAGTCTCCTATATGTCTAATATAATTAACATCATACGAGTACCTTTTGCATATTTGTTTTAGTAAGATTCGTTACGTCCTTAAATAAAATAAAAATATTAATAAACAAAGTGTAATCATATCTACATATAAATGATCTTCCCAAATTTATCACATTTATAATTAATTGAACATATATTTAAATGAACTACAATTGATTTATTTGTATAAGAATACTGGAATTAATATATAAAGAGAAACTTACCTAAATATATATCGTTATATTGAACCAAACCTTAGAGAAAAGTAAACACTCATTGTCTTTTTGACTAGCTAGAACGCAGTAAGTAAACTTGTTAGGTTATAATCCAGTATCGATTTCGCACATACGTTCAAGTTTTTGTGGCGCGATATTTAAAATTGCCAATATATCACAATTTGCACGGTTACACCCTAACGTGTGTTTAATAGCATTTTTGAATATAAATATATTCTATTTTGTATTGGTAGTTTCATCAGAATATGTGCATATATACGAGGGTATAACAAAATATAAGGAGACTTGTACTATAACTTATTTTACAACTAGATTTTTATAACACAAATAATAGAACATGAAACCACCATGTCTTATGTACTTATCCTCAAGTAGACTTTGAATTAAATTTTGACGTTTATTACCAATTAATTACTGAATTTTCAGTGTTTGACGCACCCATCGAAAAAATGAGAACGGAGCAAAGATATGCGATGAAATTTTGTGTTAGGTTGGGTAAAACTGCATTGGAACCTTTGAAATTATTAAAACTGAATACCCAGATGATAATTTTATCATGATGTAGAGTGTATGAGTGGCATAAGAATTTTAAAGATGGTTGTGAATCAGTGGAAGATTAACCACGACGCGGGGCACGGATTGATTCAAAAATTTCAGAAATTAACGACTTGATCCAAAACGATTGTCGGATTGGCATATATCGAATTTCTGACATTGCTAATTTGTCTTAATGCGCCACTCAAAAAATTATTCATGAAGTTTTAGGGTATCGAAAGGTTGCGGCAAAATGGATTCCAAAAGTAATGACCGATGAATAAAAAGCTAATCGAGTGATAATCTGTTGGCAGTGGAAAAGGCATCTACAACATAATGCACGGCTTTTAAAATGTGGTTACAAATGACGAGAGTTGGTTTTATTATCACAACTCTGAATTAAAGTCTTAAAGTATGCAATGGAACCACAAAGGCAGTCTAAGACCGCAGAAGGCGAAAACTGTGAAAAGCGCCGGGAAAGTACTTAATTTTTTTTGATAATAAATTTTTTGATTTATAATCAAATTGTACCTAGAGAACACACAGTAACTGGAAGGGTATATTCTAATGTACGTTGAGAAACCGTAAAGGCAAAGTTAGGACACGACACGACAATGCTCAGATCCACAGATCAGCTATTTGTCAACGAACACTTGAAGAATTTGGGGTGGAAATTATGGTTCATCCTCCCTCTTCACCTGATCTTGCTCCACGTGACTTACATTTGTTTCATGAAGTCAAAAAAGAATTGAAAGGTCGAAAATTTGAGTGGCATTTAGAGCTCAACAACATACTAAATAGACTCTCAAAAAATGGTTTATCAGATATTTATGACAAGTGGATAAAACGATTGGACAAGTGTATTACACATAATGGAGGGTTCTTTGAAGGATAGTTGTTGAAGTTTTCTAAATAAATGTCTCGTTTTTGTACTACAGCATCAGTCTCGTTATTTTCTGATATTTTCTCGAATATATTTTTACTATGAAACATTTTACATTCACTAATATCTAATTTTCGATTTCGCTTCTCATACGAAATAAATATATAAATTAATGAATCTGTGAGATTGAATTAAGCATTAAATAAACGCGGAAACTTCGATCCAATCTATTAAATTTGTATAGGTATATTGATAACTTTGTAGCTTGTTTTGGTTATGTGTTTAAAGTACAGAAATTTCCAGATAACTCTATTTTTAGCAAGCTATTAAATCGTGGGTTCAAATCCTGCCTAAGGGCGAATTTTTTTTATTAAAAATTTCGCGTCATTAGCGTCGTAAAATGTAGAAAGCATATTGACATTCACATTACTTCGCTAAAATGCAATAAATTTGCAACAACTGCCGAATACGGTAATACACATCTGTTTCCTTAATGTGACTTAAAGCATTCCCACAATGATTCGAAGTCACAGTCCTTAATAGCTTAGTGGTTAAAATCAATGGTCCGGCAAACCATGGACGTTTGTTCAAATCCTGCATCAGGGTGAATTTTTTCTATGAAAAAATTCGAACAATTAGCGTCGCAAAATAAAGAAAGCATTTACATTATTAAATCAGAATTTCTATTTGAATAATTATTTTGATTTATTTTTTGAATGTTTCAGGATTAAATCAATGTTCACAAGTTTATTATATAATCAAGTCAAATGGTGGTTTAAAAAGGTTCAGCCGTGCGTTTTGGGTAGGCAGAAATTGTTTTCGTAAGTGCAAAACTCATTTTCCACGACCTTGTTGTCATTCGGCCGCCACATTTAAATTAAGACTTTAAGACTAAATTGTGACTTTTTTGTATGTGTAGGAGTTATTTGTTGTGAATTTGTCTTTCTCAGCATCATGCACTGAAGAATATGCAGCAAGAAGAAAGACGTGCCTGCATGTCTGGAAATCAATTTTCACACAAAAAATGAATTTGTATTGTGTTCTGCACACCAGATAATAATATTATTGTATTCTCCACACCAGATAATAATATTTCGATACTATTACAAATGTTTTTATTTTATCTAAAGAATTTATTTAGAATAAAAGGCATAAAAAGGCAAGAGACTTACTCTAAATGAAAATCTACTAAACAGACTGATGGCATTAGCAACATTAGAGACTAGAGATAACAAAAATTGTAAAATTAATCAATCTTGTCACTCTGAGATTGTCAAAAACACGAAATAAAGTTATGCTAAATAAAATCAAATGATTTTATTAAATAGAAAACGTAAACCGTAAAATAAATTTAAAAACAGTAACAAAACTTTCCATGTACTGCACGTGTAGTTAAAATTCTATTACATCTTGTGACAAATTAGATACACAGTCGTAAATAAATGTACCTGTCCTGTAAGAGATCCTTAACTACTTTCCATAATTTATAGTTACTTATAAAATACAAATTTGAAATACTTAATAATTCAAGGCAAAAAATTATTTTGCTAAATAATTTTTTGAAACGAAATAAATTTTTATAAATTATTTTGTGTTATAATTAGTAAAAACTAAAAAAAGAACGATAAAGCAATCAATTAACCGATATTCTAGCTCGATTTTGCTACATCTTAATAAATTATTGATTAAAATTATTTAATCATGATTCCAAAACACAGCCCAAATCAATGTTTTGTTATAGTTTAGAAGTTTATAAATAAATACCAATATATATTATACAATATACGGTTACACAGAAATATAAACTTGATACGAGTAGCCAGTTTCGGATTGTTTTGACCAATAACGATTCAATTTCAATTTAGGCGGGTCGAAATCTGAAATCGCGATTTATTAAAGGGTCAAAACCGTTTGAAACTGTCGGCTGGAATAAATTTTATATATCTAACCGTACAGTGTATAATATATCTTGGCTCTAATAAATTCGTTTTTATTTAGTGATGTATGTGGACTGATTTCATCCCATTTAGATTCTACACACCACTAAATAAAAACGAATTTATTAGAGGTATACATTTCTGGACAACACTTATTTTCAGTACAAAAATTTTTTTACAGCCAAACATTTGATATTGCCACGGGCTCTCCTTTAGTCGCTCCTATCGCAAATCTGGTAATAGAACATGTGGAACAAAACATTATCAATTCATTATACTTTAACTTCATTTTCATTAAAAGATATGTAGACATAACATGTATGCCGATAAATAAATTAGACTACCTTCTAAATAAGTTCAATAACTTTCACAACAAATTAAAATTTACAATTGAAGAAGAAATTAATAACAGTATTAATTTTCTTGATATTTCTTTAACCGGGTACTATTTATACAAATTGGTACAACAAACCTGCCGGCACCTGGTTGATGGATCACAATCTAGTCAGGGGGCAGGTGCAGGCATATGCAGAATGTGCCCTAGAAGGAAGATATCGATATGCCTGGGGAAACATACTACGGTTTTCCAGGCCGAATTTTTTGCAGTCGCAGGTGCGCCAAGCAAATTCGAGAAGCTGCCTGCGTAAATAAAAAAATTAACATAATGACTGATAGTCGTCAGGCAGCTATTAAAGCCATTATGAATTCATCTACCAGATCTAAGCCGTAATATTGTAAACAGGTCCTCAATAAACTGGCACAAGACAATACAGTGTCGCTGATATGGGTGCCAGGACAAGAAGGAATTAAAGGCAATGAGATAGCCGACGAGCTGGCCAAAAAAGGTACTAATAGGAACTTCATAGGACCAGAACCTGTATGCGGAATCACTAAGGATTCCGCTAAAAGGGAGATCTGGTTGTGGCTAGAAAAAGAACATCAAAATAAATGGAAGTTAACGGAAGGTCAACTCCATACCAAAACGCTGCTAAAGGAGCTGGAAGAAAAGTTTTCAGCCAACCTAATTCGTACTAACAATAAAAAAAATTAAAATAATTACCGGGCTAATAACCGGACATTGTCCCTTAAGAAAGCATTTGTACAGCATGGGCTTGATTAGCGAGCCCTGGTGTAGGAGATGTGAAAAACAGGAGGAAACTAGACTTCATGTAATATGCACGTGTGAGGTACTGAAGGAACTCAGACAGAAATATTTCGGGAGAGATCTATTAGATCCTTCGTGTGTACTCAAACTTCCCCTGAGGAGGATAGCGGCTTTTATCGAGGGCACAAGGCTAACAGAGTGGACTTGAGAGATCTGTTGGGGATAGTACAAAGAGCAGTGTGCTCATGTGCCTGGACGTGCTGGCGTCCAACCCAAAACAGAAGAAGAAGAAGGTACAAAAAACCCACAGCTTCTTTTCGATATATGAATTACCACTCAAATGCACTTATAATATTCAATTAAATGGTTATAAATAATCTTACTGATAGAGCAGTAAAACTATCACATACTCAATACTGAAAAGATAACTTCAAGAAAATTAAAGCTATCTTGACAGATAATAACATATAAAACAAGCAAATTAAAAAAAGAATTTACCAAATATACAACACTGCAAACACCAATAACAATTTAAGCAATGAAACAACATGTATCATGATTCCATATGTTCCGGAATTATTAGAAAATATAAAATATACTTTAAAAAAATTTGATATAGCTACAAAATATAAACTTAGCAATACTAATAAACAACTATTTTCAAAACTAAAACTAAAAAACATATTTTTATTTAGACTGTGTATAAAGTTTCGGTATCTCAGGTTGATGTTTTCTGAGTTCTACGTAACTAGGCCTAGTGTCCAATGCAAACGTAAAGAAATAGTACAACAAGAGGTAAATTGTTAATAATTCTTTTATTGTTTTGTTGTATGTTCACAAGTCGTCTTGAATTAACTTAAAATATCTTATCCTTAACTTACAGACTTAAATGATAAATAAAAGTTTCATACAATTTTTTTTTAACAACATACGCATAGTTTTTGAGTTTTTAGGCTTACATTCGATTGGATCTCTCAAACTACCACATTTAAGTATTTCACTCACATAATGGGATCTTTGCCCTCCTAATGTTAAGCTTAGTACTCAAAGTGTAGCTCTATTTTGAAGTATGGATTTCTGGCTTCTGATAACTGTTTCAAAATCGAGTGTGCTTTTCAGCGTCGATTTAAGTGGAAGTCTAATTCCTACAGAATAGTACGCCTATCTTCACACTGTTTATATTATTGACGTCTATTAATGAATGTTTAATTAAAAATCTTCCTACTCATTTTTTTCAAATACTTGGCATAAGTTACACTTCAGTCGTGTATGTATGATTATTTGCGTTTTAAAATGATTTGTTTAAGCTTTAGGGACTCCAATTCTATCGTGCGTGAAGTCTTATTTACTCTACACTAAGTTCCTTATATGTTCTATCGAATTCTTCTTGTAAGTGAACATTGATAATTATAATTTTATAATTTTACAGGTTTATTTCGCTCCTCTAATTTTAATTTGTATTTATCGTTTCTTATTGGGCATGCGCATTCTAATATGTTTTTGATTTTGACACTTTTCCTTTTTTTACTTTTTAAACATAGGTGCTTTTAATTGTATAATTTGTATATTACGATGTTTTGTTTGCATGCGTTATTGATATTTTTGTTGCTTTTAGATTGCATTGCTCCTGTTCTTGATGTTGAATGGCCTATTTATTTGATTTTCTTATTTCTAAATGCCTTTGGTGCCTCGTGTTTATATGCCCATTTGGAAAATTGTTTATAACATACAATGAATTGAAGTTAAATGTTATTACTAATATTACTAATACATAAAGAAAAGATTATTCTGTAACCTTTTCCTACATTTTCGGTACGTACAGCGTGTTTTATTATTTAATTATGCTTAATATTTAAGATAAACTTAAATTTATCTACATATCGTTAAATAATTTTACATATAATCTTTAATACAAAATTGGACTGTTATATACGTGGTGCATTTTAAAAGACAACCTTTGATGATTTTTCTTTAATTCGTTTTTGGTTATTCAGGTTACGTTTGATTAATTTGTACTTCATTAAATTCTGTTTCTATTTTATACCTAAAGTCAGTTTTACAGCAATATGTTATATAAATATCTATCATATGTTATTTAAATATCTGCACACTGGCTTATCTTGCAGGCAGTCCCGAGTTTAGATCCTGGGCTAGGCTGTCCGAGTAGGTTTTCCTTTTCGTTAAAAGCGAACGCCGACATCTGAACATCTTAAGTCGCTCCACTGGTGCATACATAATCATAACTTGTGGCTTGGCATAGCTCCCTGTTATTGGCGTGAAGCTGTTGGAGAATGCCAAGGCATGAATTATTATTAAAATTGAATATATTTATTGAATAATGTCATTTAACCATTACAACTTCACATCTATAAATATGATATTAATATCCTGCCATTTATAATTTAAAATTCTTAGAAAAGGCAGTAATTACCGAAACATGTAAGAGTTGAATTATTTGAAATATATACATATTAAAGTAAAACAGACCTTAAATCGCCTACTAAAGAAATCTCATATATATATATATATATTACATAAACGAAACAATACGTATAGGTGTAGTCCATTAACAAGAGCCAGATGGCGGTAAATATTCAAAAAGGTTAAGTATATCAATTCGTTATGCACGCATTAGGCATTTGTTACAAATGAAACAGACATGCAATATACATATCTGTAACTGTACACATGGACAATACACCTCATATTTTCAAAATCTACTTCTGCTTAAGACACGTGTTTCTGCCATCTAGGCGTCGTCAGTCAAGCTAGTGAAGCAATGTTAATACAAATGAAACAAATCTTTATGAATAGATTTGTATCTGTATATACATTTCATTGAAATCGCCTACAAGATAAAGCAAATTTCATCCTATAAGGTGGCACTTATTTCATAAGTGACATCTGACGGACGAAAGAGACTTTGCCGAAAAAGGCGACCTTTCGCTTGAAGGTCGCCTTTTTCGGCAGATTTCACATATATATGTCATAACGAATTTGTTACTTCTTCAGGAGTGCAATTGATAGCTAAAATCTAACAAAGACCACTAAACATGTTAAAATCAATCGTCTAACTTTTAAAACATTAAATTAATAATATGTTGGTTTATCGTCAACCTTTTAAAAACAAATATACATGTAATTTGTTATTAATTTTTACAATATATATATATATATATATATATATATATATATATATATATATATATATATATATAAAAAAATTAATTTAAATTCGGGTAAGCGGTCAATTAAGAAAAAAAAACCCCTTTATTAAATAACCCTATATTTCGCAACAGACTTTGTCGCATCTTCTGGGGTAAAAAATGTAGAGTTGAAAAATAATAAAATTGACGTACAAAATATAAATATATTTTTATATTTTGTAAGTCAATTTTATTATTTTTATTAAAAATATCGCAATAACTGATATAAAAAGCAAAGTGATATGTCCCTTAAAATAACGTGAGTAATCTATTATAAAATATGAAATTGCAAGAGATGTTATATCTTTTATGTAAATATAGGAAACAATTTTCACAAGAATACCTGTTGCTAATAACAAATATGGTAATTTCAAAACCAACGTATCCACTGGATGTTGAAAACTCAGTAGAATCCCAACAGGTACAGCGTAATAAGAATAAAGTTGCTTGTCTCAAACGCCTGGTTGATATCCTAATCGCAGATCCGCATACGTTCCCTATCCACATAGAATACAACTAGGTTATGTGCAATATGGTATCCTGAAGAGGTGTTCTTTAACAAAAATATTCAAAAATGGTTCCAGAAACTTCTTATTAATGCTGCTTAAACGTAAACTGATTTTAGTAATGATAGAAACACAAAAGTAATGATAATTAGGGTTCCTAGTGCTTCCACACTCGAAGAAAACCTTCTTGCAAGGTAATAATTTTATGTAAAATTAACAAAACCACTTTCTTGTGATAAAAATGTAGCCGTAAATAATTTATATGATTAATTTTGAAGAGGAATTCAAAAATTAGACTATTCTTTATAACTGCATGCAAAAATCTTCTTAATCAATAATATTGTTTTTTTGTCGTCCTGACTACCATATCAAAGTTGTAAAAGCATAAATCAAATTTTCTTAGAAAATTGTACAATAAATTCGAAAAATATATAAAAGACAATTTTGACAAATTGAAAAGAGATAATTTTAAAAATTTCTTCAATGTATCTCTTTAATAATTCAGTGTTGAAAATATCTCTAGCAACCTATTTGAATGCTAATAAAACCCATTCACGTGATTTCAATTACAAATTTTGAACATGATGCTTTCAAAAGTCATAATAAATAACAATGTTTACAGAAATTTGTACACAAATAAAATAATCATAATTAGTTTAAGAAATCTTAAATTCTCGCGAAAATAAGTTATAATTAATTAATGAGCGAATTATATAAATAGACAAAATAAAATATACAATATTAATCGATATCGTGATTTTAAAATCCAATTATGATCTTACATCAAAAATACAAACTTTTAACTCTAAAGTAATATTTCTCAAATCATTATATTTCAGATATAACATTCTTGGGACAAATATCTTATAAGATGAAGAATTTATTAAGGAAGTAAGCTGAACCATATCAATATATATCCTTAACGAAATCAATTTATGTGATTTCCTTTAATTTAGGAAACGTAATAAATTGCAATTACTTATATAGATTGCGAATATGTCTTTTATAAGAACATGTGTACATACGTGCAATAAATGCAAGTACGTAATGTAATTTAATTTAATGGATTTTCATGAAGAGATAGGAATTACATTAAAGAGTTCATGAATATCGTTTGATCTAGTAGAAGTATGGTTTCTAGAAAATAGTGAATTCAAAAGTAAATTCATTAAATCAAATAAAATGTTCGATATAGTTTATTTAGTAAATGGAATATAGACTAAATACTATTAGTGTATTAAAACCAGTAGGTATAAGTTTTAATTCAATATGTATTTGTTTGTTTAAGTTGAAGAAGCGCTTTTGAAATGTTATTTATTTTGTGTTAGTTGTTATATTTCAAATGCCAGAAATAAGCAATCGTAGCTTGAGTGAAACAGCTAATCTGCATCCGCATCCATTTAGTAACTAGTATGAATTGTTACCATTTTCTTACACTAGTTGGCTTTTGTGTTTCACCACGCGGGAGCGCCAAATTAACAAAAGATGGACACTAGTGGCTTGTGTAATATAATAAGGTTATGCTATGATGAGCATCCAAGCATATGCCGAAATAAGTGCCATTATATACAACTTAGTAAATGAAAGCAGACACGACAACTAATATTTACATGAAAGAAATTACGCTATGAAATATATTAAATAATTAAGTGAAATCTATATAAACAGAAAATGACGAATACGAAGTTACAAGCTGAATAGTAAGTGAGTTATTCGTGAATTACTAGCTTGGTGAATGTAAGCAATGATATCTGTATAGAACAATACAGAAATTACCTATGAATATGGTAGTAAACAAAGGAAACGCCGTACAGCGCTTCACTATGTATACTCGAACAAGCACTTGCTGTCAGAAGTGTTTATCTATTGAAGGCCAGGAACTAAGAGAGAGTTTGTATAAAGAAAACAAGTGGTTGAGAGGGATCGTTTTATGATCTAGTTTAAGGATAATCAATTATATTGCAAATTGCGACGTCTAAAAATTAAGAGTTAAATAAAGACACGAGCTGAGGGGTTGCGATGTGAATATCATTAAAATATTCCTTGCGAAAAATACTTTAAAATGATACGTCACATGATATTGTTTAGATAATGCTTACAATAGTAATTATAATATATTTATCGAAATACAGCTGTAATAAATTCGTTGACCGGCACAAAAAGTCGATAACATTTTGGACAAGCTCTACTGTCAAAAATAAAGTCCTATTCATAGATAGTTAATGTTATTGTTCTCTACCAAAACTTTCTCGACCGAAAATATGGTGATGTTTGTTTTGTGGAAGTAAATAATAAGCCTTTACGTGAAATATGTCGACAAACCTATGTCGCATTAATTAAAATGTGATTAAAACTAAATAGTTTGAACGTTAGACTTCCTTTAAAAGTTAAATTATTATTTTATAATTAAACAAAAATCATTCTAAAATAAAAAGCTTTATGTAGCATGTCCAAAAGGATAGATACCTGGTTTTTAATTATGTGTATGGAATTACATATTTACATATAATGTTTTTGTCTTTAAATTGGTGGTGGTTCTAACAAATACCGATAAAATAATATAATTAATCGGTAAAAAGAATTACTGATGAATTGGAGATGGAAGCCCGTATATTTACCTGCGCCAGTGCCGGATTCGAACAAAGAAAAATCATTTTCTCGTTACTAGGTTAACATTGGACCGCTCTTTTTTGTATGAACGCATTTCTCACATATATATATATATACCTTTCACCTCTTTTTTGTTCGTCGCTATACACAACTAGCATTGTGTATATACATATATATATATATATATATATATATATATATATATATATATATAAAACAGAAATAAAACTGCGGTTCTAATCTTCACTTTTAATCTTTAATCGTAACACGACAATTGTTTCGCCAGCACCGTGGCTTCCTCAGGTGCTTACGTCTAAAGAGTACGTTACAAACTAAATTATATATAAAATCAAGAAGGTTGGTATTATTTTACAATGTTTTTAAAGAAATCTATGAATTTACATAAGTATTGTCGGTAGTGAGAAAGTGTGGCACATCTGGTCGGCCCTAACTGTATATTATGGGGTACTAAACATGTTTACGCATAAAATTTGTTTTATAAACTACTTATACATTTATATTATCGTCTAAACAGATTTTAAGTAAATACATTTAATAAAGGCGAGTTATTTAAATCGAATTGGTCATTTAATAAAATTTGTGAGTGTTTTAATTTATTTATTTCGAAACTTTCCAGTAAATTTAATTTGTTGCCTTTATTTTCTAAATGCAGAATTTGAAAATCTTTATCGAAAGTGTGGTTTTCTTCTAATAAATGATTCGCAAACGTGGAATCTTGTTTTTTATTTCTAAACGAAGAACAATGCTCGGCAAAGCGTTTTTCAAACTATCTTCCTGTTTGACCGACATATATCATACCGCATCCACACATTAACTTATAGACTCCAGACTTCTTATTTTTGCCTGTTTTATCTTTATTGTTTTTAATGTGTTTGGTTAAATTATTATTAGTTTTGAAAACCATGTTAATATTAAGTTTTTTAAATAACTTGAAATATGCTTACTAGGTATCCCAATGTACGTTTGTAATCTAAATTTTGAATTTTCCTTCTCCTTTATTGCAGGATATAATATATTTCTTTGTCAACATATTTTCAATTAAAGTATCTGTGTAGCCGTTATTGATAGCAATTTGTTTGACTAAATTTAATTCTTTTTCATAATTTTCTTTAGATAGTGGATAATTAATTAATCTATGTAAAAAACTATGCAAATTCGCTAATTTGTGTTGTATGGGATGTGTTGACGAATTATGTATAGTTATGTCAGTATGAGATTCTTTATGGTAAATATCAAACTCTAATTTATTGTTGTTTTTTTTAATAGTGAGATCCAAAAAATTAAAGCTATTGTTTACTTCTTGTTCCATGGTAAATTTCATATTTTTATGAATAGAATTGACGAATTGTAGTAGCAAGATTAATTGTCTTTGTGTTGCAGTGAAACAAAGTACAACATCGTCTATATATATATATATATATATATATATATATATATATATATATATATATAAAATAAAAATTGTTGGGGAATCCGGCAATAAAAACCTTTAGTTAGTCAATTAGAATCCTTTATTTTTTACCTTATATTTCGCTCTGTAGATTTAGAGCTTCATCAGAGGTCACTTTAATCAAAAGAAATTACAACATTAGCTAATTTAGTCTACTAATTATAAGATTAATACTTACAAAAACGAAACTATTTTTTGTGAGAGATATAACATTTTTAAAAAAACAAAACCTATAGAGAAACAAGCAGTCCACGTAATACAAATAAAACTTTATATTAATTAAAAATTGTTACTTTAAAAGCTTATTGTTTTTACATATTAAAACCATTTAAAAAATTATTATTTTTTCAACAAACACATCTAAAAAGAAACACACACATAGTAAAGAACTACTTGTCTAATGTAAATTACATTTTAACAATTCAAGTGTCGACAAGGTAGTGTATTAAATTTTCGAAACCAATGTCATACTCGTATATGCAAAACCTATGATAAAAGTACAGTAGGTAAAAAACAAGCAATGTCAAGGTTAACGATATATATACAGATGTTCAAAAGTTGCGTGCTTAATTTCAATAATGTGCAGGCTACAAACAGGTTAAACTTAATTAAAAAGAAATTGCAAAATTAAAATTATAATCATATGAAAAAATTGTGGAAGGACAAATGTGTTAAATGACATCAATAGAGCTAATATTCTGTGTATTTAGATGACTTGAGTTTTTGATATGAGAAAAAGTCAGTAAAAAGGCATATATTGCGCTTAAATTATTTGTGTCAGATCTGAAATTCATAGCGTGAGGATTATTATTGATCTCAACCATCTCCAAAAACTCCCTACATTTTAAACTATTAACCCTCTGGAGGATTTTAACATTCTCAAAATTTGGGTTGTGGTTGTATTTGATCATATGTGAGGACAAAGCACATCTGCTCTTTCCAGTTCGAACGTCGCTCTTATGTGTGGTAAGTCTGGTTTTTAACCAAGTTGAGGTATGACCTATATAAACTTTGTTGCATTCATTGCAAGGAATGCTATATACAACGTTCGACTGAAAAGGCAAAGGTGTCAAGTCCTTAGTTTTACTAAAATGAGTACGTAACGGATTGTAGTTATAAAAACCCAATTTTATATCGTCTGTGGCGAGGACCCTAGAGAGCCGCTCCGACACCCCCACAATGTAAGGAAATCTGTAATATTTCACAATTTTTGGCTGGTCTTTGTTGGTAAGGTCCGCGCTCTGATCGTAAGTAGCTGGAGTGGAAAAAATGAGTCTGCTAATCAAACCCCGAGGGTAACCGTTGTTTGCAAACATTCCATCCAACAATCGAAGGTTTCGCTGTCTGAAGGAGGGGTGGCTTATCCTAGTCACTCTCCGTTTCATGCCCAGAATGAGGTTTATTTTTTGGCTTTTTGAATGATTGGAGTGGTAGTTTAATAATCTATTAGAATTACTAGGCTTTCTATACCAGTCTATTAATATTCTGTTGCTATCCCTAATGACTTTGGTGTCTAGGAAAGGTACACCACCCCCACACTCGCGTTCAAGGGTAAATTGTATGTCAGGATGGAAGGAGTTGAATATTCCCAAAACGTTGTCTATTTCAGATTTCGGCAAAGCGCAAATCAAATCATCAACATATTTATGTATGAAGGCGAATGTAAATGGTAAAACTTTGAGTATATTATCTAAACAGAAATCCATCACTAGGTTGGCAAGGATCGGGCTGAGCGGTGAGCCCATAGGTAAACCTGAAGTCTGCGTATAAGATTTATTATTAAAACTGAAATAGCTATTGGTAAAAATAAATCTCAATAATGAAAAGAAAGAATCATAAGATAGATTTGTCACATCTGATATCTTATGCCAATGGGTGTTTAGTACATGTAAGACTAAACTAGTTGGTATACTGGTAAATAAAGATACAACGTCTAAAGATATTATCTGGAAGTCATTAGGTAATATATAGTTTTGGTATTTGTCAACAAAGGTGAAAGTATCGTCAATGTCATAAGGACTATTATTTTTTAAGCAATTTGAGAGGATATCCGCAACAAACTTTGATATATTGTAACAAGGGGAGCCCGTGTATGATACAATAGGTCTATAGGGAACATCCACCTTATGGATTTTAGGCAAAGTGTATAGTTTTGGGCTAACAGAGTTGAAAATTATGAGCTTTTTATACAGTTGCTCATCCAGTTCTTTGTTATTCTTAAGATTGCGAAGTAGTGTGTTCATACGTTGTTGCACTCCGGAGGTGGGATCAGTATTTAATAGCTGATAGGTGGAAGTGTCAGATAGAAGTTCTTCCGTCTTACTTATGTATTCGGTTTTAAGGACAGATACTGTTACAGCCCCTTTATCAGCTCTTAGGATTAAGATGTCTGGGTTGTTTTTTAGAAAGGTGTGACATTTGTTACTTATCTCCCCCCAAAAAGCTTGTTTATTTAGAGAAGATGTCATGAAATTGGTTAAAATGTTAGTAATTTGAGCTCTATGTTTATCTTTATCAGTTGGGCGTGTACTATTTAAGATGGTCTCACACTCAGCCAAAACCCCACCAATCCTAACATCCCTACTAGTGACCGGGATACCAAATTTAGGTCCCAAAGAGAGAAAATCGGCGATATCTGAAGGGAACCTCCCCCCCGTCCTATCCACGAACCAACCCGTATTATTTTTATAGAATTTAGTGGTTTTTATACTCTTTACTAAGTTTTCAAATTTATTTACATTATTTAATTTAATTTGTTTAAAAAGTCGTTCGTTTCTTTTCTTTAGTGTGTGTTCAAAGTCAAGTACTAAATGAATAGGTAAAAAGTTTTTGGCTGTATCCTTAATGTTTAGCAATTGTTTATTATAAAAATTCAAATCTGACAGCGTTATTGAAATTTCTAAATTCAACACACCATGTCCTAACCTGTTATTTAACTGTGTAGCCTTCTTCTGAAGTATCTTGCTTGAAGTCACTAATAGATTATTCATACTCGTGGAACCCTGTGATATGTGTTTTGGCAGGATGTTGTGTCTTCTACATTTCAGTAAGAAGATCCTTCGGTTCTGCAATTTTATAATCTTCTCAGATGTTGACATCCATTTCTTTAACGTGATGGATTGGTTGTTTCCGTAGTTGTTTCGGATGTTTTCGAAATACCCCATTAAGGAATGTGTAAGTAGACAAAGAGTCTTTGCCGTTAAAACAAGTATGTAAAATAAAAATTGTTGGGGAATCCGGCAATAAAAACCTTTAGTTAGTCAATTAGAATCCTTTATTTTTTACCTTATATTTCGCTCTGTAGATTTAGAGCTTCATCAGAGGTCACTTTAATCAAAAGAAATTACAACATTAGCTAATTTAGTCTATATAATTATAAGATTAATACTTACAAAAACGAAACTATTTTTTGTGAGAGATATAACATTTTTAAAAAAACAAAACCTATAGAGAAACAAGCAGTCCACGTAATACAAATAAAACTTTATATTAATTAAAAATTGTTACTTTAAAAGCTTATTGTTTTTACATATTAAAACCATTTAAAAAATTATTATTTTTTCAACAAACACATCTAAAAAGAAACACACACATAGTAAAGAACTACTTGTCTAATGTAAATTACATTTTAACAATTCAAGTGTCGACAAGGTAGTGTATTAAATTTTCGAAACCAATGTCATACTCGTATATGCAAAACCTATGATAAAAGTACAGTAGGTAAAAAACAAGCAATGTCAAGGTTAACGATATATATACAGATGTTCAAAAGTTGCGTGCTTAATTTCAATAATGTGCAGGCTACAAACAGGTTAAACTTAATTAAAAAGAAATTGCAAAATTAAAATTATAATCATATGAAAAAATTGTGGAAGGACAAATGTGTTAAATGACATCAATAGAGCTAATATTCTGTGTATTTAGATGACTTGAGTTTTTGATATGAGAAAAAGTCAGTAAAAAGGCATATATTGCGCTTAAATTATTTGTGTCAGATCTGAAATTCATAGCGTGAGGATTATTATTGATCTCAACCATCTCCAAAAACTCCCTACATTTTAAACTATTAACCCTCTGGAGGATTTTAACATTCTCAAAATTTGGGTTGTGGTTGTATTTGATCATATGTGAGGACAAAGCACATCTGCTCTTTCCAGTTCGAACGTCGCTCTTATGTGTGGTAAGTCTGGTTTTTAACCAAGTTGAGGTATGACCTATATAAACTTTGTTGCATTCATTGCAAGGAATGCTATATACAACGTTCGACTGAAAAGGCAAAGGTGTCAAGTCCTTAGTTTTACTAAAATGCTCCCCTTGTTACAATATATCAAAGTTTGTTGCGGATATCCTCTCAAATTGCTTAAAAAATAATAGTCCTTATGACATTGACGATACTTTCACCTTTGTTGACAAATACCAAAACTATATATTACCTAATGACTTCCAGATAATATCTTTAGACGTTGTATCTTTATTTACCAGTATACCAACTAGTTTAGTCTTACATGTACTAAACACCCATTGGCATAAGATATCAGATGTGACAAATCTATCTTATGATTCTTTCTTTTCATTATTGAGATTTATTTTTACCAATAGCTATTTCAGTTTTAATAATAAATCTTATACGCAGACTTCAGGTTTACCTATGGGCTCACCGCTCAGCCCGATCCTTGCCAACCTAGTGATGGATTTCTGTTTAGATAATATACTCAAAGTTTTACCATTTACATTCGCCTTCATACATAAATATGTTGATGATTTGATTTGCGCTTTGCCGAAATCTGAAATAGACAACGTTTTGGGAATATTCAACTCCTTCCATCCTGACATACAATTTACCCTTGAACGCGAGTGTGGGGGTGGTGTACCTTTCCTAGACACCAAAGTCATTAGGGATAGCAACAGAATATTAATAGACTGATATAGAAAGCCTAGTAATTCTA